>JABSTQ010010211.1:0-531781 GCA_013358835.2 Ixodes persulcatus
CAATCGAGTCGACTTACAATCGATGTAAATACGGTAGTTTTTCAAAAAAATTGTTTTTTATGTTTCTGTTTTTATTACAAGTTCATATTTTGCAGGTATAATTTAGATGCCCGGGCCTATATTATGTATACTTTTCAAAGTCGCTAATGCCATACATATTGAGGTAGAAGGCCTGAAAGTTGGTGTATTTGTTGCTCCTGGTCTAAAGTTATGAATTTTTTATAAAATTTTTTAATTCATAAACCACATAATAATTGCATGCAGTTGACTTAAACTTTGGTGTCCTACATGAAACAGGAACCATTTTTGGCCTACCACTCTTTGCTTGCCTTCCACAGGACCGCAAAGGTGGCAACTAATGCAGTCCGCGGTGAGAGCAGGGCCGTCGCGAAATCTTGAAACATTTTTTTTCTCGTAGTGAAAACGCGTTTCCGAGAAAAAAAGTTCAGTTTCGTGCTATTCATTTGTGTGTACATCACATATAAAAAAAACAGAAAAAATAAAAATGTTGAGTGAACCTGCAGGTTCGATCTTTCGTGGAATCACCCTTGAGCTTGTTGAGCTTAATGAGGAGGAGTTTATGGGGCACCCTGTCAAACGCCTTGCAGAAGTCCAGGAACATGCTGTCAATCTGTGAACCCCGATCTAGGATTTGCTTTGCAGGAAAATGATTTACGAAAACCGTTTTGGTTGACTTGAAGGCCGACCTGCAAAATATTTTTCAACCAGAATGAAAATCTTTCTCACCACCCTTCCCATTTCCCCCACTGCCATCTTGACAGCGGGGGACCCCTTGTTGCTGCAGGTCGGGGCCAGATAAGCCGGGAGCTTATCCCTGGTTGAAAAATATTTTGCAGGTCAGCCTTCAAGGTGAAGCGAAGTATAGAGATTGCTCGTCAACCGTGCTGGCCCATCATCGTCTCCATGTCCAGACGATGTCGGCGATGCCAGGTCGTGTGAAAAATTTGCAAAAGTGTGCGATGGCAGCTGCTGCGATAAGACGGAATCAGGGTCTTTTACTTCTGATGAGATCACTTAATTTCATGCATGCCTTCATGCCACACTGTACGACACAGCCTTCAACTACAGTGTGCCATGGCACTTGTGCCGTTTGCGTCAAGCTTTGGGCTGCGGCTGATGTGGGGGAGTGCCTGGGTTAGGGCAGTTGGCTCGGATATGATGCTTGGTACTATTACAAGTCTACCTTTTTCACCGTTGATTGTAGGCTTAACTCTAATTTTAAGAAGCTGTGTTGAGAAAGGGGAAAAAATGCAGTTCTGTATTTGAATAAAAAGGGAAGTCAAGGTAGTTCCTGTGCAGCAGCCGATAGAAAGCGCAGCAAAACTTTTATTTATTTATTTATTCGTGATACAGTAAAACCTCGTTAATTCAACCCCCGCTAATTGGGAAATTCGGATAATTTGAACTGCCGATCTGGTCCCGTCAAACGTATGTATTAGTCAATGGCAGCAAACGCTCATTAATTCGGAGGGAACGCGGCGCGCTATGGTTAATTCGGACTAATTCGGCAGGTGGCACTAGCTACCATACATTCCAAAGGGTATGACCGCTATCCATCCGAGGTGCACACGTGGTTTTTCCGGTTTTCCCATGGTTCTCCGATCTTCCGGTTCTCCGTGTTTCGCACTAGTTTTGCTCTGGATTGCCGTGCTTCAGCGCGCTACCCGCTACTCTCCTGGCATGGAAGCGGCAGAAGCATAGCTGCAACGGGATAAGGGTAGCACAAGTGACTGACGACCGGAATGGCAAAATCGCGACACGCGGGGCTCTTGTTCCCGAGCACGCCGATAGCAAGAGTGACAGTCACGTTTCATGCCTCAACGCGGGGATCCTAAAGCCCGCCATTTTAACCGGCCAACCCCGCGTTGTAAAATGCAACGTGACTGGCACTCTCGCTGTCGGCGCGCTCGGGAAAAATAGTGTCGGATGTCGCACTTTTTGCCGCTCTGATTATTGGTCAGTTGTGCTACTCGTTTTCCGTTGAAGCTGTACTAGGCTAAGAATTTAGCGACGAAAGTGCAAATACTAAGGGCCCTGAAGGACGACGTCTCTCAACAAGTGATTGAAAGTTACGACGTCAAGGGAAGCAGCTTGGCCACGTACGTGAAATTGAGGCCGATATCCTACGGGCTTTCGAGAGCGAGAAGTTCAACGCGAAAAGAAAGCGGCCGTGGAAGGTGGTGCACCTGAAACTAGAAGAGGCCTTGCTGTGCTAAATCGTCAGCGAACGGGATGCGTAGCTCCGACAGTGCGAGTGCGGTGGAGCACTCGACCGCACTAAGGAAAGTTGCCGTCTCCGCCCAAGTGTCGTTCAGAAAGCAGGCGGTAATAACAGATTTCGCCTCAAAATGAAGGTATGTCAAAGGGAAACGTTTTCGCGCAGTTTTCTTTGTCCTTTCGATATTTCGACTTTCGGATAACTCGGACATTTTTGCCGGTCCCATGAGATCCGAATTAAAGAGGTTTTACTGTAGTTCAAAGCCCTATTTAAGGGCGACTCAACTCTCGTTCGAACACCGCTAAAGTGCAGAGTCACTTCTAAGCCAGAACTGTAGGTGTGTACAATATGTGTAGGTGGTTGCTTTTACAGTTTATGTTATTGGAACCTTGAGTTAGGTAAGTTAATAAAACTTGGGGGTGTATATAGATACCATGTTTTAGTGCAACAGTTCTTAACCATGGATGTTTTGCGGACCACTTGTGGATCAGCAGAGATGATGGAGGACCCTGTTCGTGGTGAGGGGAAGGGAAACAATAGGTTCATTATGATAATGATTTAATAAATGAATATAACTAAAGGCTGTCTGAAGTAGACTTCTTTTTTTGACAGATACATGAAAAAACTCATCCGAAATACTGGAACGTTTCTTCTCTATCTGAGAAAAGACACCTTTAATCGCCATGTTAGAGAGATGAGGCGGACCCCTAGAATGCCTTCGAGGACCCCAAAGGGTCCGCAGACCCCCGTTTGAGAACCACTGCTTTAGCGGATACGCTGGGTTTTTCCAGAATTTTACAAAAATGATGTTTATAGGCTAAATAAACTATTGAGTGTAAAAGGGAAGGAGGAGAAAGGCTCAATTGAAGTGTTGTGCTACGATTCATTTTTCAACAATTTATTTAACACCCATTGAGAATGGAACCTACTTTGACATGAGTCTTGTATCTAAAAAGTAGGCTGTGTGTTCCTTCTGCATCCTTTCTATGCTTAGAACAAAAGGTAATAAGTAGTATGCTTCAGTATCAAAGAGGAACCCTCAATCATTGTCAAAGACAAATTCAAGTAGTGATGTCATTCTTTTCATTTTCAAATGGTGTGCTAACAGATTAGGATAAAGAGATGAACTAGTTGGTACATGATCCTTTAAAAAAATGTGCCACAAAACGGGGACACAAAGAGAGGGACACAACACAAAGCACTTAAATTGTAACAGATGTTGGCATCTGCTCTAAAAGTTCCACACTATAGATGATGTGTGTCTTCATGACGAACATGAAATGCTATTATTTTGGATTTCACTGAAAGCAGTTTAATTGTTTGTTTTTTCTCTCAAAGTTAAAATCAAGCTTTACAAAACTGACTGGAGAGTTTTCTTTGTATACACATATAATGACTAAAGTTGATGAATGAGAAAAGTATTCACTCTGATTGTGCCAACCGGTATGTGGTCAGTATTTTTATTGCACATTGAATGTTGCAATGCTTATTGTTATATACTAGTAGTTGTAGTTACAATACTTCAGCCTTGACAATACTCGAACTTAAAGTAGTATTTTCAGCTTAATTTAAATGCAGTCGAATATGTGAATATTTTTTTCGGTACTGCTCTTTCAAATTAGGGTCCAACCTGTAATCCTATCCAAAGATGGTCCACCAAATCTTGAGGAAAGTTTCCAAGCCCATCGATGTAACCCAGATGCTCCTCCTTGCCAGCCGCTGCTCCTAGCACATTAGTATAAACTGGGGAAGCTTGACGCGACCGGCGCAGCATGATTGCCGCAGTGCCTGGATAAGATGATAATTATGTTGCCTTATAAGAGGTAGAAATCTCTGGTTATGTTGTTACAGCGGTTGCAACCCAATCTTTTGTGAAACATCTCTAAATGACTTTTGAGCTTATTGCTACTGACATCGCCGACTTCGCAACGATGGCAGCATCATTGTCTGGAAGTTCAGATGATGATGTGGCCAGCACAGTCGATGAGCTAGATTTTAAATTGGGGTTACCAGAGGACAAGTGGATGCAGGTGTTTCCAGAGAGAGGGGGGTCAACGTATCAGATGTTTGAAATAACCCCCCCCCCTCCCCCCACCTTTTATTTTTCCCCATCCTAAAATTTCACACACGCAGCATTCTGTAGCCATCGCCCCCGTCATTAGCTGATCAGAACTGACTAGAGGTAATTACCAGCGCCTCTGGAGCCCGTAGTTTCGGTTTTGACCGAAATTCCCGAAACAAGTTTGACATAGAAATACACAGCACCGGGAAAATAAAGCTATGCTCTGCAGTTCAGGTGCACCGGCTGCACTTAACCATCACAGTTCAAACATCTAGGAAATGTGGCATTAAACCTAGAAAATCTGCTAACTTGAATGCGCCTCCCGTTCAGCTGGGCCGACCGACCCACGCAACCTGTTCTCGGCCGCCATGTTTCTTCGGAGGTGGTGCCTCCTATAGTTCGCTGGAGTCGCGAATACTCTGTTCACTCCTAAGCTGAGACTACGGTGGAAGCTACGTCCTTGTTGGACCAGTCATACGCCTCCCTTTCGCCACGTCATCGCACTCCCACCCATATTCACGTGCAGAGAGCCGGGTCAGGTGATAAGAGGGAGGCAGCTGATTGGTCCGGCGGGCACATAGCTCCTACTGTTGCTGTTGCTTTCCATAGCAGTACAAATTCGGGTTCGCGTGCAAATCGAAAAATTCATATTGTAACAAAAATATTGGGGAAAAATATTTTTTCAACGAACATTCGTTTTGAGTTATACCTGTCGTAACCAGGTAGAAAACAATTTTTTTTTCCCGAGGTTTAGTGTTTTTTAATCTGTCGCCGACTAAAGACTAAAATATCAGGCATGTGTGTGCTGTCAGTGTAGGAGTGTGGTTTGAATTCCAGAAAATTTGCCTTCCAGGCTTTCAAGACGATGTCCTGCATTGGATTCAGCCATGAAGTCAGAAGAGCCAAGAAGAAAGTTTTCTCTGTTTTTGGTAGAGATAGGAACTTCTATGGATGCAGTCGCGACTCTTGCAGATAAATTATTGGTGCCTTGAAAATTTGTTGTGCCACTGTACATAATTCTTAAATTATTAATTCCACAATATTTTTCTCAAAAAGGGTGGTACAACAATATTCATTTGGAATGTTTTTTTTCAATTTAAACGAGCTTACTCGCACTAGTGGGACCTAAGTATAGACGTTTGCAAGCAGCCGCTCTTCGAGAGCTAGTCTGGCCACCGTGGATGGAAAACGCTTTGTTTGGATACCAGTCTGGAAACCGTATGTACACCTCAGCAATGCTTGACTACAGTGGCCTAAAAGGGGGTAGAGGGCTCACCAGCTGCTATCGCTGAGGCGCTTCATGTCTGCGCGTAAAGATGGCACTCTGGTAGACTCCTCCTGACTCTTTCCTGTGTGCTTCAGCGATCGTGCCCGCGTAGGGAAGTGTTTACGTTGAGATGATGAGTCATTTTACCCTACGTCTGCAGTCCTTCATACCTTCAGAACCTGCTCTTTTCATCTTGTGGACGAATATATACGTGGTTTTACTTGTTCGCAAAATTTCCGAAGTGCCGCTTTTTGGAATATTTCGTGTAAACAAAATTTCCTAATTGAGAATACTGACGGCATCACCTGTTGTAGTTTCTGCAGTTCCCACAGACAAATATCGCCTATTTAGCATTGCCCGAGCCGGCACAAATTAATTGCACGACGTTGCTCTATGGGTCAGGAACCAAAGTTTATTCAAAACACTCAAGAACACACATATTTACAAAACTTTAATGGAAGTGAGTGGAAGCTCGGCTTTGCTTTCAAGGAAAGTACTCAACATCTAATCACTCAAATGTTGTGACTTATGAGCATTTGCCAATCTTTGAGTGTTTTGCCTTCTCTCTTTTTGCAGCTTTATCACCATTGACACCCTTCTCAAAAAAGCGGAAGGCTGGTGGTAAGGTAGAAGCTAGTTGCCTTGGCTGTAAGTGCAGGTGCATGCTCCTGGCAACCGATTTCGTGGTAAAATCTAGAGTTCATTATGGCAAGAATGTCCAAGATTCTGTCAGTTTGCAACTTATTCCTCCTGGAGCACTCTTTAAACCAGGTCTCGAGCCTCTGCGCAAAACAAAAGAGGGCACCAGTGGGGTACAGCAGCCCTCCTTTGTCACAATGCTGTCAGCCTGGCCAGACCCGAAGTGCATTTTAGTGCTGGAACATTCAAGGCCTGCATACAAGGCATGCAATTCTGCTTCATCACACACTTTCGGGCAACATAGCCTGCGACATAGTAGGTCAGCCGTGAATCACTCTATTCAACGTGTTCGTCATGATCGAGCATGGAGGGCAGGACAGTCTTAAATGTAGATAAATCCCCAGACTCAATCAGCTCATTAACTTTATCCAATAAGCTATCGTCAGGAGGGCCAACACTGTTGGTGTTGGTGGTTTCTAACAGAGCAGTCACTGCACAGGGATCACTTCCCATAACGAATAGCCTTCACTAAGCTGTAAAACGACAGTTCATGGTCATCAGGAACAGTGTGGGCGTTGGGTGATCATCGCACCCAGATGCTTGCCTAACAGTTCCAAAGAAATTTTTGATAGAATCCTTGCTAAGTCGCGACGTCATGAGGTACTTAAACCCTACTTTTTCAACAAGGTAGGAAAGGAATTCGAGCGTGCTATGAAGAGTGATCCGGAGGCCGACAGCTGTCAACTCGCTGACAAATCCACCAGCCCCTCTGGCATGTCACTCCCAGGCTGTCTAGTAGTCCAGGAACTTTTTGAGGGCTGCAGCTGCTGGCGAGTTTGGCTGTAAGGCATTTGCAGGAAATCGAGATGTCATCACAGGAATCAGCTGGTTGATCAGCCTGAATGTTAAAGGGCAAAATTGTAGTGGCAGTGTATCTAGTGGTCTGGGAAGTTGTGCCGCTCCTGTAGGGCCGGTTGCTTTAAAAGTACAGTATAGGTATTTCGTCTTACTATATCAGCTAGACTACGGAAGAGAGAATACCAAACTTTGGTGGTTTAGTAGCGATAATACAAGACAAATCTTGAATGTATATGTATTGTGGCTGTGGTGCACACTTAGTTATCATGAACTCGTTAGACTTAAGTTACCTGGAGAATTCTTACGTCGCAGAGATGCTTCCACATTTGCTCTCTTTATCCTCTTGTATCGGTGGAGGCCCTGCAGTGCTCTTGTTCCAGAGAGTTAGAATGCGTAACCAATTCTAATTTTCTCAACTCCATTGGGCTGCAAATGACATTTCAAAAGTCTGGGCATTGCTTTGAGGCTCAGACTACTTGAGTCAATCTTGTAGGCTTCCCTGATAGACTGCATGTTCACCTGCACAAATAAAACACTTTGTTGTCAAGGAAAAAAAATGAAAGTTGTTTACAACTCCCTGTAACGCCGGATTAGAACGCAGCTCTTGAGGAGGAGGGGAAGGCACCGGGGGGGGGGGGGGGGGGGTCACGTCACCTGGGGGGTCACGTGACCTTACGGTTACGCCGATGGCGATGGCGACGCCGACGCCGCTCAAGCCGGAAACAGGCGCCTAAGAGCTGCGATCTCAAAGAAATGTTGACCCACAGAAGGATCCCCTATGACTGAATATAGCATCAAATTGTTAAGGCTGAAAGTTACACCTTACATGGCCACTAGGTGTGTTGAATCTGCATTTCAGTAGGCCGTTCCTCAGGCACTTGATGAGGTGCGGGAAGTCCGATATGAAGTAGAGGCTGCGGCTGGCGTCAACTGGATGGTCCACCTTGCACTTCACATTGTTCGCTGTTCCCTGGACCCCGAGAACTTTCCACATCTTGTGGTACCAGCTGGCGCTATTACAAGTTATGAAGTCTACAAAGAGACCACTTTGCTTCGTGAGAAATACAGCTTCTATGAGAACTTCTGCCAGCATTTCATCCTTCATGTTTCCATTTGTTGCAAATGTGCCTATGATCTGGCTTCACTTTCAGACAATTGGCACAAACATAATGACCATCCCGTGATCGAATTGCACACTCTTGTTTGTTCTTGAGGCAGACTTTCCCAAGTCCACAAATCCTTCAATGTACCCTCACTGCTTGACACACAGGTGCTGTGAAAGTTTCAGCTTGTCCACAAGCTGTGCGCCATGCTTCTTGAAGTCATCCTTATTTAGGGTCTTGGTTTTCAACTGTCGCCAGACTTTGTGACTAAATTCGAATGCACTCCGGTACACAGCCATATATCGTTTCAGGGTTGACTTGCTCGGAAGGGCCAGTATTTCACTGTCTGATGTGGTCGTACAGGTGGGGCTCTTCATCTTCATTATGATACATTCCAAAATCCATGCCTTGCTGTAATGAAACCCCTTCTTCTTTACTTTTGCTGCAGAAAAAAACATTCGATCACGCTTTCTTGTTTTGTGGGGAGCTTGGAAATGTACTCGCTGAGAGCATCTTTCTCTGAGGCATTGTGGGTCCACATGTTCTGAACATCTTCCTTCATAGCTGTCATGCTTGAGATAAGCCGTCTATTTCGCTGTGCAGCAAACTTCAGCCTCTGAGGAAGATTCTAATGTGGCTTGACCGGTGCTCGCAGTACTCTTGCTCGTCTTGTCAGGAGCATGTGTCGTAGGTACTTGCAGGAGATTCATTGTCCCCCTGCAAGTACAGAATATGTTGAATTATTATACCATGCTTAGTATTGCACATGCACACGTGATGTCACTGCCATGGTCATCTAGCCCAAAAAGAAAAACACTATGTCATATTTTTAATACGTTCACTCACGCAAGCTGTGGGACCTACCGTGGAAATTTTGCCTATTCCAATCCTTGTACGTACACCTTTCGCGCAGAGCCCACTTGTCAGGATTCTGCGCCCGAGATTCCACGGGGTCGCTATGATTTCGTCGAAACCTGTTTCATGGAATTACGTTTCGTGGACAACTTTTCATGGACATGCGTTTTATGGACACACGTTTCGTCGACACTCGTTACGCCGAATTGCACGCTGTATGGACATTTCGTCACACGTTTACCACTGGGGTTGTGCATTAATTCCATCCCCTCGCCTGCGATCACGCCGCTTCGCGGCAACAGTCTGCGGTGGCTCATTACAAAAATGTTAACCCACCTACCCTAAAGTGCCTGTATAGGCGTACCTAACCGACCCGACAAAAAATGTTAACCTACCTAACCTAGACTGGCCCGTAAACGCCGCTTCGCAGCGACAGTCTCGTACAGCTTATTAAAAGATAAATAAAAATAATAAAAAAATAAAAGCTAATTTGAGCTTTTGATGAAACTATTTGTCGATGAAACATTGCGTGCCGATAAAACGTCGTTCAATGAACTGATTGGCATCGATTCTCTCCCACTGCTTACGTCGCTCCCCGTCCTGAGGCACATTGAACAACGACGCCTTTGGCACATCTTTCACTCGGCTGTAGCCTGTCCGACAACCACTAACCCCTTCTAGCCACTGTAGCTTGACTATCAAACGATCTATCCACACCAGCAGCAAGATGGTAAGGCCCGAGGCCGTACTTGCAAACGTCTTATCCCACATGCAACGCCATTGACTAAGAAACCTCTTTGTTGCTGTACAACTTCAAGAATAAAATCGGGCGTTTCCTTCCAATCTCTCCTTCGCAAACCTCCATGACGTGCATTGGAGTTTGCAGTGATAATGTATGGACCGTTTTACTGAAAGAGGGCGAGAGAAAAAAGGGGAAAGGGCTATCGGCACTTTCCCCCTTGCTGGACCATTAGAAAGAGTGAAAGTCCCGGATGAGAGGCTTCGCCGGTGTCAGGTGTGTGCATTGCCCGAACTTTGTTCGCGCTTTCTTCTCTGTTTTAAACTCCCAAACCTGCAATCATATTTAAGCCCTGCAATCATATTTAAAGGGCAACTCGTCTTAATTTTTGGTTTTGAAAGAACAATACAGTCCACTTCAGTATCACCTAGGAAGACCGCACGTCAAATATTACGACGCAGTTCTGTCTAAATGTTTCTTAAATGTTCCGGCAAACTTTGCAACTCGCCAAGTTGTCGAAATCGGCTGACCAACTGCGCAGTCAAGGCTACGGCGTGGGCGGAGCGAACATTGAGCTAAACGTCATCTTCATTGCCCCCATTTCCTTGTTTTTACTTCTCCGGGCAAGCGTAGCGGGTGACGTCAGCAACGTTTCCCTCGGCGCTCAGCGGTGTCCACGTGATTAGCGCAACGCGCCTGCGCAGCGCGCTTTTTGGGAGCCGTCCGGCCGCCCGCAATGTCCCGCCGTTACCGCCGTCTTCCGCGTCACAACCACCGTCGTCATATCACCGTTTGTCATTATTGCCTCGGAGTTTCGTCCACACTACGGACACCACGTGCGCAGACTTATGCCGCAGTTGTGCAGACGTCGTCAAATGTCGTAGACACCAAAACGTAACGAAGAGTGCCGTGCAGACGACACTCGCGCCTGCCACACGCCCGCCCGTCGTTCGGCCGAGGATCACGTGACATCTCGTACCACGTGATGGCCATGTACTGGATGGATGGATGGATGTTACTGGCTATGCCCTTTGTAGCGGGCGGTAGCTTGCGCCACCTAGCCTAAGTCTAAGAAAGACAAACATTTGATTTCTCGCGCCCTTCTAAGCCAATTCTCTACCCCCTAACTATCATCAGGTAGTGTGGGATATCACCAGGATGACCTTTGGGGGATCGGGCAAAAAAAAACTAAAAACATCACCCCCCGCCTCTTCCCCCTGGCGAGGGAGTCGCCAATTTTCCTCTGGTCAGACCTTGTTGGCGTTACCCCTGCACCGGACCCACTGGGGGCCAGGGTTGAGACTTTGGGCCGGAGCTACGCGGGAGGGAGTCCCAATTTTCCTCTGTCCCGCCTGTCCCCAGCTGTGCTAGTTAGTTCTGTATCATTCAATTTTCCCTAGATAATTTCCACCAATCTTCTAATCGCCTCTTTGTGACTGTAATCCTCTTCTCCTCCGTCCCTCCATCGTCGCCAGCAAACCCCAGGGCCCCGGCCAGATCTGTTAACCCTTCAGGGAGGGCAGGACGAAGCCCCGTGCACTTTAATACCAAGTGCTCAAGTGTCTCACTCTCATTATGGCAGGCAGCACATAATGTGTCTATCTCCCGAAATTTAGCCCTATACGTCCTCGTCCTCAAAGCTCCCGTTCTCGCCTCGAACAGCAAAGAACTTCCTAGTGAATTGTCAAACACATTTTCCTTTCTTATGTCCTGCTTTCGTGACCTGTACACTGTTAAAGCTGATTTATCCTGCATTCTTCCCTCCCACATTTTCCTCTCTGCCTCTTTCACCCCCTTAGCGGCCCGAGGCCAATGTTGCCGGACGGAGCCGAAATTTCGGTTTCGATTTCCGCTCGTGTTTAAAATTCGATTTAAAAATATATATCCCATTTTTCGCGAAGCAAACGACGTAGTGTATTTTACTAGGGCTTTTTAATTCGAAATCACTCATTATCCCGAAATCTTCGGAATTGAGCGGAGATGCCCTTTCAGCGTCTACCTTTTTTGCGGTTTCCACCTCTCCTGGGGTTCGGGCAAGACAGCGGGCACGGAGAGAGTGACTAAATATCAGTGCGTCATATTTTAACCGGACGAGGCGAAAACCTCCTCCACCTACGGGGGCGACCCGCGGTACCGAAAGCGCGTAATATGTGACGACATCGTGACGTTTTAGGTCCTAGCCTTTCTACTGGTCCGAGCAGCTAAAAGCTTCTTTTTAGTCGAAATACAAAATATAAGTGGCGCGAGCAGTTTCAATTATTTATAAAAGTAGTTTTTGTTCAGTATTTTAGATCAGAAAAGAAACAAATGCAGTTTATAAAGTACGGAAACAAGAAATGACCCGTCGACATACGGTGGAAGAGGTGGCGCATACTAGAAAGGTGTTGTGGGATCAGGCGCCGACGAGTGGCGAGCGAAGAAAGGTCCTGGATGTACGCGGCGGCGCTGCAGTCGAGGATCCGACCGGTTCCAAGCGTTCCGAAGGCCTTCGGCGAGCAGCCTTGGCTTGCGGTTTTGCCCTTTGGCGGTATGGTAGCGTGAAGAGGCTCCCGTTCTGAACTGATCTTTACCCCGTGTTTGCTGTCGTTTGTGGTCAATGAAGTGTCATGTCGAATTAGTGTTTAATCGCGCAGCAAATGCAATGCGAGCCGCCCTCGCTGCCCGCTTCATACAGCCTATCCAGAACGTGCTTTAGTGGCGCCCTCTCAAGCCGTCGACACGGAGTGCGGCAGCCGTGAGCGCTCGCTGAGCTCACTACCCCTCCTCTTGTTCACGGCCACTCCAGCAACCAAGGACGTCATGAAGGAGGTTATTTTTTGCTTGTTTTTGTAATTTTAATTTGCCTATAACTTTTAAAATAAAGCGAAATTTGAGAAAAGAAAAAGTTTCATTAAGTTACTACGTTCAGCGCGCTCAGGTTCGGCGCAAATTAAAAACCAGTAAAAAAGTCCTTGCAGGGCCCCTTTAATTAGAGCCACGGGCTTGGATGGCGACAGTCCACCGGTTACCGGGACGGGTCCCTATCAAAACGCCGAAAATCAAGAGGCCGGAATATGAAAAGGCCAAACGTCAGTACGCCGAAAATCAAGAGGCTGAAATATAAAAAGGCCAAAAGTCAGTACGCCGAAAAATTTAAATGCCGAAAAATTAAAATGCCGAAAACCAGGTGAAAAAGAAATGACGCGCTTTGTGACTACCACTTGTTTGTTTTCCGCCAGATCACTTTCCACTGACACAAGCCTGTGTAACTCGTTCTGCAAAGGCACCAGTATCAGTAGATTAAACTGATGTAAAATTTCGTATTTTTCTATCTGTCGTAAAGCTAGGCATATCAGTCGGAGAGGACAGCTTTTATTGGTCAGCAGGAAAAAAACAGCACTGCCCAGTGTTCAGAGTACGAGAGCAGCAGCAATGGGCGGCAGTAATCACTTCATTGATTCGGAGGAAAATGAACGAAGACGTGGTTGTGGTGTGCTCCCAGAAGGGAAAAGCAAAACTTAGCTGCAAAGACGGTGCTGTTTACGTGCTTGACTAGTAAATATGTTCTAGACACTATTGGAGGTGCGAGAAGCGAGGCGAATGCAACGCTGGAGTGATTGCCGACCTTCCTGTAGAAAGTACTCGCAAGGTCATCTCGAAGACAGTGACCCACGCAAGCCGTGCTCCGGATATCTGCAGCAGTTCTTCGTACTCAAGAACGGATCAAAGCTCTGGCGGCGGCCTCGGGCGAGGCACCCGTGAAGATTGTGCAGAAGATCACGGCAGATGTAGCAGCGTCTTCAAGGCAGCATCTTCCAAGCAATGAAGCCTTGCGCCAGATTGTGAGAAGGAAGAGGAAAGCGGACTGCCCACACGAGCCGTCTGCCATGCAGGAGTTCATCATCGAGGGCGAGTTCAGAACAACTTTAGATGGCCGGGAATTTCTCCGGTGCCACTGCCCCAGCGCAGATGGAGCTCGACTCCTAATTGTTCACGAACGAAAACTTGAGGACATTAAACGACGCTCCGATGTGGCTCATGGACGGAACATTTAAGACTGTGTCGCCACTCTTCGAACAGTTATACACAAGTCACGGTTATCTTCATGGCCATGTGTTTCCTTTTGTTTACTGCCTTATGACTCGGCGAACCCAGATGGCATACAAAGCGCTCTTCGAACTTGCCGCAGATATGAGACTTGCACTAAATCCAAAAACTGTGAGTACAGATTTCTAACTGGCAGCAATCAACGCTATTCGGTCGTTGCTCCCGTCGTCGGATGTGCATGGTTGTCTGATCCACTTGTGCCAATCAGTATGGAGGAGAGTGCAGCACCTGGGACTGGCAGTGCTCTACGAAAATGATGAAGGTGGCTTCGCCATCCAGGTGAGGAAGCTTGCAGCCTTTTCGTTCTTGCCCACCGAAAAAGTACGGGATGCCTATGCTTTCTTGAAATCACTCTTCCCGCAAGAAGCCTCTGACCTGCTGCGATGGTGGGAGGACAACTACGTGCTTGGGAAATCACGCGGCCGTCTTGCCGGAGGTAACACCGCCGTGATCATACGAAGTCCACCGGTATTCCCGCCACACCTCTGGAATGTGCTTGCCCTCGCTCAGAACGGATTTCCAAGGGGCAACAACGTCATTGAGGCATGGAAAGGACGATGGGAGATATTGGTTGGCGGACATTACGTAAGCGTCTTCCGGCTCATCACCACCATGAAAAGGGAGCGAGCTAGAGTCGAAGACGACATCGAGGGTTGATAGGACGAGCCGGTATTCGCCGTCTCTGCGCGTTCTCCTCCTCCGGCTTGTCCTATCAAGCGCAGAGATCACGCCATGACGTTGCGCTTTTTGCGCGGTTTGATTGGCCTTTCGGCTCATAACATCGGCCGCGCTCGGACCTAAGCTGAAACGAAGTATAATAGCATACTGTTTAGTGGGCCAAAAGAAAACCTACAAAGTCAAAAGCCTGATTTTCGGTACGAAAATGTGAAAGCACAGCGGACTATTTCGTACCTCCTTCCCTTCAAAAGCTTTCTTCCTTTCCACTGTGATACATCCGCGGTACCTAAAGCGCGTCATCCAGCCCCAACGTACGTCCCACGACAGCAGACCTCACTTATACCCTTGTTACACGGGCACCCTTAACTGCAGTTACGGCAAACTATGGTTACGGGCGCTAACTGCAGTTACCGGTAACTGCGGTGCGCGGGTGTTACACGGAAGTCCTCTTCTCAGTCAGCCTATGTGAACGATCACGTGATTGCCGTCCAAGCGAAGATATACTCATGATTTATGCGACTAAACTTAAAAAAAAACAAAAAAACATTAGTTTCGAAAGCTGATTCAAATTATAATCAGTTTGTGGTTATTTAAGACAGTTCGTCGTCGAATATGTTCGTTTAGCTGTTCAGCTTTCGGTAAAATACAAAGTCAGCCTGTTAACACTGGTAGTGATCGACTGCTTTAAATTGGTTAGCCGACACGACAGCCGAAACAATCCATCGCTTCCGGCTTCCGGTTCGCTCAGCTTGACCGGCTTTGTTTCTGTCGCTTTGGTCTCTCATGCTTCGTCTCTTCGTCGGACCCACGTTGCTGTGTATTGTATTCCCCTCCGTCAGTGAGGTTTGCATCTGCCCGCCGTAACGTGGTATGGCTCTGAGCACTCTCAACAATCCTGTGCTGGACGATGAGGACGAATGCAACTTCTGGTCTATGTTCGCCGCTCATCAAGCAGTACTTCAACCGCGACGTATGCTGGAGCAAAGTGTACTCGCCGAGATCGACGAACTGCTCTCAGAGCAGAAACGCGCTGAGAGACGGCGCAACCGGCTCGTGCTAGCAGCTGCGCGACTATGCTCCCGCGAGCGACATGTGTGGGCGTATCCCCGTGCCAGGTCTTGGTACGAGACCACGCTCCCATACTTTCCCGAGAGCACGTTTAGGGAGAACTTCCGTCTAGACCGCAGCACCTTCCGGTACACAGTAAGCGTATGCGAGTGTATGAGACGAAACAACACCAACATGCGTCAAGCTATCCCTCTGGAGAAGCGTGTGGCTATTGCCTTGTATCGCGTGGCGACCTCTGCGGAAGACAGAACCGTCGCAAATCTTTTCGGCGTCAGCCGGTCATCCGTCAACATCATTTTCAGAGAGTTTTGTGGAGTTCTGGTGCAGAGCCTTGAACCACGGTTTGTCAAGTTCCCTCGAGCTCATGACTTGGCTGAACACCTGCGCCAATTTGCAGCAGTTGCAGACTTCCCTCAAGGGGTGGGCGCCTTGGACAGCTGCCACCTCGAGGTGTGCCCTCCGAAAGACCATGCCTCAGACTATTATAAGTACAAGGGGTGGTATTCCATCATTCTTTTGGCTGTAGCCGACCACGCATACAGGTTCCTGTACACAAACGTTGGATCACCTGGGAGGAATCACGACTCGGCTGTATTCCAGCGCTCACGGCTTCCGGGCGTCCTGGCTGGCTATCTGTTTCAGTCGGAAGCCAAAACCTTTTAGGGGATCTCTGTTGGCCCTGTCCTTCTCGCAGATCAGGCTTTCCCTCTGCAGTGCCACATGATGAAACCCTTCCCGCAGCCTGGTAGTGTTGGGTCCCCCATACGGGCTTTTAACTACCGTCTCTCCAGTGCCAGGAGAGTCGTAGAGAACGCATTTGGTCGGCTCAAGGCGCGGTTTCGAATCCTTCACAAGGGACTGGAATCGGACATCGAGAGTGTGAACACCATTGTTCGCGCGTGCTGTGTGCTCCACAACATATGTGAGCAGCTAAATGATCGCTGTGAGAAGAGCTGGCTCGACACGATGCAGAACGACGACAGGAGCCGGCCCCAGCCAGTCCGCTTCAGCAGAGTGGAGGAGCCATCAGGAGTGGAAGTTAGGAACGCCCTTGCGAAATACTTTTCCACAAACTGAACAGTTTGGTATGACTGGCTTCTCTGCCTGTGCGGCCCTGCTGTGTTGTGCTGTTTGAGTTGAGAGATTGTCTGAGCGTGCGACAAGTATCATTGGAGCCTACCGTGATGCTACGCGGTTGCCGCTCCTAGAACCAAGGTGCAGAGAGCGGAGCAGAGACGCAGCCGCACTACCCTCCCTACCTTGGTTCCAAAGCAGCCACAGCGTAGCGTCACAATGAGCTCCGAGGCTATTTGCCATGTGCTCTGGCATTCCCTTTCATACGGATCGCGATAGTACTTCTCCTAAATCTTCAAGTGTACCGAGGAAATCCTGACTTTGCGACTTGATTTTTTTGTGAATGATTATACTTTTTTTGAAGGACTCGAGTATATTTCCACATTGTGATCATTGTAGCATTACCTGACATGCTCGACACTCAAACTAGGACGAAGGGTAGAGAAGGAACATGCATAAAGGAAATGATCTGGGGAGTCTCACATATATTCAAAGCATAATAGAAATCTGAATTATTCTTGGTACAAGGTTTTTGGTTTGACTGCTTTTCAGTCATGATTATTGTGGCTTGTTCAACTCTGCATGCATATTTCATTAACAGCAGCACATATAACATACAGCTTTTCAGGGTAGGACTGGAAAAATAGGGTAAGGGGAACTGCTCCAACCAGGCATATACAGGATGGTGGCTCAGAAAACCTGGGATGGGATCAGCCACTGCATACACCAAATGCTGGAAGAGACCTTGCGGTGTTTTCAATTGTAGGCAGTCATGCGGGCCAGGAGGGTGCTGTTTTTCAACCGAGGCAACTGTGGACCGATTACTGAATAAGAGCTATTAGAGGATTTGGCGGAATAATACTCAGCAAGCAAGGAAACATCACGACTAAAATAAGTACACCGACTTTACATAACACCAGAAAACAATGCGATGAAACAATTTGCCTATCATGCTGGAGGCAGCAGCATGTACACAACGAATTCGAGGGTCCATCTCAATGCCAGGTGCTCGCATTTGCTGCATACATACTGATGCTTCCTGCATGAGAAGCGAAACATTTGATGAAATTGTTTTCTGGTGTTATATGAAGTCAGTGTACAGCAAACTTAGTTGGAACGTGCAAACCGTGGCCTATCTCGTAGGAATGCTATCCTGGCGGCTGCCCCAAAATACGGCTCCATGACATGGCAGGCAATGGAACCCAAGCAGAGGTGGTTGCTCACTCAAGGCAGAAATTGCAGCTGGACCGACGACAGCGCAGCAATTTTGTCAGCCAGGCATCTACTCTTATCGCAGCCTTTTCGATACTGCCTGCTGTGTTCTCTGCTGCACTGCTGCAACATCATCCCTCTCGGCCTTCACCGGGCAGCCTCCCCTGCTTCAGCTGTTGCATTGCCCACAACATCAAAAAGCCGTTTTTCCCAGGAGCCACCAGAATACATGTTTGCAAGTCCGGCGTGTGCGCGTTGCTCTCTTGCTCGCTTGAGGTGGCCAGGGCGCTGCCATAGTCCAATTACGATACCTTGCTAAGGCGTACCCAAGGTCGCCGCTGGTGACACACAACAATGAATTTTCCCGCACATGGTGCGCATATCAGTCTTTGAAGGGCGTCTCTCTAAGAGCTACTAGAAATGTTGTCTGAGCGAATGGACAGTGTGGTGTCGTTCAGAAGTGCGAGTTGACTTTGTGTAGTTTGTTTCTAGTTTTCGTCCGTTCAGTGTTCTGTGATCATAGCCCCATGCGACGTTGTGGCTATTGAAGTCGCCTGCAATTATCATAGATTTTCCTTGCGTTTGTTTCCGACTTTGATCTATTTTGTGAGGGATGTCTGGGAACCTGGGGTCCAGTAGCTGTTAATGGTTACTGTCCTGGCTTTGCCCTGTTGCAGTTGGCATTATACTGCTACCTGTTCTTGTCCGTTTGTGTTGTAATGATGCGATTCTAATTGTGTAGCGGGTATGTAATTGGCCACATAAGTGGTAACAATGGTGGGTGTTTCTTCTGTTAGAGTAAGGGGGTTGCCACGAAGAGGTCGGCGTTTCTGTGTGATGCTGGGTTGTGTGCATTGCTGGTGTCCTGGTAGTGTGAAGTTGCCATTTTTTTCCTGAGGGATTATGATGTCAGGTTTTGTAGTGGCTTGTTCGATGTGTTGGACGAGGTGGCTTTTTCGCTGGAAGCCTCGGCAGTTCCATTGCCATATGGTGGACTTATGTATGTTAGGTTTGTGTCCCATGCAAGCAAAATGATTTAAAGCATCCCATCATTAGCCCACTGCACCAACTGCGAGCTTTAACAAGTGGTGCACGAGAGCAGGTGCAAACTCTAGCAATAAAAATTCCATTCTTTGTTGTCCTTCAAAAAGTCTGGCTTGTGTTCCAATTTTTTTTTTTGACAGCGATTACTTTTTATGACTATAATGCAATTCAATGCAAAGGTGCAAGCGAGCTGGACAAAAATTACGAAAAAAATCCCTAAAGAAGGGGAACAAGAGGGACAAAGGACAAATACAAATCTCCAAACACAGCTAGGCGACTGGTGCATGACCAAAAATATCCGTCTGGTCCGGGTATCAAACCCGGGACCTCTGCATTTCCAGTATAGCGCTGTACACCTGACCCCTGGTTAGCTCAGTTGGTAGAGCGCTCCACTGGAAATGGAGAGGTACCGGGTTCGATACCCGGACCAGGCGGATTTTTTCGGTTGCGCATCAGTCACCTAGCTGTGTTTGGAGATTTGTGTTTGTCCTTTGTCCCTCTTGTTCCCCTTCTCCAGGGATTTTTTTCGTCATTACTCTTTATTCTTTTTGGACGCAAAGTATGCTTCCATCATGCGAAGCATGCTCGCTTGCATGTCATTCGACTCCTTTTGCAGTTGAAGCAATTCCTTCTGCCGCTTCAGTCTTTTTTTTTTTCCATTTTTGCGGCCCGTT
This sequence comes from Ixodes persulcatus, assembly GCA_013358835.2. Lineage (NCBI taxonomy): Eukaryota > Metazoa > Arthropoda > Arachnida > Ixodida > Ixodidae > Ixodes > Ixodes persulcatus. The sequence goes on from JABSTQ010010211.1 coordinate 19,599, forward strand.
CCCTCTCTTCTTGGTGCATAGTCAGAAGCTGCTGCATCAGTGAGGACGCTGGCCGCTTGCGGCTTTTGCTTTGCCCGATGCTAGTGGCACCGCTGCCTCCGCTGCTGCCACTTGCGGTCGGGCGGCTGCTGCTGTAGCTCGCAGCATCCGTCAGGCTCACGCTTTGTGAGCCTGGGGAATGGGGCAGCACGACTTCACTTCCACGTGTGGCGCTGTCCTCATACGGCGTGTCATCGTCGCCTTGGTCCCAGGAGGCGAGCACCTCTGCAGCGTCTTCCGCCTCGTCAACTAGTGGCACCTGTGTATAAGAAAATATCAAAGACAACATGTCTATATCAGGTATGGTGTACTAGAACTGGGAGGTGTGCCAAGCGCCGCTCACTCCCGGGTGCCTCCATCGGACACTGCCGCACTGTGGCGCTGCTACTGATCAATCCGTGACGTCAGACATTCTAGCAAAGCTCGGCCCCCAACTACCATGTGGTATTGGGAAATCCTTTTAAAATTGCTTTTCTTGCATTTACGAAAGACTGGAGTTAATAACCTGCTGTCATAACAGAGACCACGTCTACTCTAAGAAATAGGTGCTAAAAGTTTGCATCCGTACCCCTTTAAAGGGATGCTGAACTGAAATCTTGATTCCACAAAACACGGCGGCAGAAGCGTGCAATGGGGCGCTACAAACACCAAAACATCACTCGTACAGCGATATCTCAAACGGATGACCGTATTTTTCTAAAAAAACGAGGTGAATTTGAGATATGTTGACGTCTTGTTTCTCCGAGAAAAGTCGAGGAGAGGAAACGGCCTCGTGTCTTCTCCACCTCGCCGCCTTGAGGGGACCAAGCGAAGAGAGGAGGAAATGAGATATGTTGACGTCACGCGCCTCGTCGGCCTCGTTCAATCGCGACCTCTTTTTCCAAAAATACGGCCGTCCATTTGAGATCGCCTTATGGGTGGTGGTGTACGGATTCTGGAGTCCTGCCTATCCCTCCTGCATTGTTTTCTAAAATCCAAATTTCGGTTCACCATCCCTTTAAGCGGCCTCATAAAAATGGACAAGGCTCGTTACACTGCAAAGTTTGTGTTAATGGTGTGACATGCAGCTGTGTAGATGCTGGGTTCAGAAATTTATATGACTGACTGTGTTACGACCACCTACAACGGAGTGCTAATATCGGGTGCTATGGCAAGAAAGGGCTGCACAATCCATCGTAATCAGGGAATCACAGTATCTTTCGATACTGTGATTCCCTGACTCACAGAAACGAGTCAGTCAAACAACCAACGAAGGAGACACACCGAGCTAAGCATAATTGTTGCTGATGGATGTATACACATATCTTTGTAGATTACTGTTATTAATCGGACAGAAGCCTGTTCATGGCTACTTGTCAGATTGCTGTGATAATTACGCTTACCTCGGCAAGTCCCTTTCGTTGGATGTTTGGCTGACTCGTTTCTATGAGTCGGGGACTCTCAGTACCGAAAGAGGCACCCACAAATGCCTTTGAAGCAAACATCGGCAAGTGCTTTAATGCCAATTGCTGCTTTGCGCCTATAAAAAAAAAAAAAAAAAAACGAGACTGTTACTGCAACCTGCAAGAGCAATTCCGCTGCACAGGGTAGGCGGGATAGGCACGGCGTTTCAGAGTGCCCCTGCTATGTCGCACTGGGGGTACGGAACGGCCACATCTGCCGTGTTACACCGAAGAGTGTCCGTAAAAGTACCCAGGTTGCCAAGCTCAGTTTATGCTAACTATGGTTAGCGGGCAACCACACTCTGCCGTCTAACTGCGCGTAACTGCGGTTAAGGTAACCGCGGTTATGCTTAACTGCAGTTAAAACAACCCGTGTAACTAGGGTATTACACGGGCTGTCGATCGACACGTCGACAAGAGATGTCCCGAGAGCAGTGGGGCGTCACGAGGTGGGGGGGGGGGGGCGGACCGCCTCGGGTGCAGCGCTCCCAGGGGTGTCGCGGCGGGCCACGAGAGGTGGGGGGGGGGGGGGGGGGTTGCCGAGGGCCACCGCCCCGGGTGCCGCTGACCCTCGAGACGCCACTGCCCGAGAGCGTCATTCGTGGTCTCTAAACTAACCTAAATGGCCAGACATCGAAGCTTTAGCACAAGCCCGAGACATATAGCTTGTCTTGACACATGCTTGTTTATTTTTGTACTCGAGCCTTTCTGTTAGCGTTTCGAGGTATGTGGACGAGCCAGTGCTGGGAATCTCGACGCTGCGAAGCTCGGGGATCTTGCTTGTGTACGAATCAACAAGCTGTAGCAATCAATAAGTATGGCTACATCGAGCTCGCGCCTTCACATTAGTGGTGTTGATGTTTGATCAGGAAGTTTGCTTCGTGCGTCCATAGACGAAATATAACGTTTTGCAATTACTGTTTTTCTTAATACGCCTGAGTACGCAAGGTAAAACTCGGAGGCGCCATTGATAAGCTCCATTTGAACACACTTCTCGTCTCTTATCTGTACTGCCCCGCAGCACTGCACGTGAAGTCCCCACCCGCTTGCATTCCACTAATATTCAACATCGCGTATGCGCATAAAGTTATCCTGCAATCATATAGGCACATTCGCACGTACAAACCGTTTTAAGAAAGCAAAAGTCGAGCACTTGTGGGAAGAATGTCGAACCGTTCGCCGGAAGTGCGCCGGACGGGCATGAGCCAATATAAGGTGCGCGAAACGAACAAAATTATTCAAAGCGCATTTGGCGGTTGCTAATGGCCATAATATTTGTTATGTGTCCGCTTTCTTCCTGACTGAGTATGCCGAGATAATTTCAGACACACCGTTCAGGCACAGATCTTGGGCGTCAGTAAAAGTTCGTCCAAAAATGCTTAGCGAGGAGTAGGTGACGCTTGTTAGGGCCTCCGTCGCAGCTAACCGATCTCGGCGTTTGCGAAAACTTAATCTTCTATCAAGATAAAATTTGAGTGTGAGATATGTGATGACACGAGGAAGACATCATAGTAACTTTTGTGCAGTAGTGAGGTCAAATTTATTACGTTTTATTAAAAGTTCATGCGCCAACGCTGGGCTCAACTTTGATACTCCTGTGAGGACGCGGCTTGCTTTTCGCCCAATGAAGCAATAAGAAGAGTACGTTTGGCAAACAAAATACGTTTAGGTCTCAAGGTGATAAAATTTCAGTTATAGTTCACTGGTACTAGACGGGATTACTGACACTGAGCTCAAAGATGCACTCGTAAGGTGAGGTGACTAAGCCACGTCCTACTACGTTTGCATACGCACGCACAATATCCGGTGTTTCGGGAACCAAGGAAAGTGCCCCGGTCTTCGTTTTGTATCGCTCGAGAATGTGTGTAGTGCACATTCGTAAAAAGTCAGATAATTGAAAACGCAAGCAGCGTGTTCGGTCGCGGCGTGATAGCATGAGATGAAGCTGTTCAGTCGAAACCGAAAATGAGTGGCCAACTAGTTCCCAGAGTGCACTGCGTGGTATTTCGCCGCGATGGGGCGCGTCGGTTTTGGAAGAAGTCCATTGTAGTAGACCGTTTTTCTCCTCCGCTACGGTATCCGTGAAGAAAACGGCGCAGCTGCGCATGCCCGCCGCCAGCCTTATCTGCATAGTTCAAAATCTTGTGGCGGATTACGGAGCGCTATCCGGGTGCTTAGCGGGCTGCGGAAACGGTCTACTACAATTCCCCATTATAACCCGGCCGACGCTATTCTTAGCGGTAACCGGACAAAGGCTCACCGGACAGAAGCTCACCGGACGAAAGCTCACCGGACAAAAGCTCACCCGTTTTTTCACAGACCCGGACAATAGCTCACCTTATTTTCTTTTTTTTTTTTTGCTACCCCGGGCGAAACACTGGCTGGGATAAAGTGCGGACGCGATGGACATTGCACCATTTTTAGGAGAACTTGCATCCCATGCAAAGGTGTCGGCAGATGAGCCATAATAGGCAAAGAAGCATCGATTTGGGATCACTATTTAGGTCACTGAAACTGAGTGGAGCTGATAAGCTCAAGCTTGCTTGACTCAAGGTATGTCGGAGCATCCTTGTGCCACCCCCAAGAAATTTCGTGAACCGAAGTTTTTGAACGCGAAGAGTGACCGAAGAAGCGAAGTCACCCTTTGTCAAATTCTTTTGTTTTTGCATTGTGCTTATGTCACGCTAAACGCTTACATAAAGGTTAGGCACAATGTCTCCTCATTACTGGGTGATTTCAGATAAGATCGAACAGGGGGTGGCTGGTCGACCTTTTTAATTTGCTTCATAATTTTATATGTTATTTCCCGATGTCCGAAATAAACAAAATCAGAATTATTTTCACCCAGAAAAAAAATTGTCGGACGCAAAAAGATCGTACATCACGTAGAGGTGGAAAGTCGCATTTGCTTGCGTAGCCGGAGGGGTCAGACTTTGGTGATTAATAACTGAAGTTATACTTCTTAGGTGCATTTTATAATTTTTAGTACAATTATATGTACTTAGCAATACGAAAAAAAATATTGTTATTGTTTAATATGTTTCAAAAAATATAAAAAAACATCAATTTTGGTTGCTTGACCGTTTTTACCCCAACTTTGCAGGCTTGTATCTTAGGAAATAAATTAGTCAGAAACGTCATATTTTAATTAAATACTCTACTTTTAAATTGAAATAAATTCACTAAAATTCAAATTTATTTAGCCGCGGGTTGGGGAGATGTTGGCAAGCAAACACGAGACAAACACCAAAATAAAAATATTTTAAGCGCGATTTAAAAAAAAACAAAAACGTTCTCGATTTTTTTTTAACTCTGACCAGTCATTATACTCTATTTGGAGGTTAATATTCATTAAAAACATGTTGCATTATATTGATGGTGTAATAGATACGTAGCTCCTCTACCGAGCCTCTTCTCCGAAGCTCGGCACGGGGTGTCCCTGTGGTGCGACGCAGTGATTGCGACTTCTTATTTTGAGAGAAAAGTACTTTTTTTTTATTCATTCGAGTATAGCAAGTAATAGTTCGTCACATCTTTGGAACGTTATAATAAATTGGACATTAAATAGAATAAATTACACATCATATACAACACAGTTCTGCCTTCAGAGGTTTCAAAATGGACAGATTTTGACGCAAACATTTTCTGACGGTGTGCACTTAGAGTTTCTTCCAAAGGGACCCGACAGTCCGTGCCACTTGCAAGTCACAGGTCAGAGCTTCTGATGTTTTGCATAGCCACCCATGCCACGACTGAATACCAGGAAAGGCGCGCACTCCCACCCACCATTCATTTTTCCGTTCACGGAATTCAACAATCTCATTTTTGTCCAAAAGTGTGAAATTCGCTCCTTTTAGTTTTTGCGAAAGACTGTTCACCATGCATTTTGCAGACTGAATGGCTTTCCTGGGAGCTGTCTCAAGTTGTGAAGCGTTGTTTGGTGTTTGACGAGTCCTCCAACTCCGTCACACGCGTTTTTTCCATGTCAGGTGGCTGAGAATAACCACTGGGCTTTGGGAAAAACATTTGTTTTGGAATTCATTAAGTTGGAAGCGATTCTTGAAGTGACTGGCGGCACCGTCACTTGCATAAGTCAAATGAGAGTACACAGCAAGGTTGTCATCGACCCACTCTCTCATTTTTTGTAGAGCCAGACAGGCATGAGCGGAGTCATGATGCAAGTTGATTGATTGATTGATTGATTGATTGATTGGGTTTTAGTGGCGCAAAAGCATCTAAGGCTATAATGCGCCAAGTAAATACACTATTGCTGGGAGAGGGTTAAGGAGAAGAAAGAGCTTTAGTAGCAGATGACAGGATAAAACAATGGACATGATCTATGTATAAGTGTAAAAGGTATGGACATGAGTTGAAAAACAGTAAAATCACAGTCGGTGTAGAAAGCCGATTGCTTTGAGGAAGTTAAACACACAAGAGTGTGGTATGAGGGGTTCTTTGCCAAGTAAAATCATCAGATGTAGGGGAGTATGCTCTTTGTAAAGCTGTGAAAAGTAATTACGGCGTTCTAGGCCATACGCATTGCATTCAACTAGAATATGAAGTATAGTCAAAGGGCAATGGCAATGTTTGCACTGTGGGGCATCCTCACCGCGCAAAAGGTGCCCATGTGTGAGCCGTGTATGACCAATCCTTAGACGGCAGAGTACCACCTCGTAGAGTCGTTCACGGTGCCGGGCACTCTCCCATTCCTTCAAGAGTGGTTTCACCATATGCAACTTATTGTTTATCTCAGTACCCCACTCATGTTGCCATCTCTGCAGTATGCAGTGTCTCACCACCTTGTGATAATCCTTGTGGGGAATTTCTTTAAGTTGCAGAATTTGTGTGGCAGCAGAGTGCGCAGCCTGGTCTGCCTCCTCATTACCCGGGATGCCAACGTGACTTGGCACCCAACAGAACATAATATCACATTTGTTTTTGATTGCACAGATTATTTTATTCTGCAGGTGTGAAACCAATGGGTTTGTGGGGATATTCAGTGAGACAAGGGCTTTTAATGAGCTTAAAGAATCTGTGTATACTACGGAGCGACGAAGTTTCTTCTCAATGATATATTCAACAGGAAGAAGTAGACCATGCAACTCTGCCGTTAAAATTGTGGCAAAGGGGTTCAGTCTTTTTATCTTGCAAACAGATGGTCCAATCATTGCACAGCCTACAAAGCTTCAGTTTTAGTACCATCTGTATAAAGGCTTGTGTGGTGCTGATAGTGGCTCTGTAGTTCGAAAAACTCTTGCCTTAGCACTTCGTCCGGAGTGTCTTTCTTGCAGTGTTTTGTCACTGTAAAGTCACAATGAATGAGAGAGTAATCCCAAGAAGCTACAGTATTTCTGTGTTGTGTCACGCAGGGTTTGGGCTCCAGACCAAAGAGTTCTGCTGCCGTAGTATTTCTCAAGGCAAAAGGAGGAACGAAACTTGGCTTATTTTGGAAAGTCCTTTGGAACCTAATTTTTACAACAGGATCATAAACAGGATGGAGAGGAACAGACCTTACTCGGAGTGAGTATACATAAATCCTAGAGCAAAGCATCTTTTCTCCAGAGAAACCTCATTGGCCTCCACATAAAGGCTGTGAACCGGGGAAGTGCGGAAAGCTCCGACAGACAGCCGTAGCCCCTGATTATGAATAGGGTCTAACATCTTCAATACTGATGCTTTAGCTGAGCCATACACAACGCTACCATAATCCAGACGGGAGCATACTACTGAACGATAAATGCGTAAAAGGCACAGTCTATCAGAACCCCAAGATTGATGAGACAATACTTTTAGAATATTAAGTGATTTTGTGCATTTCAACTTCAACTGCTTAATGTGAGAAACAAAAGATAATTTTGAATCGAACAGAAGACCTAAAAACTTAGTTATTTATGTTCACTCTTCACAGCTATAGGCAGTCCATAAATGGTTAATGAAGGATCTTGAACAATTCCTCGCCGGCGAGAAAAGCATACACATACTGTTTTTTTCTGTGGAAAACCTGAACCCGTTGGTATCAGCCCAGTTCGTCAATTTGTTGATTGCCAGTTGAACTCTCCTTTCACATATAGGGCGGTTACATGATGATACTGAAACTTGGATGTCATCAACATAGATAGAGTATTGAACTGAAGGAGGTATAACTCGGGCAATGGAGTTTATTTTTATAATGAAAAGAGTGACACTAAGTACACCACCACCCTGGGGAACACCATTTTCATGTAAAAAGTCTCGAGAGAAAGTTGTTCCAAGTTTCACACGAAATGAGCGGCACTCTAAATAGCTTTAAATGACGCCGAACATGTTCCCGCAAATACCGATGTTGACCAGATCTTGCAGGATTCCAATTCGCCAGGCAGTATCATAAGCCTTCTCCAGATCAAAAAACACAGAAAGGCAGTGCTGCTTGTTCACAAATGCCTCTCTCACGGCTGTCTCAAAGCGAACCAGGTGGTCCACTGTGGATCGTGCCGACCGAAAGCCGCACTGATACCTGTCTAGAATTTTGTGAGCTTCAAGATAATGCATAAGCCTTCTGTTAATTATTCGCTCCAGAGGTTTTGATAGACAGCTAGTCAATGCAATAGGCCTATAACTAGAGGCACTAGAAGGGTCCTTTCCCGTTTTAAGCAAGGGTACTACAAAGGCCACCTTCCAAGAAGTCGGAAAGTGGCCTTCAGACCAAATTCTATTGAAAAGACATAAAATGAGTTGAACAGTTGAGGGATGAAGATGTTGAAGCATCATGTAATGAATTCCATCTGGGCCAGGTGCAGTCTGCTTAGGGGAATGAAGAACCATTTCAAGTTCATGCGATGTGAGTGGAGCATTATATGGGTCATGATAGTCACTCAAACTATTGACAGACCTTTTTTGCTACCTGTGCTTTGTGTCGAAGGAAAGTAGGCGTGTAGTTCCTTGAGCTGGAGACAAACTCGAAATATTCGCCAAGAATGTCTGCCTGTTCTTCGAGGCTTTCAGGGCATATTCCATTTTTTGTCAAGAGAGGAATGGAAAAAGCATGGTAAGAGCCATTTATTTTGTGGACTCGATCCCATACCTCCTTTGGTGTTGCCTGACTATTTATAGATGACGAATACTTCTCCCAACAATGCCTTTTAGAACGCCTGCGAACAAATCGCGCGGAAGCCTTCATTTTCTTGAATGTAATAAGGTTGCTCGGTGTAGGGTACCGTCTGAAAATGCACCATGCTTTGTTTTGTTTCTTTTTAGCCTCTCGGCAATCTTCATTCCACCATGGCTTTGGTCGTTTGGGAAGGTGAGTTGATGTCATGGGAATTGCGAGCATGGCAGCTTCCAATATGTGCTTTGTGATATGGTCTACTGCCTCTTCAATCGATAGTTGATGGAGAGATGTAATAGCTAAAACAGAGGATTGCTTAAAAAGAGTCCAATCGGCTCTGTCAAACCTCCACCTAGGTGTCCGAGTTGGAAGTGTGACAGGGTGATTGTGAAAGTCTAAAATAATGGGAAAATGATCACTGCCATATGGATTAGTAATGATTTTCCATGTTAGAAAAGGAAATAATGAGGGATGCACAATTGAAAGATCAATTGATGTGAATGTACGTGTTCCTGATGAAAAATATGTAGGTTCTTTCGAGTTGAGCAAACATAATCCTGATGACAGTAAAAAACGCTCAATAAGTGCTCCTCGTGTATCTTTTCGCCCCGAGGCGGGGTTTAAGCCGCACGTCCGGAGGCCTCCTGGCCTTTGACGACGTCCATTCCCCGAAGAGAAGAACCCAGGGGTCCAGTGGAGGTGGGAGAATTGGTAACGTAACGAACGGTTTAATTACATGGTTGCGATACAGTCGTCCGAATCAGAGAGAACAATCGGAGCAGCCTCACGCTCCGCCTTATATAGGGTCCGTTTCTTCCTCACTCCCCGCCAGGGCAGCAGGTGCGACGTAGCAAACCGCCGCCAAGTGCGTTGCAGCGAAGTCCGCCGCCATGTGCGACGCAGCCAAAGTCCTCCGCAGTTAGGCCATGCCTCTCTCCCCTTCCGGAGCGCACGAACCCACACGCACACACACACGTCCCGTTGACGTCACGGACGCGTTGAGACTCGTTTCGGGCAGGCCCCGACAGGCGGGTGACGGTCCTGAACACGTCGGGACTCGTTTCGCGCAGGCCCCGACAGGCGGGCGACGGTCCCGGACAGATCGTGACTCGTTTCCGCAGCGTTGAAACTCGGAAGAAGGTCGCCGAAGGTTCCATTCTTAACAGCCCCTCCGGGGCCAGGGAAACCTCGAATGGCCGGTGGTACAATCGCCGGCCTGAAGAGGTGGGCTTGTGGTAGGCCTTGAGAAGACGCTGCAAGCACTAAACAAACTCTCAAACCTCTTACAACGGAGGCATTAGCGGAAACGGCCCCCACAACACCACGCCACACCGCAGCCAAACGCTCGGAATTCGCCAGAGACCCGCCAGACTGGATTACGGATTATCAAAATTTGCCAAAACAATGCAATTTAAAACCTTAGGACAATTGCGGGTATCGAGACCCACTGTCGCCAAAACAAAACTCATTTTTCCAAAGAGTTCACTATGAAAAAAATACCAAAGACAAAAACTCTTCGCAATTTGTGAGGTCATTTTGGGGTTTTAACGAAGTGTCCCCACTTTGATCCTCATTCCCGTGGATGACGAAGACCTCTGAGATCATCCCTACCGCTTTTCGTGATGTCAGAGAAATCTGCTCAACCCATCGGCATTGCCGTTAAATTTGTCTTTCCTGTTTCTTACCCTGAAGTCATAGTGATCGATTTTCACGTGATTTCTAGAAGTGAAAATGCGGTCCCTATAGCGCCGATAAAACAATCCGCCTTTTTCGTGCCCCGTCACATTGGTCCTAGCAATCTCCTGAGCTTTATCGCGCAACCCTGACCAACTAGGGTTGCTCTTCTGCTCGGCTGTCAAAGGCACTCTGTCTACTCGCAACAGACGATCAAAATTACGTGACGTCGGAGCTACAAGAGATACTTTAATGATCCCGTCTTCCTGCGCCTTTTTCGCCGGCTCGTTGGGACGGCGTACGCTTTCTAGTGCTACGAGGTCAGGCTGTTCTACCACCTGTTTCCCCTCATCCCGGTTCTCTGCCTCCAACTCTGGGAGTGCTTGCTCCCCGTCAGCTGCCTCTGGCTCTGGATCACTCGTTAACAAAGGGGCGAGCTGACGCGATTTGGACCTCGTACACGACTGAACTAATCCTTCTCCCCGGTTGTTGACCCCTTTCGCGCAGCAGGAAATCTGACCGGTTAGAAAACAAATAAGGATACTCCAACGGGACTGTTTGCGAGACAGCCGCCTCGGTTACTAGCTCTCCGAACGGGCCAGTTATCCTTACTCTCGCCATAGGCAGACAGACACTGCGCTTCTCGAGCAGCTGCTTGATCCAAACTACCTTTCCAGTAAAATCGGATGTCGTTACATACGACGGATGAACAACGTCCATCGTCGCTGCACTGTCCCGAAGCACCCTGCACGGCTTTCCGTTTACCTGGAGCTCGTGAAGATAGGGACGAAGGAGCTTCAGGTCCCTCTCACTACCGTTCACGTACGAGAACACAACCCGTGGTTTGTTACATCTGGCCGCTATGTGTCCCGGCTCCTGACAGTTGAAGCACAGGAACGGCTTCCTAGCCTCGAACTGCCCTGTTTGGCTTTTCCGTGCCTCGTCTTCGTTCGAGGGTTCTTTGCTCTTTTCTGGGACCTTTTGTCCTCTTTCGGGCTTCTCGGGCCTTTTTTCTCGCGAGCCGTTTCCCTGTTGGAAGGGCTTGCGCTGATCGCTCCGGCGGGGTTCGCTTTCCTCTCCGCTCAGCTTTCTACGCGTTTCGTACTCTTCGGCTAGCTTAGAGGCCCTTTCGACAGAGTCGACTCCTACCCTGTCCTGCACCCAGAGCTTCACTGACTGCGGAATGCTACGGAAGAATTGTTCGAGGCACACACACTCGACCACCTTTTCTCGGCTTTCGTACACTTCCTCGCTCTTCAACCATTCTATCAAATTGGTTTTAAGCCCGTCCGCAAATTCCGAGTAGCCCTCGCTGCTCTTTTTGGATGCGTTTCTAAACCTTTGACGGAACGCTTCGGCAAAAAGGCGATACCGTTTCAAAAGGCTGGACTTCACCTTGTCGTAGTCGTCCGCGTCTCTAGCACTAAGGCGCGCGACAACCTCTGCAGCCTCACAGGGCAACAAAGTCAAAAGCTGTTGCGGCCACGTTTCTGGGGCGAAGCTCAACTTCTCACATGTCCTCTCAAAGTTAACTAAGAATAGGCTCACGCCTTCCCCAAATTTAAACGACTGCAGGAGCTTCTTCATTTGATACGACTCGGTCTCACTTGCTCGTACCGGAGCCCCAACTCTACTGTTCTGCGAGTTTAATTGCTGTTTATCAATTTCGAGCTCTAGCTTTTTTAGCGCTCGTTCCTCTCTCGCTGCAGTCTGCGCTCGTTCCTCTCTCGCTGCAGTCTGCGCTCGTTCCTCTCTCGCTGCAGCCTGCTCCTTCTCTCGTTCCTCTCTCGCTGTAGCTTCACTTTTAGCGTTCTGAAGTAGTTCCCACGCAATTTTAATTTCCTCTGCTTCCGCGCTCTCTGAAATTGCTTTACTGATCTCAGATTTCTTCATCTTTTGCTCCACCTTCACACCCAATTCTTCACATAAACAGAGTAAATCTGTTCTCAGTAACCTCATTAGATCCATGATCGCTGCTTTTTAGCTTTGGCTTTGCTCTAAAACTTGTCGCGAGGTTGTACAAAAACCTAGCGCACGAGTCAAAACCTAAGGATTCCCAGCAGTTCAAAATTAATTACCCATAATCTGAACCCCGGCGAATCTCAAAGCAAAGTCTAAACGCTCACCCACAGCTGTAGCACGATGTCGCATGGTCCGATCCCAACCGCTGCCAACCAGTTGTTCGGGGCGGGGTTTAAGCCGCACGTCCGGAGGCCTCCTGGCCTTTGACGACGTCCATTCCCCGAAGTGAAGAACCCAGGGGTTCAGTGGAGGTGGGAGAATTGGTAACGTAACGAACGGTTTAATTACATGGTTGCGATACAGTCGTCCGAATCAGAGAGAACAATCGGAGCAGCCTCACGCTCCGCCTTATATAGGGTCCGTTTCTTCCTCACTCCCCGCTAGGGCAGCAGGTGCGACGTAGCAAACCGCCGCCAAGTGCGTTGCAGCGAAGTCCGCCGCCATGTGCGACGCAGCCAAAGTCCTCTGCAGTTAGGCCATGCCTCTCTCCCCTTCCGGAGCGCACGAACCCACACGCACACACACACGTCCCGTTGACGTCACGGACGCGTTGAGACTCGTTTCGGGCAGGCCCCGACAGGCGGGTGACGGTCCTGAACACGTCGGGACTCGTTTCGCGCAGGCCCCGACAGGCGGGCGACGGTCCCGGACAGATCGTGACTCGTTTCCGCACCGTTGAAACTCGGAAGAAGGTCGCCGAAGGTTCCATTCTTAACAGCCCACTTCCCCAGAGAGGATTATGAGCATTAAAATCACCCACAAGCACAGAAGGGGAAGGAAGCTGATCACAAAGCAATTCAAGTTCCTCATACTTAAGCTGGTAGTTTGGAGGTAGGTATACTGAACAAACCGTAATCAATCGGTTAGTCAGTATACGGGTAGCAACTGCCTCTAGTTCTGTGTTTAAGGGTACTTCCAAACATGGTACAGAGCGTTGCAAAACGACAGCAGAACCTCCAGATGGATGGCTTGAATGCTGCCGATCTTTCCGAAACACTTGGAAATGCTTGAGGACGTTTGTGTGACTCTCTTTTAGGTGAGTCTCTTGCAAACAGAGGGCAATGGGACTGTGCTCCTCTAGTAAATCAGTAATATCGTCATAGTTTGCAAGAAGACCTCGACAGTTCCATTGAAGGAGAAGTGGAGGCATCAATATCGGAAGTAGATGAAGGTATACGGAACACAGTCTATTAATCCAATTCAGGAATGTAGTTCCCACAAAAAACTACTTTGGTGGAATTACTGGCTTTTTTGTTTTTATCTTAGATTTTGCTGTCTCCCACTCCATATCGTCCTGGTCGGACCAAAGAGCGGAAGGCTCGGTGGCCTCGTCTCTCGCCTCCACCTCTTGAGACGAGGCTTGTTGTGTAGGTCTGGGCAATGTCGGGGCACGGGGCCGAACTCCCCGGCCACGACCGCCCTCACTCAAAAGGGCAGCAGTGGAGGTGCTGGGCTGAGCGTCGCCCAACTCTATCCGTCCCTGACCCTCAGCTGCTGAAGGAGCGGCGCGATGCCGCTCCTTGGACGAGGCCCTCTCCCGTGAGTTGGGGCGAGACTCTCGCTCCTTCTCCCTGGGGGGGGGGGACCTCGGAGTGGGGACAGACAGAGGGGCTCCCTGCCTGTCCCGTGGTCGAGGGGCAGCTGGTGCGCTCCCTCCAGAAACCGGAGGAAGCTGCTGCCACTGCTGGGGGGTTGGGGACTGAAGAGCCACTGCCAGGACCTCAGGCGAGACCTGGATGGCCTTCGATTCTGTTCGCGGTGCTGGTCCCCTCCGCACCGCCTGTGCAAACGTTCCTGTTGACAAAAAGGAAAATTGTTGTTTCGCCTCCTGATAAGTAATGTTCTTTTGCGCTTTCAGGGTTAAGATTTCTTTCTCCTGTTTCCACAGTGGGCATGTTCTAGATAAGCAGCATGGTTGCCTTGGCAGTTGACACATTTGAGATTATCTTCACAAATGTCAGCAACATGATCAGTGCTGCCACACTTTGCACAAGTTTCACGGCCCCGACAGTTCCGCGAGCCATGTCCGAAGCGCTGACATCGAAAACATCTTTGTGGATTGGGAATGAAAGGTCGGACTTTGAAGTGTAAATAACCAGCTTTAACGGTCGTAGGAAGTGTATGCAGCTCAAAGGTCAGGATCAAATTCTTGGTCGGCTGCTCCTGCCCGTCTTTACGGATGGTGATCCGCTTGACGACCACTACAGCCTGTTTCTGGAGTCCAGCCAGGATTTCATCCTCACTGCAGTCTATGAGATCAGCCTCGGAGATGACACCTCGGACACTGTTCAGTGTCCGGTTTGGGCTGACCCTTTTCTGGTGTTCTCCTAGACATGTCTGTTTTAGAAGTGCTCGGCTTTGAGCTTCAGTTTCTACTTCTACGAGAAGATTGCCAGAAAGCTTTTTTGCCTTGAAAGCTTTGCCAATGATGGCATCAAGGCATTTAGATTCAAGGAAAGGCGAGAGCTTAGCCAGTGGCTTTTCTTCATCTAGGGCTTGCAGGACATAAAATCTGGGAAACTTTGGTGGTTCAGCTTTTTCAAAAGTAAGTACGGAGCAACCCCTTTTAGGGGGACGCACCGTGTTGGATTTGGAAGAGGAGGCAGCCATATGAGGCGAAGTTTGTTCGGAACCTGTGGTGTGCCGCCCACCGCGGAGCCCAACAAGGGAATAGGTAACGCACCATAACAAAAAGGGCTTTGCTGGAGACGTACGTTATGCTATTAGCACTGCCCAGGAACTATAACCAAGTGTGTTTCTGGACAAGAGGTCTGTCGCCACCCAAGGTTAGCCCTTGCCGCCAAAGAAGTTGAAAAAGGAAAGAAGAGAAAAGAGTAGAGTGAAAAGGAGGAGAAGACAAGGATAAAAGTAGGGAGGGGATAGTAGAAGTGGCGACTAGACTGAATCATCCTGGCCGGGCCTTACCAGGACTCCCGTCTTACGAGAAGCGGGGGCCGAAGTGGTGTATTGACTCACCCGGGGGGCCCCGAAGGTTCCAAACCTACCCCGGGCTCGGCTCAACCACCAGGATGCCCTTTTCCCCGGACACGGGAAAGCCACGCACAGCCAGACGTGGGCGGGCGAACCCGCATGGCTCGGGGTCCGTGGTGACGCCACTCACCAAACACCTGCTTTCACAGGTGCCCCCTGCGGGGATGATGCAAGTCGTCACCGTTGATGGCAAAACTGTATGTCGACTTTCTAGTCGTCACCACACACGTAAATACTGAGACCTGCTTTTTTTTTTCAGTGGTACGCTTGAATCTCGTCAGGAAGGATAACAGTCCTAGTTCTCAGCAAAGTCAAAGTGGAAGACAATGCTACCACGCTGCGCGCACTGCTTTTCTTCGTAGATGGCTTTGCCTTGCGTCTGCCTGATATGGTTGTGAATGATCCACCTTGAGACCGACACACGAGGCTCTTCCAGAAAAGTGACCGGATCTAAAGTCTTTTCCACGAGCTCGCCTGACTCCCGTGCTGCCAAAACTATCTCTTCATCCTCGTAAATATTGAGTTTTTCGAGTGTGAGAGACTGGCCTTTGGGACAATGATCACATGCGCCTAAAAGGCACTGGCGCGATGGCGGGTTGCAAATGAATGCCGAGTTCAATTCCGCTGCGTCGAGTTGTGAGCCAGAAGCGTTCTGTAGAGAGGCGACGCAGAGGTTATAGTTTGCGCAGTACACACAAACGCATGCTTCTTGCTGGGGATTGCATTTGACCCATCGGGGTCGCAGGGAGTAAAACTTCATTAGTCCGATGCCGGAGTCGGGATGGTCACTTTTATAAACACGAAATGCTTCTCTGATTGACCGTGTCATAAAACGTTTTGGCTTGAGCGTTTTCTGGCCAGCACAACGGAAATGACGTCCTTCTGATTGGGACTCTGCCAAGAACACTCTAGCTCGTCTTTCATGTAGTACTCAACCGCTGCAGATATGTTTTCAGGGCTCACCTTACACCTTGTATAGGGATCGGGCACATACCACACGCCATGGTCCTCCCTTAGCTTCCAGGACCTATTAATGATGTAGATCGATGCCTCTGGGATGATTTCTGGACTTCATTTCTTGTCAAGGTTGATGGCAGGAGGGTCAGCAATTGACAGCGTTCCCGGGGAGAGGCTGTGGTCGCAAAGGCATGGCGAATGTTGTCCGCCCACTCGGTGCATCTGGAGCACTTTTGCTCCGACGACCCCAATGCCACGTTTCCATCGTACGAAAGACGCATCCTGGAGCACAAATTCTCAGTCACAACCTGCTCCAACTCCGTCTGTTTCCTCTTTACATAGGCAGGCCTGTCTCGACTTCTTACTTCACTTGGTGGTCTTAGTGGTGACACAAACGTTGAACGTGCGCTGCGGTTGAGGTCTTCGATGGCCTCCTCAGGAGGCATAAAGCTGTCAACGCCCAACTCTGAGCTTCGCAAAGTTATTTGCTTGGTGAAATGCGTAAAGCAATTGTAGCACAGGTAGTCCAGCTTGCTCACTTCCATGGAGCTGCCAGACGGGAGATTTCGTTTCAAACAGTCCACACCAAACTCTCTCACACTGCGACAGTTTCGCTGCATCGGGATCTTCTTTTTGTGCTTTGCAAGGTAATCTGCACAAAACACTCGCTCGGAGCTTTGTTGTCGCCATAACGAGCTCATTATGAATAAAAAGTCAACACGAAGTAAAGGAACGAAATTGCGGGTTGAAACAGTGGCGAGCTGGAGTAGCGCAGCTTAGTGACAAGTTGAAACAGGGATTCGAAGCACACAGTTATACACAGAAGTACAGAAATGACTCCCTCAACGAAGCTAAAATCACCGCAAAGAAAGAAAGAGGGAAAGTCTCCAGGCAAAGTAAATAGACAGCGGCGAAACTATTCAGGGTCGAATGCAGATATCTATTAATTATACATGAGGAAGATACACAGAAAGGGGGGACGGACAACGTTGTCCGTCCCCCCTTTCTATGTATCTTCCTCATGTATAATTACTGTTACCAACACGCTCGTTTTGTACTTAACAGATATCTATGTTTCCTGCTGAAAGGCGTCTTTGAGTCACACCGTCACTCGTATCGGTTCCCCAAAAGAAACGCCGCCTTTTCGCTATCTGCCCATGGCACAACTTCCACTAATCCCTTTTACTTTGAGGGTTTGTCCACATCCAAACAGATCCTAATCATCGCCGTCCAACTTGCGGCAACGTTTATTGTTTCCCACCATTTCGGTAGACCCCAGATGGAGGACGAAAAGGGCAACACACACAACGATCTCCAACTCAGCGTCAAAAGATTGTTGTCTCTTCCAGTTCATTAGGAAGCCCCAACCACCGACCTTCAGACGCCCGATAGATAGCCTCGCCTCCCCCCCCCCCCCCCGCCTTTCCTGGCTCTCCACATGCCAACACGCCCATCACTAAGCAAGCCGGCCAACCCCTTTCCCTCCCCCGTCCAGAAAACAGTTTTCCGACCGACACAGACAGCCTAAACTCCTTCCCCTCCTCCCAACTTGCCCTTCCAAGAAAATACCAAAACCGGATATCTGGAAATAATTCACTCTCTCTGTGACAACAACAACACAATTTCGTATGCTTTAGTTTTTTTTTTCCCCCTTCACTTTACGGTTTTTTACACTTCACGGCACGGAAGGAAAACAAAACACGAAAAGTTTAACCAAATTGACATCCAAGCAAACACATGTTGAACCTCCTGTGTCCACAAACCCAAGCAATACCCTACATAATACTTGCCAAAGAGTGGATGGATAGAACCCGAAGGTTCACTTCAAACACATAAATGTGGAAAATAATTTCTTTTCTTTTTTCACAAAATAACAAGTTGCATTCATTGCGTCGCAACACAAGGACACCCCGTGCCGAGCTTCGGATAAGGGACTCGGTAGAGGAGCTGTATCTATTACATCATCAATATGATGCAACATGTTTTTTAATGGATATTAACCGCCAAATAGAGTAGAATGACTGGGTAGAGTTTAAAAAAAAATAGAGAACGGGTTTTTTTTTTTTAAGTCACCCTTAGAAATATTTTTATTTGGGTGCTTGTCTCGTGTTTGCTTGCCAAAATTTCCCAACCCACGCATGTACAGATTTGAATTTTAGTTAATTTACTTCCATTTATAAGTAGCGTAATGAATTAAATATGACTTTTCTGACTAAATTATTTCCTAAGTTCCAGGCCTGCAAAGTTGGGGGAAAACAGTCAAGCAGCCAAAATTGATGTTTTTCATAATTTTTAAAACATAATAAACAATAACAATATTTCTTTCGTACTGCTAAGTACACATAGATTGTGAACAAACATTATGAAACTCACCTAAGAAGTATAACTTCCGTTATTAATCACCAAATTTGACCCCTCCGGCTACGCCAGCAAATGCGACTTTCCACTTCTACGTGATGCGCAATTTTTGGCGTCCGACAATTTTTTTTTTGGGTGAAAATAATTCTGATTTTGCTTATTTTGGACATCGGGAAATAACATATTAAATTATGAAGCAAATTAAAAAGGTCGACCAGCCACCCTCATTTCGATCGTATCTGAAATCACCTTGTATATGTTCTGTAATTTATTCTATATAATGCGCAATTTATTATAACGTGCGAAAGATGTGACAAACTATTACCGTATTTTCCGGACTATAGTCCGCGGACTATACATGTTTAAAAGTTGAAATTTTACCCTGTGCGGACTATCTAAAGGTGCGGACTATACAAGGTTTTTATGTTTCTGGATCGTTCTCGGTGACAAGACACGAAAGATTTTATGAGTAACAGAGTATATTAATAGTGATTTATGTATGATACAAGCTTCTTTGTGAGCTAATACAGCAGGCATTTGTCAAGGTGTGCTGTGTATGATAGTTTGTACGTTCGGATTAGACACTAAGTGCGGACTATGCACAGCGTGCGGACTATGTACCGGGTGCGGACTATCTAAGCAAAAACTTTTATTTTTGACCCCAAATTCGCCCCTGCGGACTATACACCGGGTGCGGACTATAGTCCGGAAAATACGTACTTGCTCTACTCGAATAACAAAAAAATTACTCTTCTCTCATAGTAAGAAGTCGCAATAACTGCGTCGCACCACAGGGGCACACCGTGCCGAGCTTCGCAGAAGGGGCTCGGTAGAGGATAGTATCTATTACAGCATCAACATAATGCAACATGTTTTTAATCGATATTAACTCCCAAATAGAGTAGAATGACTGGTCAGAGTTTAAAAAAAATCGAGAACGGGTTTTGTTTTTAAATCGCCCTTAAAATATTTTTATTTTGGTGTTTGTCTCGTGTTTGCTTGCCAAAATCTCGCCAACCCTCACTTAAAAATTTACTTCCATTTATAAGTAGCGTATTGAATTAAAATATCACGTTTCTGACTAAATTATTTCCTAAGATACAGGCCTGCAAAGCTGGGGGGGGGGGGGGGGGGGGGGGACGGTCAAGCAGCCGAAATTGATGTTTTTATATATTTTTTAAAAACATATTAAACAATAACATTTTTTTGTATTGCTAAGTACATATAGATTGTACTACAAAATTACAAAACTCACCTAAGAAGTATAACTTCAGTTATTAATCACCATAGTTGACCCCTCCGGCTACGCAAGCAAATGCGACAAAAGCAAATGCGATGGGTCAAATGCAATCCCCAGCAAGAAGCATGCGTTTGTGTGTACTGCGCAAACTATAACTTCTGCGTCGCCTCTCTACCGAACGCTTCTGGCTCACAACTCGACGCAGCGGAATTAAACTCGGCATTCATTTGCAACCCGCCATCGCGCCAGTGCCTTTTAGGCGAATGTGATCATTGTCCCAAAGGCCAGTCTCTCACACTTGAAAAACTCAATATTTACGAAGATGACGAAATAGTTTTGGTAGCACGGGAGTCAGGCGAGCTCGTGGAAAAGACTTTAGATCCGGTCACTTTTCTGGAAGAGCTTCGTGTGTCGGTCTCAAGGTGGATCATTCACAACCATATCAGGCAGACGCAAGGCAAAGCCATCTACGAAGAAAAGCAGTGCGCGCAGCGTGGTAGCATTGTCTTCCACTTTGACTTTGCTGAGAACTGGACTGTTATCCTTCCTGACGAGATTCAAGCGTACCACTGGAAAAAAAAGCAGGTCTCAAGTATTTACGTGTGTGGTGACGACTAGAAAGTCGACATACAGTTTTGCCATCATCAGTGACGACTTGCATCATGACTCCGCTCATGCCTGTCTGGCTCTACAAAAAGTGAGAGAGTGGGTCGATGACAACCTTGCTGTGTACTCTCATTTGACTTATGTAAGTGACGGTGCCGCCAGTCACTTCAAGAATCGCTTCCAACTTAATGAATTAAAAAAAAAAATGTTTTTCCCAAAGCCCAATGGTTATTCTCAGCCACCGGACATGGAAAAAACGCGTGTGACGGAGTTGGAGGACTCGTCAAACACCAAGCAACGCTTCACAACTTGAGACAGCTCCCAGGGAAGGCCATTCAGTCTGCAAAATGCATGGTGAACAGTCTTTCGCAAAAACTAAAAGGAGCGAATTTCACACTTTTGGACAAAAATGAGATTGTTGAATTCCGTGAACGGAAAAATGAACAGTGGGTGGGAGTGCGCGCCTTCCTGGTATTCAGTCGTGGCATGTGTGGCTATGCAAAACATCAGAAGCTCTGACCTGTGACTTGCAAGTGGCACGGACTGTCGGGTCCCTTTGGAAGAAACTCTAAGTGCACACCGTCAGAAAATGTTTGCGTCAAAATCTGTCCATTTTGAAACCTATGAAGGCAGAACTGTGTTGTATATGATGTGTAATTTATTCTATTTAATGTCCAATTTATTATAACGTTCCAAAGATGTGACAAACTATTACTTGCTACACTCGAATGAATAAAAAAAAAGTACTTTTCTCTCAAAATAAGAAGTCGCAATCACTGCGTCGCACCACAGGGACACCCCGTGCCGAGCTTCGGAGAAGAGGCTCGGTAGAGGAGCTGTATCTATTACACCATCAATATAATGCAACATGTTTTTAATGAATATTAACCTCCAAATAGAGTAGAATGACTGGTCAGAGTTTAAAAAAAATCGAGAACGGTTTTTTTAAATCGCCCATAAAATATTTTTATTTTGGTGTTTGTCTCGTGTTTGCTTGCCAAAGTCTCCCCAACCCGCGGCTAAATAAATTTGAATTTTAGTGAATCTATTTCAATTTAAAAGTAGATTATTGAATTAAAATATGACGTTTCTGACTAATTTATTTCCTAAGATACAGGCCTGCAAAGTAGGGGTAAAAACGGTCAAGCAACCGAAATTGATGTTTTTTTTATATTTTTTGAAACATATTAAACAATAACAATATTTCTTTTCGTATTGCTAAGTACATATAGATTGTACTAAAAATTATGAGATGCACATAAGTATAACTTCAGTGATTAATCACCAAATCTGACCCCTCCGGCTACGCAAGCAAATGCGACTTTCCACCTCTACGTGATGTACGATCTTTTTGCGTCCGACAATTTTTTTTCTGGGTGAAAATAATTCTGATTTTGTTTATTTCGGACATCGGGAAATAACATATAAAATTATGAAGCAAATTAAAAAGGTCGACCAGCCACCCCCTGTTCGAGCTTATCTGAAATCACACCCTTCTATGGTTATTCGGTGACGCAAGGCTGAAACAACTTCCCCTAGGCCCTAACGTGACGTATACCTTTCGCTTCGATTCTCAGACGTTCAAACGAAGCTATAAAAATGCGAATATGTTATGCTAGGAGTTATATCGTAAAATTGTTGATGAGTACAATACGTAAAGTTCGCAGGAGCTTCCTCGCTAAAAGTTGGCTGTGATTATGCAGTTACCTCGGGCAGAAACGATTTCCCCTAGGCCTATACGTCCGACGGATACATTTCGCGTCGATTCTCAGACATTCCAACGTTCAAACAAAGCTAAGAGAATGCGAAAATTTCATGCTAAAAGCACTCAAAGGTGTATCGATCCTCGAACACATCCGGGAATCCGAGCACCGGTACGGCGATACGGCTGATGCTGTCTCACAGGCGTTAATATCCAGATGATCAAGAGAGATCTTACGCAAAAAGGGTATGAAGTCTCATTCCTTCATGTTTTCACATTATACCTGCGTCAGCGAGCACGAAAAAGCCCGAAGTCGTCGGAAAGCAGCTGCAGATCACGGCTACCGCGTGACCGAACAAACTCGCATCCGCCAGCTCTGGGCGCTGCCATCTACCGATGACGTCACGGCTCTTGTGAGGTCACGTGACGAGTGGTCACTTTTGCGTACAACATGGCGGCAACCGGGGGGGGGGTGCCACTTCCGAACTTCCGGTTTATCACTCTAAAGGCCGGTTCACACACCTGCGTTCGGAGCGACCACTATGCTTACGAACGAATGCAACCGCTGCGACTTCAACGACAACTGTGCGCGACGTGTATACACACTTGCAACCGCATGCAACCACACGAATCAACAGCCAATAAGAAACGAGCTTCAGCTCTTGCTCCTAGCCAATAGGAAGCAACCCGGCTACGCTTACAGACATGGCGTTCCCCGACGCGAGGTCCTCGCCGGAGCAGCCGGAGGTTTCGGCTACGGCGTACAGTCACGAAGATCTGCTGTGCGCCTACAATAGCTGTGTAAAGGCTGGTTCAGACATCTGAAACGAACCCGTTATCCACGACTGCGTCCTTAGTGACCGGAGCGACCGGAACGACCGCTCTGCGCCGCGCGTACAGTCCTGCAAGCACTGCAACAAGCGCAGCGGGTCGGCAGCACGGTGTTCGAGGCGGGGTTTAAGCCGCACGTCCTGAGGCTTCCTGGCCTTTGACGACGACCATTCCCCGAAGTGAAGAACCCAGGGGTCCAGAGGAGGTGGGAGAATTGGTAACGTAACGAACGGCTTAATTACATGGTAGCGATACAGTCGTCAAATCCGAGAGAACAACGGAGCAGCCTCACGCTCCGCCTTATATAGGGTCCGTTTTCTCCCTCACTCTCCGCCAGGGCAGCAGGTGCGACCGCCAAGTGCGTTGCAGCAAAGTCCGCCGCGTCGTAGCCAGAAGTGCGTCGTAGCCATGGTTCTCCGCAGTTAGGCCATGCCTCTCTCCCCTTCCGGAGCGCACGAACCCACACGCACACACACACACGTCCCGTTGACGTCACGGACGCGTTGAGACTCGTTTTGGGCAGGCTTCGACAGGTGGGCGACAGTCCTGAACAGATCGTGACTCGTTTCCGGACTCGTTTCCGCAGCGTTGAAACTCGGAAGAAGGTCGCCGAAGGTTCCATTCTTAACAGCCCCTCCGGGGCCAGGGAAACCTCGAATGGCCGGTGATACAATCGCTGGCCTGAAGAGGTGGGCTTGGAGTAGGCCTTGAGAAGACGCTGCAAGCACCAAACAAACTCCCAAACCTCTCACAACGGAGGCATCAGCGGAAACGTCCCCCACAACACCACGCCACACCGCAGTCAAACGCTCGGAATTCGTCAAAGACCCGCCAGACTGGATTACGGATTACCAAAATTTGGTACAATTCCGGGTATCGAGACCCCCTGTCGCCAAAAAAACTCATTTTTCCAACGAGGTCACTAAGAACAAAATACAAAAGACAAAACCCTTCGCAATTTGTGAGGTCATTTTGGGCAAAGTGCCCCCACTTTGATCCTCATTCCCGTGGATGACGAAAACCTCTGAGATCATCCCTACTGTTTCGGTGATATCAGAAAAATCTGCTCAACCCATCGGCATTGCCGTTAAATTTGCCTTTCCTTTTTCTTACGCTGAAGTCATAGTGATCGATTTTCACGTGATTTCTAGACGTGAAAATGCGGTCCTTATAGCGCCGATAAAACAATCCGCCTTTTTCATGCCCCGTCACATTGGTCCTAGCAATCTCCTGAGCTGTACCGCGAAACCCTGACACACTAGGGTCGTTCTTCTGCTCGACTGTCAAAGACACTCTGTCTACTCGTAGCAGAGGACCAAAGTTACGTGACGCCGGAGCTACGAGAGATCTTACACTGATCCCGTCTTCCTTTGCCTTTTTCGCCGGCGCGTTCGGACGGCGTACGCTTTCTAGTGCTACGAGGTCAGGCTGTTCTACAACCTGGTCCCTCTCATCCCGGTTTTCTGCCTCCAACTCTGGGAGTGCTTGCTCCCCGTCATCTGCCTCTGGCTCTGGATCACTCGTCAACAAAGGGGCGACCTGACGCGATTTGGACCTCGTACACGACTGAACTAGCCCTTCTCCCAGTTGTTGACCCCTTTCGCGCAGCAGGAAATCTGACCGGTTAGAAAACAAATAAGGATACTCCAACGGGACTGTTTGCGAGACAGCCGCCTCTGTCACTAGCTCTCCGAACGGGCCAGTTATCCTTACCGTCGCCATAGGCAGACAGACACTGTGCTTTTCGAGCAGCTGCTTGATCGAAACTACCTTTCCAGTAAAATCGGAGGTCGTTACATACGACGGATGAACAACGTCCATCGTCGCTGCACTGTCCCGAAGCACCCTGCACGGCTTTCCGTTTACGTGGAGCTCGTGAAGATAGGGACGAAGAAGCTTCAAGTCCCCGTCACTACCCTTCACGTACGAGAAGTCGAGAACACAACCCGCGGTTTCTTACATCTGGCCGCTGTGTGTCCCGGCTCCTGACAGTTGTAGCACAGGAACGGCTTCCTTGCCTCGAACTGCCCTGTTGGGCTTTTCCGCGCCTCGTCTCCGTTCGAGTGTTCTGCGCTCTTTTCTGGGACCTTTTGTCCTGCTTCGGGCTTCTCGGGCCCGTTTTCTCGCGAGTCGTTTCCCTGTCGGAAGGTCTTGCGCTGATCGCTCCGGCCGGGTTCGCTTTCCTCTCCGCTCAGCTTTCTACGCGTTGCGTACTCTTCGGCTAGCTCAGCGGCCCTTTCGACAGAGTCGACTCCCACCCTATCCTGCACCCAGAGCTTGACTGACTGCGGAATGCTACGAAAGAACTGTTCGAGGCACACACACTCGACTACCTTGTCTCGGCTTTCGTACACTTCCTCGCTCTTCAACCATTCTATCAGGTTGGTTTTAAGCCCGTACGCGAATTCCGAGTAGCCCTCGCTGCTCTTTTTGGATGCGTTTCTAAACCTTTGACGGAACGCCTCGGCAGAAAGGCGGTACCGCTTCAAAAGGCTGGACTTCACCTTGTCGTAGTCGTCCGCGTCTCCAGCACTAAGGCGCGCGACAACCTCTGCAGCCTCACAGGGCAACAGAGTCAAAAGCCGTTGCGGCCACGTTTCTGGGGCGAAGCTCAACTTCTCACATGCCCTCTCAAAGTTAACTAAAAACAGGCCCACGTCTTTCCCAACTTTAAACGGTTGCAGGAGCTTCTTCATTTGATACGACTCGGTCTCACTTGCTCGTACCGGAGCCCCAACTCTACTGTTCTGCGAGTTTAATCGCTGTTGTTCAATTTCGAGCTCTAGCCTTTTCAGCGCTCGCTCCTCTGTCGCTGCAGCCCGCTCCTGTTCTCGTTCCTATTTCGCAGCAGTCTGTGCTCGTTCCTGCTCTCGTTCCTCTCTTGCTGCAGCTTCACTCTTAGCGTTCTGAAGCAGTTCCCACGCAATTTTAATTTCCTCTGCTTCCGCGCTCTCTGAAATCGCTTTACTGATCTCAGATTTCTTCATCTTTTGCTTCACCTCCACACCCAATTCTTCACATAAACAGAGTAAATCTGTTCTCAGTAACCTCATTAGATCCATGATCGCTGCTCTTTAGCTTTGGCTTTGCTATAAAACCTGTCGCGAGGTTGTACACAAACCTAGCGCACGAGTCAAACACTAAGGATTCCCAGCAGTTCAAAATTAATTACCAATAATCTGAAGCCTGGCGAATCGCAAAGCAAAGTTCAAACGCTCACCCACAGATGTAGCACGATGTCGCATGGTCCGATCCCAACCGCTACCAACCAGTTGTTCGAGGCGGGGTTTAAGCCGCACGTCCTGAGGCTTCCTGGCTTTTGACGACGACCATTCCCCGAAGTGAAGAACCCAGGGGTCCAGAGGAGGTGGGAGAATTGGTAACGTAACGAACGGCTTAATTACATGGTAGCGATACAGTCGTCAAATCCGAGAGAACAACGGAGCAGCCTCACGCTCCGCCTTATATAGGGTCCGTTTTCTCCCTCACTCTCCGCCAGGGCAGCAGGTGCGACCGCCAAGTGCGTTGCAGCAAAGTCTGCCGCGTCGTAGCCATGGTTCTCCGCAGTTAGGCCATGCCTCTCTCCCCTTCCGGAGCGCACGAACCCACACGCACACACACACACGTCCCGTTGACGTCACGGACGCGTTGAGACTCGTTTTGGGCAGGCTTCGACAGGTGGGCGACAGTCCTGAACAGATCGTGACTCGTTTCCGGACTCGTTTCCGCAGCGTTGAAACTCGGAAGAAGGTCGCCGAAGGTTCCATTCTTAACAACGGCGACCGCCTCTCCGCCGCCGTCAGCTGTTTCAGCGCTGCCTCTAAAAAAAGGGGGACGTGCTGCCACTCACTTGCGTAACAGAAAATAGACTCCTATGACCTCAAGCTTTATTTACTTTTTTCAGGATACGCTTGCAGGATTGTCCATTAAAAAAAGAAAAAAAGATGCAGTACGCCGTCTTGCACGATCACGACTTTAATACACGACTTTGCCAACAGTACAAATCTCGCCACACGCCTTTTCTACGATTATAAAAGAAAATGTAATCTTAGCAGCGATATAGCAACGTAGAAATATAATTTCGTGGTCAGATAGACGTTGCGAGCGGTCAGGATTGCTAACACTAATCACCTTTCTCGAGCGATGAAAACGCGTGAAAATTCGCAGCGTTTATACGGTACGCACCAGTAATACCTTGAACTTGAGCGCACGCATGGAATGCGCCAAAAAGAAATCCGGGTGATGTTCGAGGTCACAAATGCTAGGAAAGCACCACTGTAGTCGAAGTAAACAAACACGACGGCACAGGCGTTTCTGCTGTCTTGAGAGTGCCGCCACGAGATCGCCGCACGAGTATGTGGATCATCCCTTCTAGGCTGGCTTATCATAACGACACATGACGAAAATTCACAGTCAAGGATAGCGCTTTTACGGGGAACGATGAACCTCCACCACGCCGTCCACGTCGACGATCACCACCGACGCCATGTTTTTTTGCGGATAGAAGGAGCCCGGCACGACCGGCATGCAACTCGCGCGACCAGGCTCTCCTCGACCTGTGATTGGTCTGTCGTTGCGGTCGTTCCCGAACGTAAGGAAAAGTTCAGCCCGGCTCAACTCCTTGCGTTGCGAACGAACACGAACGAAACGACCGTTTGGCGCTTCGTTGCTATGATAACTCGTCGTTCCAACCGGTTGCATTCGTTCGTAAGCGTAGTGGTCGCTCCCAACGCAACTGTGTGAACGGGCCTTAAGCCCCTCTACCTCGTTGGGATGGATGGATGAATGCTAACGGCTGTACCCTTTATAACGGGCGGTATCTTGCGCCACCGGATGAGTGGGTGGATGTTAATGGCTATACTCTTTGTAATGGGCGGTAGCTTACGCCGCCTAGCCTAGTACTCTTTAGTGTTGCCAGATGGTCGCACCACAAACAGCCAAACGGCCGGAGTACATAACCCAAATGTAGCCAGAGCCGCTGAAATTCGATGATATCTAAAAAAAAAATCATAATTCACCTAAAAATTTTAGATATATACGGTGCCCAAAAGTTCCCTCAAAGGCTCAAACTAGCAATATTTGCCTTATTCCCACATAGACCTGAATATGACCTTAATCTGGGAAATTTCCCTCGGGTTGGCAGCCCGGCGGCTACAGTTAGATTTAAGCTGTTTCAGTAGACATCAATATTATTGTCGTACATCACATGCAAAAAGTTACACGCCTTTGAAAAAGGAATGCATCTCAATTCTAAGGAAAATGTCCGGAAACAGAATGTCCGGCGGCTTTGAGCTGTGGCGTGGTGTTTATGGGTTTTCAGAGCTCGTGTCTACAATATTTACAACGAACAGATGTAACGAAAGTGCAACGCAATTTTTTCCGCTACATTTGGCGGGGAAACTGCGTTACACCTGTTGTGCACTTCTGTAAAGCTGTTGCCCTTCCGTTACACCTCTTGCACTTCCGCTGCACACTTCCGTCACACTTTTTGGATAAGGTGCATTGTAAAAGTTTTCATTTCGACAACACCGCAGGGTCATGAGCAGTGGGACTGATTTTAAAACCGACAGCGAGACGTACCGTAAAGCACTGCGGAAGCTCGCGCTTTGTTGAAGCGCCCACCGTTAACATTCCCCAAGCTTGGGAATTCTGCAAATTGTACGTTGAAAAGACACTGACACCCTCCCCCCCCCCTCCCAAACACACACTCACAAAAAAAGCAATTGTTGCCAGGCGATTTATTATGGTGTCATAAGACTACCCAATAAATATATTGCTACAGCGTCACGTGCATTTTTAATAAAGTAAAAAAAAAAAATCAACTGCTCGAAACTGAAACTGGAACTGGACGGAGAGGAAGAAGAAATATAGGAGAGAGTCAAAAGTCTCGTGGCTACACCTGACCGTGTCTTCTTTTTTTTTTATTTTTTCCTTCGTTTTTCTGGCAGCGCGAAGGAGTCAAAAAACGTGCACGTTGCACAAAAAACGCAAAAGTCAAGCGCTTGACGTTTGCGCGTGAGCAATGTCTTCAGCCAGGAGAACACACTTAACTTTTTTACACCCTTTAAGGGTGCTACAGCACCCTTTAGGGGTGCTGCAGGGGGTTCGCACCTTTCACTTAGCCGTTCAGCACCCTTTTTCTTTTGCAGGATTGTGCTCAGGATTGTGCTTTTTTGCAGGATTGTGCACCCTCACGACGAGCGCGAGGATGCATGGGCGCGAGCACCCTTCCGATTTATTGCAAGGGGTGCTAAGTGCTGGAAGGGTGTTAGAAGGGTGCTCAGTTATTCGCGCAGAGGTGTTCTTTATTTTTTACATTAGCGTAATTTAGAAAAAAAAGGAGGCTATAGATATGTGGATGCCGTCTTCAGTGTATATAAGTGGGCTCAGCGTACAAGATGAATTGATAAACGTCACTGTATATGTTGACTAATTACCCATATCTGTTAGTTTTTTTATTACTTTAATGAGCCATATTGCAATTGAAGCTTTAAATGGAGCCATTCTTAAAGTCTAACTTATTTGAAACAATATGTGAAAATGCAACAACTTCTGAGATAGTCATCGGCCTTTCCATCACAATTCAAAAACTGGAGCGTCTGATGTTGTGCTGATATATGTGACGTAGTCGTTTCTGTCTCACCGTCATTTCCTTAGCGAAAAAGAGCGGAACAAAAGTGTACTCGACATACTTCTAGTATATTGTAAATAAGGCAGGGAGTGTAATAGAATAATATAAAAAGTAGAAGAGTAGTATATGGCATGCGGGAGCCGTTCCATGATCCAAGTAAACTTGCCAAGTATTTTTAGATCATAGAACTACTAGCCTACTCCAAGTACGCTCTAAGCAACCGTAGACACTTCAAGTATAATTTAGGTGCGCCATTAGTATTATTTAGGATTATGGAAGTAGCGCACTCCTGGTAAACACGGAAGCGTCTCGAACGCACCTTCAAAGCGTGAGGCATCTATACACTCTTATTCTTGTTCAACTTAGGTTCCAGTTAATTTTTGCAAAAGGCTGGCGTTCCACTAATTTTGACTAAGTCCTGGCAAATATTTAGCGGATCAAACGGTTTTAAGTGGAACACTTCTTTTGTCTTTTTATATATTTTTTTATAGATGGAACACGTGTATTTAGAGCTGGCTGATCACCTGCTCCGCCTAAATTTGTTCCAGTAACTAAAAACGTGTTCCACATAGACTCTTCGCAGTCTTTTCTTTAAAATTAATATGTGACTTTGTTTTACTTTTGTTGTGAGTTGCAGAGAAACACGTCAGAAAAAAGGATGTGTTCGTTTTCCAAAATTTACCACTTTGTTAAAGACCCATGTACGAGTCCCTCCTCTGTCTAAAACAGTAATCTTGAGCTTTCCGCTTAAAGTGCAAAAGTTTTCTATTGAAAATCGCACAAGTTGTATGTCGCCTTCTATACGGGCGCAAATCGTCGTCATACCATATAAAAAAAATTATCTGGTTGTAGCAGAATTTAAACTGTACATACTGTATTTGAACTGATCATATTGGTAATCAAACTGCTGAAATAGCAACAATCAAGGCGTCGGACTTCTCCAGGTACGTTCGAAGCGCGACTTTTAGAAGAGCCACGGATGTTCGCCCTATTCGCGGAAGTGGCCATTTGGCATCTGTCTCAAATTACGACCGGCAAAAATAAAGCTCAATCAAGCAGTCAATTCAATCAACTACTGTTTACTGCAGAGTTAAGGAAGGACCACTGGACTTCGCGCTGGAATATTTCAATAATAATAATAATAATAGTAATAATAATAACAATAACAAAATCATTTAGTGTTTATTACAGTGTTCAGGGACATCCAATTGGTCTTCTTGCTGGCGTAGTTCAATAGAACGCACGAACAGATATGGTTGCGCGCGCGCACACACACATGCACGCGCGTACGCAAGCATGCACACGCGCAAACGCACGCAGACGCACGCACAAACAAGCACGCGGACGCATCCACACGCGCACACGAACACGGGCGCAGGCACGCACACAGACACAGAAACGAATACAACAAACGAAACGTTGCTTCAGATAGTTTCGGTTTCGTATTGAAAAAGAAAACATAAAGTTTAGATAAAACAGTTTAGATAAAACCTAAAGTTTAGATAAAACATAAGGTATACTAAATTTTTGTCAATTTTTTACAACATTATAGTGACATTATTAGTAGTAATATAATACTAATTTGCTTAGTTTGAACAAAATGTAAGGGCGCAAACGAGCTGGTGTACATTGCACACGGTTGAAAAAACCCCGAGACTGCGGGTAAACGACACGACACTAAAAAGTCTCTAATAGTCTCTAGAGACTTTTTAGTGTCGTGTCGTTTACCCGCAGTCTCGGGTTTTTTTCAACCATGTTGCTTAGTTTTGTTTTCAAAAAGAGCCCTTTGAAAACTGCGCCAGACCATGCTGGCCTCTGTTGGCACTGTAGTTGGCAGCTGTGGAATCCCTGCACAATGGCGGACTAAAGCCGCAACGTCACGGCACACTTTATGCGTTGGTTGAAGCAGAAGGAAAAACAGACCCCCAGAAAAAGACGATGAGCGCAGTGACGTTGCACTTTCGACGCTGTTTGACTGGCTCGTCGACTCCTAGCATTGACTGCGCTCTGACGTTCGCTATGTTATGGAATGACTTGCGCGTGTCACGATGTGTGTTGTTGTTCCGCCATTGTGCAGGGGTTGCGACCTTCTAATAATCGCCACGGGAATTTCGAAAGGGGTCAATTGCAATCAGCTTCCGTTTGACACTGACCGTTGGGGTTCCGCAGGCTTCGAGGATCGCTTCCTTTTTACGTTTTAGTCGTTTCAGCAGATATTTTCGATATCTTCCTTGCGAATGTCGTGTTCAAGAATAGCAAGCGATGACTGAGAGCTGGGAGACGCGGCGTCTTACCAACGCAAGTGGCGGACAGCCCGTGAACACTGCTGCAAGCGCCGGTGAGCTATTTTGTTTCTGCGAAGTGCGCCGCTGTTTCAAACTTTGTCGTGTACCATGTGCTTGCTAAGCTATGCTTGATTCTAAAAATGCTTCTGGCCGGTGTTATTTCGTTATTTCAAAAGAGCGTACCTTCTTCAAAACCTATGGCTCGCTCGGCAGAGTGAGAAAGATTCGAATGCGGCGGAACCGAGAGACTGTTCTGGGCGCCGTTCTTCGACGTTCGTCTGACAACGCTTTTGCGGAGCGTTCAAGTGCAGTCTGATGACGGCAGGTCAAGCAATCACAGGTCATGCTAGTTCTGCCTTGTGGTCTCAACAGCCGCTTGCCACCGATTCGTTTCGTAAAGCGGGAGCGAGAAAAACGTTACAATAGCGAGCAGCATGATTTCTTGCCAATGCTGATGCCTGTGCCGTAGAGACGCGCGGTCTCTTCGCGTATGCCGAAGCGGCACGCTTTCCAAGTTTACGATTTTGTGATGTAAATAAAGTAAGTTTGGATGTCACGTTTTTTAGTGGAGCCGAAAGCCGCTACAAAAAGCAGTGCAGCTAGAAAATGCAAAAGCATGAAGAAATGCGAAAAGAACCTGAATATTCGATGGAGCTGAAAGACTGACTACCTACGTACCAACTCGCCCAGTTATTCTTTCTGTCAAAGAATAATAGCCAATAGTAATAAATAAATCAATGCTAACTTTTAATTGGTTATAAAATTGTAGTTGATGCAGTAGAGCCTTCACTGCTCTATAGCTTTTATGATATCAGGTTATGTGTACAGTCATGTCTCGTTAATATGGACCCCGTTAATATGGATACCCCGCTATATGGACACCACTTTCGGGGACACATTGGGAAAATACATGCATTTTTGTCTCGTTATTTTGGACAACTCACATTATGGACGATTTTTTACGGGAACGGAGTTGTCCATATTGACGAGACATCACTGTAAATGTATAGGATAGTTCATAGGAACAATTTATGTTCGACCCATTATATTGTATATTTTCTCTAAATGCTCGAAGTTATATACAAAAATTCTCATCATAAATTAAGCAGCACCACTGAATGTACAATAGCGTGTGACAGTGGGACTTCTATGTATGTTCTCAGCAAAAAAAAAAAAAAACGATGCATTCAAAAAGTGCCAATTATTGCGTTTCCTCTCTGTTAGAGCTTTTTTCAGGTACACGCAAAACGTGGGTGTCTACGTTAAAAGAATGGAATTTACATTTCCCGCAGGGCTGGCGGACCTTACTCAGTTTGGCTGGCAGCGTGCAACCTATGGGAACCTGGGGAACTGCTCCACAAGAGTGAGAGTGACGCCCGCCCAGCACTTCCTCAATGATGGCACCATAAGGGAGGGGGAGCTGCCCCCAAAGTGAATGCAATGCCAGGTGTGCCGTTACAGTGAACTCCTATACAGGGATACCAAACAAAAAATAATTTAAAATTTATTAATATAAAAGCAAAGAATGGGAATTGCACAGACACGAAGGAGGAGATAAACACAGCACTGTGTTCTGTTCGTATCCTCTGGTCCCATATTCTTCATAATTTCTTTTTAATAATTGTCTACAACTGGTCCAAAAGTACGCTGCTATTTTTTACTCTGCACTAACACTGTGCTTACAGTTGAATCCTACAGTAATTAACAAACAAAAAAATGGGTGCAAGCCAGGCACGTTGCCAAAATTTTGATTCGGCATGCGCCCATGACAAAATGCTGTATGAGGGGGAGGGGGGAGAGGAGGCCCCAGCAAAATGGAAATCTTTCAGAGGGGGGGGGGGGAGTGGAGAGGGGGGCCCGGCTTCTCCTCCCCCCTTCCCCGGATACGTGCCTGGCGCGAGCCATCACATATATTTACCGCTAAACAATTTAATCAATATAGTCAAGGAAGCATGGAGAAGTGGTGTTGTTTCAAAAATGTCATCTTGCACAATAATAATAGTTTCTGTCCAGTACTGGCAAGTAAACCATGCCACAATAGCTCCCACATTTGGATCCTTTGAAGGACGCTGAAAAATATATGCCTTTTTGTATTGAAGTTTATTGTCTTCAACTATGCAATCGTGGATTTCCACAGCACCCAGTATACCTAGTTTTACAAGGACTGTGTAGAGCCAAGACCCAGGGAGTTTATTTTATTGCTATTCACAGTTGAGGACTGTTATCCAGATCGCACCGAGGGCATGCCACGTCTTAGTGCGCAGCTTTGGGCATGGTGTGCCTCTAGTTGGGCGGTTTGGTCAAGGAAGGCATTTATGCTTTACTCGTCTGCATCGTGGTCAATAAAAGGTGAAGAAAGGCTGTCGGAAGCTATACTTGCACATCTTTCCATTGAAAAGTAGAAAGGAAAACAGGTGTAGGTTCTATCTTGTTCCCATGGAGGATCAATATAATTTGAAATAAATTAATAAAGGGTTTTGTTGGTAGCTTATGAATGAGCACACCATTATTTGTTGCACTCTATTTCAGCCACATCCAATTTAGGACATCACCGTTCCTGCTTTGACTGCTGGTGAGGACGAGACAAGCCTGGCAGCCCATCAAAAAAGTGGCTCAAAAACGAAGTGAAGAAGTCTCATCCAGATGAAAACCAGATCAAAGAAAATATGGATCTGACAGCAGCAGCAAGGCTGGTGGAGTTAACCACTTTGAGGATGGAAGACGTGAAAGAAAAGTATCCCTACCTAATGGACTTTGACCGAGTAAGTAGCCACTTCCGTTTATTTTTTTTTTTAGTGCAGTGCCGGCAAAATGGGTTAATCTAGAAATGCGCTTTGCAAGCATGTCGTACAATCTGAACTTTACTTCTTTATGCTCGTCTCATCTGTAAACGTTTACTGGTCCCTTGTCACATTTTCTGGTATATAGCATTTGTGCAGATATTTTTCGCAACAAGTTTTGCGTAACCATAGCAATACTTAAAAAAAACAAGCTAGCTGTTGTGATTCATGGTAATAAAAACCAGAGTCCCCTTTTGTGTCCCCGAGTTTTGGGTTTTTGTTACCATAAAATTCTGCTTCATTTTTCTATCCTATAACGACAAATGCTGCAGGACATAATAATTGTACTGCCATTTCTCTGTCCTATACGCTTTTCTATATGGGTGCAAAACATATTTTCAGACCAAGTTTGCTCTAAGAACAGTGCCGTCCAATTCATCCGTCTTTGTAGTGACACTGACTCGAGGGCACCACCTTTCCAACAAGCATTCTGTTCAAATCTTCTTATAGGACCCAGAGCTTCACAGCGTATATATTTTTCATTGCAAACATATTTCATAGAACCACTAAAGCAGGTGCCAATATCAGTGGAAACAAGCCCAAAGTATGCAAACATAGTAGACCATAACAACTTGATGACCTGATTGCAAGTAATAGGTGATTCTGCCTTCGTCGCCTGTAGTTTTAATTTCATGGTTTGCAGGGAGTTCTAGAACTACAAAAACAAAGGAGTTTTGCAAATTTTCTTGTTTGTGTGCATATGCAGAAATTTGGTCAGTGCCACACAACGTTTCCATTATTGAGCATGCTAGGTCCGTCTACTGTCAGCATGTACAGTTGTCCTCAATATGAGAGAGAACACTCTGAATCGCTCGATCGCCTTTACCTCCAATAAAGGTTGGTTCAGCCATTAGCGTTTGACTGTGCTGTGTCCGCCTGTGCCGAGATTTGTACATGGCTTGCCATGGCCACCTTTGCAATGAGCCGATGGGGAGGCGACGTGTAGTGCAACGCGACGCGACACGACACAGTGAAGTCGATGCAAACGTGTGAAGGCGCCTTAAAGGTTAGCGATTATGCAGGAGAAAGAAACTCTCCGTGGCCTTCATTCGTGTTGGCATCCGTTAGAGCAGCTGGTGATCATGATCACCCTCATAATGAGGACAACTGAACTGTACATATCACAGTAGACTTGCAAAAAGAAACTTCCTGTGGATTTTCCCTTTAAGGTTATGCACTGCATATGGGTGTGTAATACCCTAGTTACACGGGTGGTTTGAACTGCCATTGAGTAAAATCCGTTATCGGCCCGAACTGTGATTGGTCTTAACTGAACTGAGATTG
This sequence comes from Ixodes persulcatus, assembly GCA_013358835.2. NCBI lineage: Eukaryota > Metazoa > Arthropoda > Arachnida > Ixodida > Ixodidae > Ixodes > Ixodes persulcatus. The sequence goes on from JABSTQ010010211.1 coordinate 55,585, forward strand.
TGCTACACGGCTGTTTTGGACACAGTTGAAAGCAAAACAAAACTAACTTCTGTGTCATGTGATCAGTCTAGATTTTGAGGTAAATTACTCGAAAAGGCACTTTTGTATAATACATTAAGGTATATTGCAATGTAGTAAATATCTTGTGTTTTGTTTTTCAGATGCGCTAGAGTAAGTACTAAACAGCATTTAAGGCTAGGTAACGCAAAATCTAGGCTAGGTGGCGCAAGCTAACGTCCACTACAAAGATGCTGCTGCTATTTGTCCATTCATACAGCTATTTTGTTCTGCCATCTTTGCCCGTTCAGCAAAATGCCGGCACGCCAGGATTATGCCACCACATCAGGATCTGACGTCACACGCCTCGCTCAATTACGCCCTTCTTTTCCGAAAATATGGCCATCCAGTTGAGATACTACTGCATGAGTGATGTTTTGGGGTCTGTAGCATCCCACTGTGTGCTTCTGGTGCCTTGTTTTGTGAAGTCAAATTTGAGTGCAGCACCCCTTAAACTTTTAACTTTCTAACTCCAAACTAAAAGATATGTACCATACTTTCCAGACTATAGTTAACAAACTATACTTGTCTAAAAGTTGATATTTTACACCGTACGATCTATCTACAGGTGTGGACTGTACAAGAAATTTTGTTTCAAGATTTTTTATTAGTGCAAAACTGGTTAGGCCAGATTGTCATGTTTTAGACATTTTACGCTGGGATAAAGTAATCAAGACAAGCTCTTACCTTCAGTGTGTTTCCCAGGCTCTCGATACCTCGCATCTGACATGTTGTTTGCTTGGGAGCCCGCAAGCAACCAACTTGGGTCAAGCTTACTCTTGAGGAGCTCTGCGATTGGCTGGCGAGAGGGTCACATATATCCCTTTTGTGGAGTTCTCCACAACGAATGCGGATTATCTAAGAAAATACTTTTTTTTAGCTGAAATTGACCCTTGCGAATTATAAACCGGATGTGGACTAAAGTCTGGAAAATATGGTACCTTGTTTGAATGTTTTAACCCTTAAACTAAAAGAAGTGTAGCTGATTTTTATTCAACATTAGGGTCCTAAATGAAAGTCGCATGTGCAATGGAACAAAAAGTATACACTCAAACAGAAGGCATCTAAATTGCTCTTCTGTTCAAGTCATTTTATCAAGAACCATTGTGATGTACTAAGGTAATCTGTGTTTATTTTTATTTTTTCTTATAATTTTTGCTAGCATCTTAAGCCTACGCTGTGATATTTAAAAATATATTTGGTTATTTGTATGGATGACATACCTGGTTTTTGTTGTGCTCACCTAATAGTTCAATAAATGATTAATAATTTAATTTGAATTTTATTGACTAAATTTTTTTTCTAGATTTTTACTAGCATCTAGGCCTATATATGTTGTGATATTTAATAGAATGCCTCAAGTATTGTATTTTGAAAAGTGTGTGGTGGACATACCTCATTATTTTTTGTGCTCACATAATATCTCAATAAATAGTTATTTATTTAGTTTTCCTTTCAGTTTTTTTTTCTTGTTTTATAACAATGTTTACTTGCAGCTTTATCACAGGCTGTGTGTATGCAGCTGATGCCACTCGCCATGCCTTGGGCGAAAGTGTACAGGTTCTACGGCATACCAAGTATGACAACTCGTAACCACCTCATGCGAGGCAAATGACCGACGAGCCAGAGCAGGATGCAAGGACCAAGTGTCAGGATTGAACAAGCTAAGCTCCTTGTTATTTATGTTTGTACCATACACTTTCTAACATTGCATAGTTTGCATAAGCACGTGCTCATTATGCATGTGGGGCATATCACACTTCAGTTTTGGCAGTTTGACAATTGGACACTTTTAATGACACATTGAGATTGGTGGCAGACTCCTTCTTTAAAATGATGTTTGAGAATGCCTCCCGCTGATCTATTCATGGGGAAAACTTTGATCTGTTTTGTGGAAGTATACGCGTATTAAGACCATCGAGCAATTAATAAATTCAGAAGCTTTAGGCATGCAACAAATTCTGTGCTATTTTTTATTTTCCTTCCAAATTTTGTGGGAAGTAAAACTTAAATCACGCAAGAGTTTCCTGTAACTTCCGTTTGCATAAAAGTTAAGCTTCACATTGAAATATTACCTTTTCTGCCATGCACATCTTGCCTTCATTATCTGACAGTGCATCTAATGCACAGCTGCTTCAAGTAGCATGTGTGTTGATGCATTGCACACATATCAAATAATAAATCCAGTTTTTGTAACAAGGTCCTATGCTGGCACTGTACTTTTGCATCTCCTTATTTCTTCAGTTATCAGCTCTGCATACTTTGTGGTTTTCTGGATGCCATACCTGGTATACTGAATTAAAACTGCGAGTTGGGCTAGTTGGTACTTATGCATGGTAGAAAATAGGCCTAAAAACACGGACAAAGAAAGAAGCACACAAGACGAGGCGTAACTTGCACAGGACGAGGCGTAACTCAGTAAAGTTCAGTTGCAAGTTACGCCTCAGGGGGTCCTGTGTGCTTCCTTCTTTTCCGTGTTTTTTAGGCATATTTTCCACCATGCTGGTATACTGAACCCAGGTTGACAGGTGCTGAGATACAGGGTGATTCATTCTCATCGAAACAGATTTTTGTAAAATAAAGCTTCTGTTTTATGCAAATTATCTTTTTACAGTTGAGTTATATTTGTCCTTGCAGACACTTTATACAGGCAAGATGGCAAGGTGGACTTTTTACCTAAAATCCATCAATTAGCTTTTTAGTTACTGGTTTGATGGCACCAGCACATATTGTGAAAATAAAGGTAGTCACCTCAGACCAGCTTATTTTTCGTGAAATGAGCACTAACCTCAGAAAAAAAAAAAAACGATTCGGAAAGATTCTTGCACACAATACAGGTTGTAGAATACAATACTTTCTGGACCACTACAATACCGCTGCCTTTGGTGAAACAATATTTTCTTCTTTTTTTTTTTTTGGGGGGGGGGGGGGGTCTGTTTGCTCATTTCCAGATTTATAAAAAAACTCACTGGTTTAAGGAGGTGACTGTGTTCAATTTCGCAACAGCTGTCAAACCAGTAATTGAAAACGTTAATCAACTAATTTCAGATGATAGTCCACTTTTAGTGCCACCCTGCCCGTAGAAAGTGTCGGCTTGGCAAAGTTCTCATCTGTAACGAGATCATCTGTGGAAATAAGATAAGATTTGTTTTACAAAAGTCTATTTTGATTAGAATGAATCACCCTCGAGCACCCATTAAAATCAGCATCAGTACCCTTTGTTTGGGGTGCATTGCACCGTGCACCCTATACTACTTCGCACCCCTAAAGGGTGCTTTGGCACAGGGGTGCTCGTTTGCACCCTCAAAGGGTGCTCCTCCTGGGACAACTGCTTTACACCCCTAAGGGGTGTAAAAAAGTTTAGTGTGAAGGGGCGACGACTCGGCGACGCCTTCGTGCGTATCAGCTTAGTGGTCGGGCCTGTCGTCCTAATTGTTTCGATCGGTACTAAATTTGTCTCTCGAAGCTAGACGGATTCGGCGGTACCGCGAACAACAGTCCTGAAGTCGAGGTCCCTCGCCCGTCGTCCGCCGTGCACCTTCGCTTAGTCCGCTTCGTTGAGTCGTCCAGCCCGCGAGTCCCGCGATACGCCATGTCGAGAATTTCTCGGAGAACGCACAGAGCGCTTCCGGTTCTTTGTGTAACTTTCTTTTTGAATCAACGTATTTGCAGCTTTTTCGAAGCCACAAAAAATGGATATTATATATTTTTCTATTTTTCATCTTGATTGTGTGCTTTCGATGGCCCACAACTTTGATTATATTTCGTCTGTGGGTCTGAGTGCGACTTAAACCGGCCAGTTCCCGATCGGCGGTTTTCGAGCGGAAAGAAAATGAATTTCGAGCCGCAGATTGTGTTCTGGGTAGTTGGGCTCTCATATGTAATTTGCAAATAAAAAATAAAGAAAAACCTTGACGGGCATAAATACCCTGTCAATGTCCCTTTAAGTGCTGGTTTGACCGGTCAAGCACCCATGTCTAGATTAACCCAGTTTTCAGTGAAAATGGGTGAGTGCTTCCCAGGTATTTTCCGGCAGATCCTGCTGGACCTTCCTGGGATTGGTGGTGGTTGGTAGATTTAGTGACATTCAAAACCAATCGGCTATGTGATTGGCCCTCGTCCTCGCAGCTGTAGCTTCTAATGGTTTTGACAAACGTGAAACCTGATGTCCTATTATCGGAAGTTCCATCAAATGATGTTTGAAAGCAGTAATTCATCGAGCTGCACCGAGAGAGCGAAATGTACGCCGTGAAATTGTTTCAAATGCTATATTTGAATAAATAAAACCGGTAAGATCGTCGCTGGATGAGTTGTATGAGATATTCCCTGCTCTCGCAAAAGAATATCCTGGAAGTTTCGAAGGAAAGGTCAAAGTTTCAGTGAAAATGTTATTGGCATTGGCCACACTTATAGGTCTAGGAGGTTCCTTTTTTTTTGTATCAGCTTCCTAGCTCTTAGTGCTTTATTTGATGCACAAGTATAATAAGAATAACATCGTGTTACCTCATGATCTTATTTCCAAGTATATTTAATAGAAGATTGAGAATGGGTTTCAATGTCAGCAATCGTAAGCACATTATACTTCTATCCTCGACGAACGTGCACATCTCTCATAGATTTGATGACTTCAGTGTTAGATTTACGCAATATAATCAGTGTAATTTTGATTAAGTCAGAAATAGAGATAGCCTAGGACATTATCTTTGAGATCTCATGCTGATGAGAGTTAAATTTTTACTATTGGTCAGAAACTGAAACGCTTGATGATTCCAGCACCACTGTTTATTAGACTGATGATAAACGATTAATTATATGCATTATACTCTTTGTTGGTGCGAGATACGCAGAAATAGTGCAAAGAAACATATATAGAAATTCCGAATATAGTAAAAACAAATAAAAAAAACACAACAGCTCTTGACTTTCCATTGCGCTTGTGCGCAGGCACGTTCCGCGCTTTTGGTTTTCACTGGGTGTCAGCGAGGAACGAAGCGCAATTTCCTGACAGCTGGATGGGCCTTCGTAACTTCGAGGGAATCCAGGCAAGGCAAGCGTTTTCCTTCTTCGGGAAAGACAGTAAACTTCTGGAGAAGGCTGGTCACGTACAGGAACATTTCGACGGTAGCTAGCTTGTCCGCTGGACACATCCTTTTACCTGCGCCAGGATACGCACGTAGTCTTGATTACAATTGTAGTAGTAAAAGTGTACACAATCCCCCCAATAACCAATCAATACTAAAACATGTGTTCCCGATGAGAACACATATGTTTCTGATATCGATATGTTTCCGATATCCGGGTATCTAGTCTCTGACATCGATCCTATCCAGATATCGAACTCGTGCGAGCAGCTAGGTCTGACGTAGTAGCGCGCGATTAGTTAGCGGATCCTGTCCTACCCTATTTAGATATCAGAAACATCTGTTTCCAATATCTGAAAAAAAAAGTTTGATATTCGATAATTGATATTGTATCTTAAATTTATCATCGATCGATGATCGATCATCGGCCAATGGATAGCATCCATTGGTAGTTGCCAAAGTCTGTTATGTTACGTGACATTACGTCACGTGACTTGTAATATTCCTCCGAACAGATTTTTAGCTCTTGTCCCTCGGCTGGCGTCGGAACAGCGACCTTTGGTTCAGTAGCCCGACGCTGTACCTCTCCGCCACGGATGCAAGCGCCCTTGCCGTGCTTAGACGCCGTATGCAATCGTGGGAAGTGCTCGGACTCTCCGCTTTGTTACGCTATGTCCAGTTTAGATTTTAGTTAGTGATACTTCAACAAGGTGGCACCTGAGATGTACTTGCACTTGAGATGTACAGGGTGTCACAAAAGAAAATTTACACGGTCTTTTTTACCGCAAAAATAAACTAGGCATCGCCGAACGCTCATTCTCCGCCCAAAGGTAGAGCTAGAGGTCACAACCAGATGCCAAAGTTTCAGCCCGATCCGATAACTTAATCAAAAGTTATAAGTGATTTTCTGAAAATTTAAATGGGAAAATGGAGCCCATTTTGCCCGTTTTCGGTTTCTAGTGCCATAGAGCCCCATCTGTTCGAGAACTCCGTCGGCCGCCATTTTCCCATTGAAATTTTCAGAAAATCAGTTATAACTTTTGATTAAGTTATCGGATCAGGCTGAAACTTTGGCATCTGGTTGTGACCTCTAGCGGTACCTTTGGGCGGAGAATGAGCGTTCGGCGATGCCTAGTTTATTTTTGCGGTAAAAAAGACCGTGTAAATTTTCTTTTGTGACACCCTGTACTTGCGCTGAAGATTTACTCGTGGGAAAGTGTGGGGAGTGGGGACACGCCACTGGATGTCGCCATGCCCAGTTTGGAGCAGTTGGTGATATTCCCACAAGATGCCGCGAGTAGCGCGACTAATCACGTCACATTTGTGCGGCGCCGCCACACCAGTCAGCGTAATCATTTCTCTCTATATATATATACGTTCGGCCTATGGCTGTAACTCCAACATTGGTTTTTCCTCTTTTGCAAGACTTCTCTCTCTCTCTCTCTCTCTCAAGCCCCCTGGCTCGATCTAAAATGGACCTTAAAAATCGACGCCTGCACGTAGCAATCTAAACTTTTCGTCAAGGTGTATTTCACAGGTCGGTTTTTTCTTGTAAAATTACAAAGCTTAACTCTCTTTGTGTAAAAAATAAGGCCAAGAAACTTGCCAGGCTCAACGGCGGGCGGCGACGCAGACGACCAAGTCAAGCTGCGGGGCGGGCGCGTTTGGCGCGCCCCGCAACTTTCTTTCTTTTTTTATTTGTTTTCCCTCGGGCAGAGCCCGAAAAAAGGGCCGGTGCAAAAGGCTAAAAAAGCCTGACGTGGCACCGGTCCCTTATAGTCCACACATAAAAAAAAAGTGAGAGCCGTTTACAACTCCCTGTAACGCCGAATTGGAGCGCAGCTCTTGAGGAGGAGGGGGGAAGGGTACTCAGGAAAGGGTATACCCCTCCTCCTCCCCTCATTCTTCAATCTCCTCCGGGGGGGTCGCGTGACCTGAGGGGTCAGTGACCCCCCCCCCCCCCGAGGTCACGTAACCTCCCCCCCCCCCGAGGTCACGTGACCCCAGGGGGGGCTCGCGCGGTGCATTATTGATGTCGGGGGGGGGGGGGTTACGTGACCCCGGGGGGGGGGGGGCTCGCGTGGTGCATTATGGGACATTTCCCATAATGCACCGCGCGGTTACGCCGACGCCGACGGCGACGCCGCTCAAGCCGGGAACGGGCGCCTAAGAGCTGCGCTCTAAAATAACCTGGAAATGCATTCCATCTAACAAAATACATGATAAAAACCTTTACAGAACTGAGACACAGAGACATAACACAAATGCAACAATAAAAGCAACAAGAAAAGCCATGTATATAAGGATAAAAATGCGTACAGAATGAAACAAAAACAACAACACGAGAATACAGATTATAATCCACATAAAAAGAAAAAAAAAAGTGATCCAAGGAGCACACAACTAACAAACCTCATTATCGCTCAACTTGACTCTCAAAATCAACAATCACGAGTTGGAAAAGCACGTAGATTTGCTTTTGATCGACGATCACTTTGTCGTCATTACCAACTTCGCCGGGCTTTTCGAAAACAAGGCTAGCTACCGATTTCGTTGTAAAAGATGCATGATGGGTGTTCGTTTTCGATCTTCGCTAACCAGTAATTTCGCGTTGTGTAAAGAAAAATAGCCAGTCCGAACGGTCTCACCTAAAAAAAGTAACGCGCTTTATTTACGTTGCACACACCTCATGAAGCCTTTTCCATACTTCTGCGTCTACGGCTTTGAAGCCATCCTGAAACCGGAAAACACGGGTCACGTTTACGAGAGCCACGTACCCAGCTCGTTTTGTATTCTAGTGATTCGTTCCATGGACTCACGAGTCGTAGAACGTTTTCTGTATCGAGGCGAGGATTGTGTCGAGCAGTTCATTTCCATCCTAAATCACATGTACAAACTCATTCCCGAGTGGATTAGGAGACCCCACGACGTGCAAAAAGACACAGAACTCCGACGCTCGCTGTGATGTATGTGGCGAGTCGTTCGACAAACGTAAGAAAAGGACCACGATCATTTTACCGGACCTTACAGGCTGTGTCAGGGCTGCCATTTAAACGATAGGATTAACAAAAAGTAATTCCTTTGGTTGCACACAACCACTCGTACGACCTGGCCTTTATTTTACCGAAACTGCATTTATTCGAGTCGACAGAAATCAAGGTTCTCGCCACTAGCTTTCAACAGTTTAAGCGACCCGACGAGGGTAACCTACGGTTTCTCGACAGTATAGCCTCCCTCCCCGCGAGCTTGGACGCACTTGTGCAGGACCTCCGTTCTAGAGGCTTGGAAAACTCTCGCTGCCTTCGCGAAGCGTTTCCTCAACATATTGAGTTGCTAGCACGGAAGGGTGTGTTTCCCTACGATTACATAACCGACTTTCGCGTCTACGATGAGTCCGAGTTGCCACCACGTGAGTCGTTTTACAACCAGCTTAACGACGCTCATATTTCCGAGAGGGATTATCGCCACGCCCAGACCGTTTTTGAAACGCTCAGGTTTGAAAACCTGGGAGAGTACAGCGACTGCTATCCGAAACTCGACTGCTTACGTCTATCCAACGTAATGCAGAATTTTGGGAAATGGACCCTGGAAACCTACGAGATCGATCCCCTGCATTTCGTGTCGCTTCCTGTCGTCAACTTGGCCTGTGCGCTTAAGCAAACAAAGGTCAAACTTGAATTGCTCGACGACGTCGACGTCTATCTTTTTATTGAATCGGGTTTATAAGAAGGAATCGTGCAATGTGCAGTTCGACATGCGAGAGCTAACGTTTTAACCAGCGACCCGTTCGACCCTAACAAAGAAGCTTCTCAAATGTTCGACCTCGATGTAAACGGTCTTTACGCGTCAACGATGAGACAACGTCTTCCATATGGCGATTTCCGATGGCTCGACCGCGACGAAATCAATGCCTTTCAACCCGATCAAGTTTCAGATGACTCGCCCACTGGTTACATTTTGGAGGTATACAGACTATCCGCAAGAACTACACGACTCGCATGCAGACCTTCCATTGGCTTCGGAAAAACAAGGGGTTCCTATCGAATGGCTTTCGTCTGATCAAAAGGCGCTAGTAAATGAATTTGACCTACCCGAGAGACAGTCTGAACATAGCTTCTTTTAACCATATTTCTCAAACGTAATTAAGTTATTCATTTCCGAAACTTAAAGTTGTACCTGCAGCTAGGGATAAAACTGAAGAAGATTCATCGCGTCCTGCAGTTTTCCCAGCGCGCTTTTCTTAAAGAATTTATCGACTTCAATCACGATCAGCGCAAGTAAGCCACCAATACCTTTCAGAAGGACCTGTCAAAGCTCTTTATGAACTCAATCTACGGAAAGACGATTGAAAATCATCGCCAGTAGAACGACATTGTTATTAGCGTTTCCGAGAACGAAATAGAAAAAAATGCAAAAACCTAACCTTAGGCAATTTACAGCGATTAATCCGAACGTGGTCATATTTCAATTTTCACAGAGAACTTTGCATTTGAACAAGCCTATATACGCAGGTTTCTCCATCCTAGATATGTCGAAGATCGTCATGTACGATTTCTTTTATAATCAGATCAGGAAAGCTTTCTCGGATGCTCGCGCTGCATATAGGGACACAAGTTCATTGATCCTCCAAATCAGCGGTCGGGCCGTCGGCGAGAGGCTCGCAGACCTTACCGAGATACTCCTAGATACTTCCGGTTACCTGTCCGAGCACGCCGTGTATTCGCTTCAAAACAAAGTGCGACTTGGAGTTTTCAAAAACGAGCTGCCGAAAGATCACATTCTAGGACTGGTCTGTCTTAAACCGAAACTCTAAGCGCTCAATCTAGAGTCTCAAGAACACTGTGTGAGGACTAAATGGGTAAAAAGATGCGAGTCACGTAAGCTAACTTACGATCTCTACCTTCAGATTCTTCAGACCCAAACTCTGCACACTATCACCCAAAGAATCATTGCTCGTAAGCAAAATGAAAACAAAAATGTCGTCGTAGAAAAAATTGGATTGAACCCCTTCGGCAACAAGCGTTTTATCGAAGACAACGGACATTGCAGACTCGGGGAAATGTCGTCCTCTGAGACAACCGGGTGTGTTCGGTAAAAATGTAATTGCGGCAGTGTATTTTTTTTTAAGGGGGGGGGGGGGGGGTGAATGAAATGAAAATGAAAGAAAGTGGTTGTCCTGTGCTTGTCCTCCGTGTTTTATTCTTTCAACTTTATGTATTCATGTTCAACTCGCTCGCCTTCACCAGGCCAGGGGGGAGTGAATATTGATATGTTTTAAATCTTGGAAATGTCGCCCCCCGCCCTATGTACTCGATGAAAATGTAATTCCGACACGGTATTTTTTTATTATTTTGAAAGTGTATATTGAGAAGATTTTTACGAGCGTGTTGGAACAGATGTCACAGTAAGAAAGCACAAAACGAAGAGAAGGACGAAAACAGACATGTACAAGCTTTCAGTTTACAACAACATATATTTGACGCCAGCGGACTGTGCACCAACAAACGTCGGTGGGGAAGGGGGGAGGGAGCAAGAGGGAGAAGAAAAAGGAAAGTAGGGAGAAAGGTGCGAGAGGGGAAAGAACGGGGGAAAAGGGACGATAGCATTTTCGCATACGGAACAAAATTCACGACCGAAGGCCGATAGAAGGGTATATTCATGTCTGTGTTTTTTTTTTAAGTAGAGCAGTTTCAATGGGTATGAGCGCATGCAATGAAACTATTCAGACGTATACTTCTTGTGTTTTCTTTACTTGACAGATGAAAATCGATTACAAAACGCTGCAACAGGATAGCTCTAACTCGGGAGATAAATTTTGTTTCCGCACAAGTACCGGTATCAAACGATCGTTCCGTCAATGATCGGTTCGCGAGAACGTCTTGGTGCATTCGCGGAGTGGTAGACCGCAACACAGGAGAGTGCCGACGTATATAGACAGTAAAGTCCACACGTCCTTGACTTAAATCCTTGAATTACCTTTTTGTTGTAGAAGAAGGTGGAAACGTTTCCAATAAAGTCGTAAATTCTTCGTGTATTAGTATCATACCAAAACTGTCAAATAACTAATCGATTTGCCCTTTGGAGATGCGAAAAAAAAAAAAAAAAACAAGTGTTCGCCGGAAGATGATCTCGGTGCCGTGTTAAGCACGTAAAGACCCTGGGTTGGTCTCTCCTGCCCAATCTCGTCGCAGAAAAAAGTACCGCGAAACCAGGGACGCGTACACTGGTTCCCTGCAAACATGTAATAAAATTCGTGTTCTTCCATTTCTTCAATTAGCGATCCTGGCCCGTATCTTCTTGTCAATTTCCATAACGCGTGGTGTTTCTGACATGAACAGGATTGTGACTGCCCTATTTAGGTCTTGTTTGCAATTCAAGGTGAGTCTCACATTGGCTGTGAGGATCGGACATAAACTCTGCTCTTCCCTGTCGGGTGTCAAAGTGTAGTAGAGAAGAAAATAGTCTTTTGAGAAGGCACCTTTAGAAAAGGTAACGTATTTTCGATTGAGTGGATGCAGGAAGTTCATAGAGGCCTTCATATAAAGACCCTGATTAAAATCAAAATGTTTCGTCTGCTGAAACCCACCGACGTCCAGTACGGACGTTTTTAGATTGAAGTGTTCGAATTTGAAGGGGTCGTGTTCCCTGAAACGATTCACTCTTTACGAACGCGACGACGAGCGTAGAGGGAACCCGATGAGGATAGAGGTTGTCGAGAACAATATGTGACACACCGGGAGAAACGGTTCTGGTTTTGATCTCCACTCCACGTAACAGGTATGATGTGGGAGTAAATTGCAGTCGCCTTTCGATTCCGACAAGCACTGTCGGGGTCAATTGGACTCGTCGAATGTACAGAACGATGCGAGGAAGCTGAACAATGTGCTTTTGTTGAATCGTCGAAGCAGCCAGGAATCTGAAATCTTCGATATGTTGTCGCAGCACGATGCGGATGTCTACGGCGTTAAGTAGGAACTTTTCTTGCTGGCAAATGTCGCTAAATATCGGACAAAACAGATCGCAAAGAGTGGATCCTTTGGTAAGCTTGAAGCGAGCGGTAAGTCCCTTGGCATCCGGCGGAATTTCCAGCTTTTCCGATGTAATCACTGGGTCTTTTTCGTAGAACATCGGAGAAAAAAAATGATCTCTACTTACCTGGTTTGTGTTAAGCAGAATATCAAGATAGGAACGATAAGCATAGTTTTCGTACTGGCTGACCAGAGTTTGATTCAGATAAACGTGTAGGTGTTGCATTTTGAATTGTGTTAAATTTAGTAGATGGCGACATTTGATAATAAGTGACTAGAAGAAGTTGCGATTAAAAAAAAAAAAAAGAAGCGGTGCCCGCGGTCGTGGGCAGTTGATGTCGTAACCTCCACGGAGTCGGACGTGTCCTGTCTCTCTGCGATTGACCAGCGGCGGCCACACGCGTAACTGCAGCCGACGCATGTCTCCAGGCTGAGGCGAAAGCTCGACGGCCGAGTTGCTTCGGTAAGCCTCTGCAGCACAGGCGTCGATATAGACAGGTGCGTCTCGGCCCTACACACCTTCGGATCGGTCGGGCGAGGCTCCATGCCAAACCAGATTTCGGAAAAAGTACAATAGTAGGTATTGAAAGTGGGAGCTTCCAAAGGCCTGAACCGGAATCACTTTATCGTTCGTAACCGAACCGTCGGATGCAATGTGCTCGCAGGATCGCCATCGACTCTAACGAGTTTAGATTGAATGTGAAGGAAGCTCGATTTCAAATCGTAAAAGTGTGGACCCAAAGAAGGGACGTGAAATTCTAGAACGGACGTGGAGGTTGCACTAGCGACGGGAAAGAACTCAAGATATTCCGATTTTTTCCAGGGCAAACGAAGTAGGCGGCAGCGAGAAAAGTTCTAGCTCGCCGTTTGTACACAAACAGGATCGTTCGTGGAGGGTAAAAATCCCGCTCGACATTCTCTAGATATCAAAAAAGTCCAGAACCTTCCGTCTCTTTTCTCGTGGGCAGACTGAGGAAGGTTTGTCGGACTCCTTTTTTTTATGACCTGCACCGGAGAGCTTTTGCAGAAGCTCATCCCTCGTGTTTCGATGCGTCTGACCAATCCCTTTATTGAGGGCATCCCGAAGTGAGGAACCTTGTCTGATGCGCTCCGCTACGTCTCTGCCGGTGGCCACGAGTTTTCGACCGAGGTATGGAGCCACTCGCTTTGTAAACACCGGCGATATTCTTTAATAGATGTCGGACAGTAGACCGCTCCCAACTTGGAACAAAGGCCTGAACACAAAATCGGCAAATATTTCTCTCCGGAACCGGAAAAATGGCCCGCGCAGCACGGTGCAGACTTTACGTGCTTTTTCTAAAATTCAGAGTGACTGTGACACGACCGGATTCGTCTAGAAATGGAATGCATAGTTCCTTCCTCACCAACAAGCTCCAGACAAATGGTGTTGACTTCCTTTACGATTACCCTTTTATATTGTAACAAATTGAATGAAGACGATATCATCCCATTTCGCTTGGTCACCGCGAAAGGTACGACTCTCAAAAGTGGGGCTTTCACATCACCAACGTGTTCTGCTTCTATAATATCGCAATACGTAAAAATGTAATTATTTGGATAATATGACTTCACTATCTGCCACTGTAAAGGAAGTATACACGGTCTTTTCACCAAATCCGAGCATGTGTGACAAGTGCTGATTGATCAATATATACCCATTGTAATGCAACTGCACAACTACGAGTTTTATGTGGGGGCTATGACGAAGCAGCGTTTTTGAAGGAGGGTGTTTAAGTGTAGATTGGTACGCACTGTTTATCGCATCAATGAGGTGTTCTGCTGATTCGCAGAAGCCCTCGGGGATCTCAATTTGGTCCTGTGTCATGACGTGTTTAACCCTTGTCAGCTCTATCTCAACCTCTTCATCGAATGTCTCTTCATCTACGGGACGCCCTTTTCTAGGCTGACCTATACCAAATATTTGTTCTAAAAAGCCAAGTTTCTTGGCTAAGAGAGACGACATGTGGAAGCCGTTGTTTCTTTGGAAAGTTATGGAATAACAGCTTTCTTTTCGACCGAGGCTCACTTTGGGACCGAACAATCCTCTCAACCCACTTTTCACCAACGAGAAGACGTCTTGTTTTGCAGAGATTCAAATCTTTTTGTGGGATTCCACTTGCACAGCGTCCGTTGGTCTGACCAAATAGATGTCGTTAGATAGCCTCATCACATTCTTGATGCTAAATGGAAAATTTAATTCCTCTAGGGCGACCTCATACGGTTCATTCAAAGGATAGGCTGGGACAGCTGTACCGTAAACTTACTTAAAGTATTATCGTGAAATATTTCACTGAAGGCATTGGAGAAAAAGTTCACATAAAATTGATCGCTCATACTAAAGACCCAGCGTGAACTCGGCCAACACCAGACTGACCGGGCCGATAGCGAGGTCCGATTTTTTCTATCGGGTCGGACAAAACGAAAGAAAGATAAATAAATAGAGTTGTTAATTTATTTCCACCAGTCCACACTGTCCGCAGTGTGGACTGGTGGCTGCGGACTGGACACTGTCCGCAGTCCGCAGCAAAGAACATCCGCGGCCAGCGGATGCACGTAGGTTGCTTCGATGTGATATTTCCACCGCACTGACCACTTGGTGGTATGCACCGTGTCCAAGAGGAACTCCACCACGTCTGTCGTTTCCACTTTGGTCACTCTGGACATCACCTTGCTCACCCATCTCGACAAGAATGTGAAAGGACCCTCGTGCGTTGGCCACTCCTTGTCCTTGCCTTCGTAGGCTCGTACACGCGGGACACTACCCGGAACACAACTGGGTCCACTTCTTAGGGAGGGAACTTGCCGAACACAATAAGGTCGATGAGGAGTTTCCGGTGCAGTCACAAAGAAGTGATTGTTTGTCTTATGGTCTCCAGCGCAGACTTCTATCTCGTTCGAGCGAGTGTGTGCTCCCGTGCAACTTGTCAGACGTCCCCTCGCAAACATTTCGACAGCTCGAACTTCACCACACGAATGACGGAAAGTGTTCGTTGCCTTGGCCATACGACACCTTGCGCACATGTCAACAGATTGAAGGTCATCGATGAGATAAGCCACGCGACATCTTCTGGGAATATCCCCAACTGCTCCATACTGAACATGTTGACATCCAGCGGCGTGTCCCCACACTTTCCCACGAGTGCAACACCTTGTGGAAATATCACCAACTGCTCCAAATTGTATATGGCGACATCTAGCGGCGTGTTCCCACACTTTCCCCCGAGTACATCTTAAGCGGATGGATGGATGGATGGATGAATACGGCTGAGCCCTTTGGATCGGGCGGTAGCTTACGCCACCTAGCCATTTTGTCTTACCCTTTAAGCTTAGAATATTTAAATGTGAAAACTATATTCACTCCGTACTGAAAAGAAAGTGAGGCTATAAATCCCCCTTGCCATAAGTTAATAAGAAAATGCCTAGTTTTCTCTCGCTTTCTGCCACCATTCACTTAATCTTTGCTTGGTAATCTCTACTGTCTTGAAATCCACTTTTCCTTCGCTGTCTCTAAAACCCAATGACCTTATTAAATCTATGTTGTCTTCGGTATGCATAGGGTGAATCCCTTTACAGTAGAGTATCAAGTCCTCAGCCGTCTCGTCCTCCTCTCCACAAGCAGCGCACACTGTGTCCATTTCCTGGTACTTCGCTCTGTATGTTCTGGTTCGCAAAACACCTGTCCTTGCCTCAAACAACAATGAGCTTCCCCTAGAATTGTCATAGATGCTTTCTTTGGCAATAACTGTTTTGTTTAATCTATAGCCTTCCAGAGCCTTCTTTGTCTGCATTCCCTCTAGCCATCGATCTCTTTCTGTGGCCTTAACTTTCTTCTTAACTGAGACCTGCTCTTCCGTAACCCCACTATAGCCTAAAAACTTTCCTCTTAATTTCCTAGTGCGCTGTCTCCATTTTGTGTCTATACTCCTCACGTATAAATAGCTGAAAACCTTTCGTGCCCATTGCTCCCCACCCATTTGCCTCAACCGATCCTCAAATTCTATCTTGCTCACAGCTTCCCTGCCCTCAAATGACACCCATCCCATGTCTCCTTGTACTCCCTGGTTTGGTGTTTTGCAATGTGCCCCCAAAGCCAGCCTACCTACTCCACGCTGTTTTATTTCTAGCCTTGCATGGACTTCGGATTTCATGCATAGCACTGCGTTTCCAAAAGTCAAGCCAGGCACCATGACCCCTTTCCAAATCTCTCTCACCACCTCATACCTGTTGTAATTCCAAAGTGCTCTATTTTTCATTACAGCCGCATTTCTGTTGCCCTTACCTATTATATACTTTTCATGCTCACTGAGATATTCTGCACCACCACATATCCATACTCCTAGATACTTGTATTTACTAGCTCTCTCAACTGTAATATTCTGTATCTTCAGTCTCTCAACATCATCATTGTTAAAAATCATGACTGCTGATTTTTCACTACTGAATTCTAAACCTAATTCATCTCCTTCCCTACCACAGATGCTCATTAATTCCTGCAAATCTATCCTGTTGTTAGCCATTAGTACGATATCATCCGCATATATCAGTCCCGGTAAGGATTGCTGAATTGTTTGGCCTAGCTTGCGCGAGTAAATCTCAAGCGCCACCTTGTAGAAGTATCACGAACTATAATCTGAACTTGACTCAGCGTAACAGAGCGGCGAGTCCTCGCACTTCCCACGATTGCATATGACGTCTAATCAGTACAGAGACACTTGCATCCGTGGCGGAGAGGTACCGCGTTAGGCTACTGAACGAAAAGTCGCTGTTCGACGCCAGCCGTGGGACAAAAGCTAAGAGTCTTTTCGGAGGAATGTTAAAATTCGCGATTGTCCCGTCACATTACGTCACGGACTTCGGCGAATACCAGTGAATCTATTCAATGGCCGATGATAGACTATCGTCTGATGATCGATCATCGATCGATGATAATTTTATTGATCAATTGTCGATTATAGAAAATCAAAAATAACGAAATCATAGAAAATCAAGGATAAGATAAGATTGGCTAACTGGTCGCGCGCACCTACGTCAGACCTAGTTGCGGGCGACCAGTTCGATATCCGGATAGGATTGATGTCAGAATCTAGGTACCCGAATATCGGAAACACATTGATATCAGAAACATGTGTTCTCATCGGAAATACATGTTTTATTATGGCTTGGTTATCGGGGGTGATCGTGTACACTTCTACTACTACTCGCTACACTCCCAGAAATAGAGAAGGTAGTATTCACATCTTTTGTCCCGCTAAATTTAGCGGGAAAATTTTACCGCTAAAGTTAGTGGAAAATTTTACCGCTAAATTTAGCGGAAAACTTTCCCCGCTACATTTAGCAGGAAATTTGTCCGCTACGTTGAACGGGAAAATCGCCCGCTAACTTTAGGGGGAAACGTCCCGTAATGCAACGAGCCCGGTTACGCCGACGCCGCTCAACACGGAAACGGGCGCCTAAGAGCTGCGCTCTAAAAATAACACACATAGGTTCAAAGGTGATGTTAATCATAAGCTTTAAGCTAGTAAAAACATGGTAATTTTTTTCTCAGTGTGCTTGATAACCAGCTATTCTAAACAGCTTCCCAAGTAGCAGAAAGTGTGCCATGAAAAGGGGACCCACGTATGTCCCACTTGGGTAGCCCACGTGGGTAGCCCACGTGGGTATCACGTTGATTTTACAAGTCGTGCTCAAGTGGGTCTTACTTGAGCAGCCCACACGGACCGCCCCGTGGGGTACCACAGGGGGCCTAGGTGGGTAGCCCACAAGGGCTTCCGTTATCGGACCCCTACGTGGGCAGTCGAATAAGGTCCCCCCGGGAACCTTATTTCGTTAGGAGTCATCTCATTATTCCCAACAATGTAGGTCCGGTATTGCAGTGCATCCCAAATAGGCCGTGCCTCACTTCACCCGCGTTCCTACTAAAATATCACCATTTTGATCCTTATATATATGTGCATGCTTTGATCTCTCTACTGACTCTGCCCCCTCATAGCTGAGGTGGACATTGGAGGGACAGCCCAAGTGTGGCATGCCCACGTGGTTCCCCCGTGGAGCCCATGTGTCTGCTGACTCTGTCCCGCATAGATGAGGTGAAACCCACGGGAACATTGAACAAGCAGCCCAAGTTGGGCATGCCAACGCGGTGCCCCCGTGTGGCCACTTCTCCGCCTACTCTGCCCCCGTATAGCCGAGGAAGGGACCCACAGGGCATTGCACGCGCAGCCCAAGCATGCCCACGCGGTGTCCTCGTGGTGCCCATTACTGTGCTAGCCCTGGCCCCATATTGCCGTGGTGTTACCCACGGGGGCATTGCACGGGCAGCCCAAGTTGAACATGTCCAAGCGGCGCCCCAGTGCAGCCCACCTCTGCTGACTCTGACCCCGCATAGCCCAGGTGGGACCCACTCGGGCATTGAACGGGCAGCCCAAGTTGGGCATGCCAAAGCGGTGCCCTCGTGTGGCCACTTCTCCGCCGACTCTGCCCCCGTATAGCTGAGGTGGGATCCACAGGGCATTGCATGGGCAGCTCAAGCATGCCCACGCGGTGTCCCCGTGGTGCCCATTACTGTGCTAGCTCTGCCCCCGTATTGCCGAGGTGGGACCCACGGGGATATTGCACGGGCAGCCCAAGTTGAACATCTCCAAACGGCTCCCTCGTGCAGCCCGCCTCTGCTGACTCTGACCCCGCATAGCCCAGGTGGGACCCACTAGGGCATTGAACGGGCAGCCCAAGTTGAGCATGCCCACGCGGTGCCCCCGTGAAACCCATTACTGTGCTAACTCTTCCTCCGTATTGTCGAGGTGGGATACACTGGGGCATTGCATGGGCAGACCAAGTTGGGCATGCCCACGCGGTGTCCCCGTGGTACCCATTACTGTGCTAACTGTGCCTCCGAATTGCCGAGGTGGGACCTACGGGGGCATTGCACAGGCAGCCGAAGTTAGGCATGCCCACGTTAGCCCCCATGGAGCCCACATCTGTGCTAACTCTGTCCCCGCATAGCCGAGATAGGACCCACGGGGGCATTGCGCCGGTAGTCCAAGGTGTGCATGCCTACGCGTAGACGAAGTGGGACCCACGGGGGTACTTCGTCGGCAGCCCAAGGGGGGATACCCTTGCTCTGCCCACATCTACGCTAAAATTACCCTCGGATAATTAAAGTGGAACCCATGGGGGTTTTGCAGAGGCATGCAACAACCCACTTTGCCCACGTGGGTCCTACTTTATGTTCTACCTGGGATCTTCCAAACAAGGTTCCAAATTTGCAAAAAGGTGTGTAGCGTTGGCATCTCATCAATAATTAAATTGAGAACTTTGTTAAAACTCTAGGCAACAAGGTTGAATTAAATTCCTGTCCACCATTAAAGATACCCAATGTCACGAACAGAGCGTACCAACTGAAAATGTGATGATCTCTTCCGGCCTCTTCGCAGGACATGAGCCGTCGGCTGATAGGAACCTGGTCGGGTCGAAATCATCCGGTCGTTCCCAAAGCGTGGGGTCCCGATGAACTGCCATGATATTTGACAACACCAAGGTGCCTTTGGGAATGACGTACCCGTCGAGGATTGTGTTTTCCTGCGGTCTGCAAATTCAGAAGTGGACACAATACTCGCATTATACGCTTCCGCACTAGAAACTTGCCGTGACGAGTAGGCTCTTTTCAGAAGTCTATTAAGCAACGCTGACTGCAGTTATACTTGGGGCATCGCCTCTTGAACGAAGAGCGTGATTGGGTACGACTACAAGTGCTGACGCAGCACTCGTGTCAAGTACGTAGTCGGCCCCAAGTACGCGCCTAGTGGTGACGCAGTGTTCGTGTCCAATGCAGGCTCCAAGCGCATGCCCAGGATATGGCGGCCTCCGATAATCGACATAGCTTCGGCTACTGGAGGGCGCACACTTTTGAAACAAGGATATATCATACGGGTGGGATACAACGCTAGATAGTTGCGTTGAAGGGGGTGGTAACTCCTAGTGGACACGCTAGAGTATGACATCAGCACCTTTAGTAACTTCCCTGTTACATTTTGTTTTTATATTACTACAATTAGAGTTTCGTGTTTTCGGATAAATCCGACAAAAAAACTCGCCGCTAAATATTTGTTTAGTTCTAATTTATCTGAAAAATTCAAAATTTTGAAATCACGACTGAAAAAGGCAGTTTTCTAAAAATAAGTAGGGTCAGAGCACGGGTTCAGCTGTTATCAGGAGAGGGCTCCCTAGGTTCCTTAAACATTTCGCAGCATGCGTCGAGAAAGTGAGAGAGAGGATGAGACGAGAGAGACGTTATAACCCCGAGCTCTGATTGGAATAAATAGTGGGTAGATTCAGAGGTAGAGCTGCCTTTGTCTCCACTGCACTCGTCGTACGCGTTAGAAAATGGAATGCCGGCGTCTGGCGTTTAGCTATAGCATTCGAACGACGAGTGCAGTGGAGACAAAGGCAGCTAGCTTTGGTCTACCCGCTAAAAGCCGACCCACTTAGAACGTATTCACAACATATTTACGCGCGTTTCAGCCGGCGTAATCACGACATTTGCCGGGCGCTTCTTTCACAGAAGGGAAGAGGGGAAGGCAGCCAAACCAGACACGACGCTTTTCGTCGACGTCTCTTCGGCGTTTGGTGCAGTGCGGCCCGACTCGCGCTTTTCGTGAAACGAGGCAAAATGTACATCAGCTGCTATATTGGTGTTTGTTTTTTCTCAAGGGGACAGAAATTAATAAATGTTAATCAACCACGAAAGCCTAATTTTGCTAACGCTTGTCACAAAATTGTTCCTCGCAATGCTTGCAGTAGCCACGTTGCCAACCAGTCCCAGCAGGGGGCGGTTGGTATCTCTGCTCAAACCTCTTTCTTTTCACACTTTTTTTTTCACATCGCCCGCCACATAGATGGTCTCCGCTTCTGTCTCAGTCGTTCATCGCTCGTTCGAAAGAGAGATAGCGTTTTCGTACAGTTCGCCGATAAACCGTTGGACGCGACAAGCGAGCGCCCATTTCGGCGGCCGGGTCAAGCTACCCAGCCGGCCGAAAAGCTAGGCAAGCGAATGTGTGTGTGTAGGCGTTGCAGGTGGAAGTTGGGGGGGGGGGGGGAGGGAAAGAGGGAGCCAATTGTGCACGCGCACAGGGCGCATTTGTCACTGGCTTTAGGCAAGCCGATCCTCGAGCAACTTCCAGCTGTCAACTCGCGAGCTGATTGGCTGGCACGTCGCCATACGCTTCCGGATACGCCACGTCGAAATACGCCGAAGGGCCGAGACCTGTCTTGATCAGATCGCCGAATACGCGGGTATTTACGTCGACCTTGAGACTTCGAGGAAGCGCTTAGGCACTATGCTATTCTTTCAACCAGAGCTCGGTGCTCTGACGTCCCCGCGCTCTCTCGTCTCCTTCTCTCCCTTAGTTTCTCTGCGCATTACCAAGAGAAGATTCACGGTTTATCCAGCAAAGGTTCGTTCAAGACAACGGAGCATTGTAATTATGGGTCACGACACATACCGCTGTTTTGGTTTCCCGATTGAACTTCTTTAAGGAAGGTAGGGCTGTGATTTGATAGCCGTGAAAGCTATGAACTCTCAGATTTCTTAGGAGGGACAGCTGAGGCTTCTAGTTCACCACTTCACCCCGCACAGGGAGAAGCGGTAGAATAGGATGAAAAGAAAACAAGATTTCCAACGACTACGTCAAGGAGTTCAGTGATTTTGTAGTCTTCTTCAAGTTTTGTTGAAGGGCAGTTAGTTTTACTAAGGGCAAAGCGCCAATGTCACGTGGTACACGTGCACTCTTATAAATCTAGGGCAGGGTAAACCCGCCGGAATATATATTTTTATTTCCAATCTTGAAAACTTGGAAACAAAAAAAAAATTCTCTACATTAAAAAATTAAAAACCTGAAAAAAAAACTGATAAATTTAGAATACTTGGCAAGAAATTAACTCCCAAAAGCACCTTCTGAATTCCCCGAGAAGTAAATTCCGAAATCAAAAACCGGAGCCAGCTACGGCAGTCATTGCTAATATCATCTTAATAACCGTCTACGTTTGCCATAAAAAAATAAGAAAAAGGTTTGCTTCCCCAGGAGAAAAGCTGGATGTACCAGCCGTTCACCGGTCATGATCACGTAAGACTTTCAACATCCAATAAAAACAACAACAACAAGCATCTGCTCATGCAATGTTACCAATTATGTTTTCTTCAGATGTACGCTAAGTGATTAATTGACGACTCTTGTGCCACGCCTATGGTAAGTCAATTACTTTGAGGTTCTGAAGATCTGCTGCGAAAAACGAAGCCTAGAAGCCGTTCTTATTTTCTTCTAGGCCTCGACATTCTCACGGTGTAATCTCTGCAGACCTCGTTGATAGAAATACCGCACTATATAGAAACATTTCTAGCGACGAACTGGATAATTACGTGCAGTTTTGTTTCGTTATATTGGATCTCACATTTATTTATGTATTTATTTACTCTGAAAACCGAGGCATTACAGGGAGGAGTGGGTGAAGCAACAAACACAAAAAATGATAAAATAAACGTCAACTTAATCACAACAGCAGGGTTACAAAAAATGGTTGCAAATGACAGATTTGAAGCGGACGGTGTCGGTGATCAAGGCGATGGAGGCGGGGAGGTGGTTCCAGTCGGGGCAAGTTTTGGGAATGAAGGAGTAGAAATGTAAATTAGTGCGGCTGCTTGGCACACCGACCTTGTACTGGTGGTCGTTGCGGGAGAAAATGTACGATGGTGGAGAAAGACAAAATCGCTGAGGGGAGAGTTAAAATGATAAATATTATGAAAGAGACAAAGACGAGACATTTTACGACGCAATGAAAGATCGGGAAAGTTAAGAATAGATTGCACTGAAGAGACACTGGCAGTACGGAAGTAATTCGAAAAAATGAAACGCGAGGAACGGTTCTGGATGGCTTCTATTTGGAAACTGAGCCCTTGTTCACACTGGAAGCGGATCCGCGTTCGCAAAGCGGTTGCGAACGCGGTTGTATAAGGATTCAGTACAATTGCACGCGCATTTGATGACATCAAATGCGCGTGCAATCGTACTGAATCCTTATACAACCGCGTTCGCAACCGCTTTGCGAACGCGGATCCGCTTCCAGTGTGAATGAGCCCTAAGAGTGTTAATATTGTAGAAGCAAGGAAGGGAAGAAGAGGAGAAAGAGAAGCGGCCTCTCGAGCGAGTGAGCCGAAAAAGAAGAATGTTGATCGGTCGAATACTAAACCGATACAATTTGGTGGCAGCGGGGGGACGCCGACTGAAACACGTCAGGGACTTCTGCCGTCAAGAGGGGAACTTTTTGGTGAGCCGTCTGCCTCGAGCCTGCTACGAGATGACACCGGTTCGCAGTCGAATGTGGCACCAATAGACACTCAGACGACAGTGGTGACACTCGGGGTATTGGAAAGACAAATGGAACGACAAACGTAAGCAATCATGGCTGCTACGCAGCAGCAGTCAGACGATTTGAGTGCAAATTATGCCGACATCTGTCAACGAGTAGCTGCTCTGGATGCACTTGGGCAACTGCCACAACCAACAGTCGCCGCAATTGAGCAGATTCCTTCCCCAAAGTAGACTGCACCATCTGCACAGCGCCGTTTCAAGTTGAAGCCGTTCGATGGTGAAACCTCCTTCGATCTTTACCTAGAGCAGGTCGACATAATTGCTCATGTAAACAACTAGACCGAAGATGACAAGGCACGCGCTGTCATTGCCCAACTTGATGGTCCGGTGCTCAGCGTGCTCCATGCACTTCAAGTCACCCGGCTCACGTACACAGCATTAGTCGCAACCCTTCGTGATCATTTTGGTGATGACCACCTCCAACAAGCATACTACGCAGAACTCTTGTCACGACGTCAACAATCAAGTGAGAGTTTACCGGAACTTGCGTAAAGTGTAGAACGCCTAACCTACAAATCATATCCGAGAGCAACACCCGATACCTTAAATCGTGTCGGCACGGCCGCGTTCGTAGATGCTATAAGTGACCCCGAGGTTTGTTTGCCTGGCAAGACCGGATACAATACGCGCAACTCTCGGCCATGCCATGGAAATGAGCGCTGCTCAATGGGCCACCAATTCCACGCAGCCGTCAACATCACATGGAGTCCAAGTACAAGCATCGTCGATCCCACAAGGGACACGCCCGCATGCTGCGTCTGCCCATTCAAGGAGAAATGCCAACGGCTCGTGCTACCGATGCGGACGTGGCGGACATTTCGCATTCGAATGCGCGACTGCTCCTACCTCATCGGGAAACGGCACGCCCGGTCCCCTGGGGCAGGGCCGGATAAAAATGTTCAAAGACCCTTTGTATCAGTTGCAAGCCAGCTAACATCCGTTCCTTTGCATCCTGCACTGGTCGAACACTTGGGGATTGTGGATGCACTTTTGGTACTGGGGCAGCTGTCAATGCTATCGATAAGTCTTTCCCTCCTTCAAACTTTGAGTTCTCTTCTGACTGCCGAGCTCTATTCACGGCCCCCGGTACTATCATACCAACTGCAAGAAAAGTTCGATTACGCATCACAGTATTCGGTCGCATATCCGTTGAAGACTTTGTCGTAATTCCAAATTGTGTCTTTTCCATGATTCTTGGGTACGGTTGGTGTGCTAAAGCCGGCTTGTTTTCTTTAAAAAATTCTGCCGGTATTCAGAAAAGCCCGCTCATTACTTGGCAACTGCATGCTCATGGTGCATGTCATAGCTTTGCGCTACATCGGCGGTTTTGGAATTAGTTTATCAGCCTTTGCGCATCTTTTTTTTATTCTCTGCTTAGGCGGTTTTGTCGCAACTCCTCGAACGTTTGGAGGTCGTGTGCGACTTGTGCAGTAGATGGAATGAAAAGCTTGCCGCATATCTTTCAGCAATCTACGTCTGTCCCTGAAAAAGAGACTTGGGACCTACGCAATGCTGCTACGACGGTGATACAGCCAGAAACAGCCATATGGGTCAACGTGAAAGCAAACCCACCTTCTATTAACGGGGACATTGTCTACGAGGCATCGCGGATTTCGAGGCCTGATTGCGAAGTAGCAGCACCTCGAATGTTGACTACGGGTGCTGATGGTTTTCCAGCATTCTGATGATGAACCTCGAGCCTACCCCTGCCAAGCTTAAACAAGGACACCGCGTCGGCGAGTCGTTTCTATTTCCTTAGCCAGAGTGTTTGACAGCAACTGTCGATCAAGCACAACCACCAGCACAAGCTTCAAATCAGAGTGACCAGGTACCTTGGGATATGTTTTATTTTGGTTAATTTCTCGACAAATATCAGGTTGACTTACTCAAGAGGCTCATCACGACTCACCGCACATGTGTGGCCCTTACTTCCGATGAACTGGGATGCACGAAACTTGTTGAACACAAGATTGACACAGGTGAGCATGCTCCTATTCACCAGCCTTCACGTCGACTGGCTCCCGCAGAATAAGAAGTTATTCGAACACAGGCCGCTGATATGCTTAGTAAAGAGGTTGTCACACCATCCAACAGCTCGTGGTCGTCACCGGTTGTCCTGGTGCGCAAGAAAAATGCCTCTATCCGGCATCTTTCTGAGCAAGAAAGATGCCTCTATGCGCATGCCCAAGAAAGGTGCCTCTATGCCTTTCTGTTCTTGGAAATATTTATGGAAATTTATGTAAATATCAACAGCATCACAAAACAAGACGTCTAGCCCTTACCCAGTCTTGATGATTCCCTCGACAGATTACAAGGCTCCAGATACTTTACGACTCTTGACCTGTTATCAGGGTATTCGCAAGTTCCGTTGAAACCGGAGGATGCTCAAAAATATGAGTTTGGAACTCCAGCTGGACTTTATCAATTCACACAATTGCCATTTGGCCTTTGTAGCGCTCCAGCTACATTCCAGCGGCTTATAGATAGGGTTCTAGGTCACCTTAAATGGACCATGACACTAGTTTACCTTGGCGACATTATTGTCTATGGTAGAACGTTCGAAGAACACAACCGAAGGTTCGAACTTGTTCTCGACGCACTCCATCAACCGAACTTGCGGATCAAACCTCAAAAGTTTTTTTTTTTTTTTTGTTTTATTTGAAGATGTTCTTTACCTCGGTCATGCCATCAGCAAAGGCGGCATCAAACCCGACCAAGCGAAGCTAGAAGCGGTATCAAAATACCCAAAGCCGACCCGCCTCTCCGAAGTAAAAAACTTCCTCGGCTTTGAGTCTTACTTTCGGCGGTTCATTCCACTATTCGCCAGTCGCGCAACACTCCTTAGACGTCTTCGTAAAAACAGCCCTTGGAAATGAACCATAAGGGAGGAACGCGCTTTCAACGACCTCAAAGAAAGTCTTCTTCAGGCACCAATCTTGGCCCATTTCAATCCGGAATTCCCATCTTTCCTGCATACCGATGCCAGCGGAAATCGTCTGGGAGCTGTGCTACTCCAAGAGCACCCCCCCCCCCCCCCCCCCAACAAAACCTCAGCGAGTCATCGCTTACGCCAGTCGTTGCCTCACGGATGTGGAACAACGGTATCATTCGTTAGAACTGGAATGCCTTGCGCTCATCTGGGCTGTCCAACACTTTCGGCCTTGTTTATAAGGTCATCATTTCACGGCCATTACAGACAATTCAGCGTTACTGTGGCTTCAAACAAACCGTGAACTTACTCCTAAACTCGCTCGCTGGGCTCTACTACTTCAAAAATATCAGTTCGAAATCTGCCACCGTAGCGGGAAGTACAACACAGGTGCCGATTTCCTTTCTCGTAACCCAGTAGCCCCGGCCGAAAAGGTAAAAAAAGAAGATGTTTAATTTCGCACTCCTGTGTTTAATCTTACTGAATCCCAAAGACAAGACTCAGAAGTTCAAGGCATTGTGTCGCGACTTAAGTCACCTCCATCGCATACACCAGAGCGATGACTACGCCGCGCATATCGTATCCACCACGGCCTATTCCGCCATCGTGGATTTCAAGGTTGGGCGCCCTTTGTACCCGTGAAATTACGTCCATCTGTACTTCATCTCTGTCACGATGACCTGACCGCTGGACACCCGGGAAGAGATAAAACTGCTAAGAAGATCTTAGAGCGTTACTGGTGGTCAAGAGTTCGCACGGATGTCGCCAAATACACCGCGCTCTGCGTCAAATGTCAGTCCCGAAAAACTACGAACCCCACCATCAACTGTGGCGTCCAACGTGTTACACTTCCCGAAACACCATTCGAAATTATTGGTATCGACCACCTCAGCCCATTTCCTTGTACGCCAAATGGCAACAAATTCCTTCTGGTCGCCATTGACTACCTTAACAAATGGGTAGACTTACGACCAGTTCCAAATTCAGCGGTGAACCATGTTGTTCAATTCCTGCGACAGCAAGTTATTCTTCGACACAGAGTCCTTCGGGTCCTCGTGAGCGACCGCGCCTCGTGTTTCCTTTCTCGTCAATTTTGAAGGAAATGGAAGAGCATGGTATTCATCACGCTCAGGCGGCTCCGTACCATCCACAAACAAATGGCCTCGTTGAACGTGCCAAGCGTGCTATCAACGGCACACTCGCAAGCTACGTCAACCACCAACACAACAATTGTGACCAACTTGTGTCTTACGCTGCCCTTGCCATGAACACTGCGGAGCAGTCAACGACCCCGTTCATTCCTTTCAAAATTGTGTACGGACGCATGCCAGTTCTTCTGGACGAAGCTGGTACCAATGCTGCTTGGAGTCTCG
Source organism: Ixodes persulcatus (assembly GCA_013358835.2). Classification (NCBI taxonomy): domain Eukaryota; kingdom Metazoa; phylum Arthropoda; class Arachnida; order Ixodida; family Ixodidae; genus Ixodes; species Ixodes persulcatus. The sequence continues at coordinate 83,494 of JABSTQ010010211.1, forward strand.
GAGCCGAACAATTCTTGAGAAGCTCTGAGCACCGTCCGCGAGACGTTAGAAGGCAAGCCTGACACGCATTGTTGCGGGCTCATCATCGAACTCAAGAACGCACTGCCCCAGCATCACCACCAACTCGTATACAGTCTGGAGACTGGATTCTGGTTCGCCGACCACTTAGAAAGAAAGGTCGCTCAGAGAAGTTTCTATTACGCTTTAGAAGGCCTTGTGAAGTTTTTCAGCAAATGGGTCCTGTGATAGTTCGTGTACGAGACTGAAATCGCATTTCTAATCGTACAAAGGCCACATTCACGGTGCATCGTAACCACCTTAGGCACTACATCTCTCGTTCATCGGAATTTTAGACATAAGAGCTCGACCGGTGACAATACCATCAATTCACAGGGGGACCGGGGGGGGGGGGGGGGGGGAGTGTTGCAGTAAGCAAGTGAAGAAGAAGATAAGAAAGAGAGGCGGCTTCTCGAGCGATTGAGCCGAAAAGAAGAACGCTGATTGGTCAAATAATAAACCGTTACAATATTAGGATCCCAGATTGATTATGCGTATTCCAGCTTTGATCGGACTAAAGATTTATAGGCCAGAAGTTTAGGTAGTTAGGGATAAGGAAAAGTTACGCCGTAGATAACCGAGTGAACGATTAGCATTACTTGTGATGTGGTCCACGTGATCGATCATTGTGGTCGATGTTTCGAGGGAACGGCCGTCAAGTTTCATATTAGCAAGACATGACTGTATCTTCGTATGCCTGGCCTCTAGCGTGCTCAGAGGTTAAGCGCACTTAAAAACTTTAAAAAAGGAAAACGGCTAAAAAATGCATTCCAGGGGTTTCAGTTAAAACAAAAACAAAAACAGTGCCAGGCACTGCTAGAATCTCAGTACAAAAATAAAATGACACGGAAGTTCGGAAAACGAGCGAATATGTATGCCATGAGTGAGAGCCAAATAAATTTGGCCCCTCATTTCACTGTTAGTTGGGACTTGCGTGTATCGTTGCTCACAAGCGGATTGAGGTGAGACTTCGATTGGATACCACAACATAAATATTGGGTTATCTTACAAGATTTTGGGTTAAGATTCGTTCATGAAGACTGAGTTGTAAAAGAGGTTTTTACAGAGAAAACTACTCTAGAAGTTCAAGCAAATACTAGAAAATAATAGTGGTCTAGTACGGTGGATACATTTATAACTTTCGAACCTTAGTCAGTTTGTTTCTGTTGCTAAAAATAAAGTTCTGCTATTATTAATCGGTCTTTTTGATCTCTCGGTACTGAAACGTTTTCTTTAGTTGATTAAAAAAAGGGATCTGCGATTAGATAAATTTTTAGTACACTGTTGTTTTTTTGCGGATCAATTTGTCCTGGTCTTCGACGTACCCATGTCATCGATCAGGAATTTTTAGATGATAAACTTTGATAGATCTTTTCATGTTGTCATATGCGACTAATGTCAAGAAATGCCTGCTAATGAAAGGAACAAGAAAATGACGTGTTTTTTATGGTATTAACCGAACAGTTTGAGAACTAGTCACAGCGTCTAAATATTTAGGGCACCGTGTTATTGTACTGCTGTAACAAAACTCACTGCGTATAATTGTTTTGTTTGTTATACACTGAAACATGCTGACATCTTATCCTTTATGATTTTAGTATGAAGATTTTTCCAATAGGGTAGTGCTAGTGATCTGAACCAGATGCCAAAGTTTCAAAACTAACCGTGGTCTTATTAACAAAAAATGTGACTTTCTGAAATTTGTAATAGAAAAATGACGGCCGACTGAGCTCTCGAATGCATAGAGCTGAATGGCACCAGTTACCGAAAACGGGCGGAAACGGGGCTCATTTTCCCATTAAATGTTTCAAAAAATCGCTTATGACTCTTGAAAGAGACAACCCATAGTACTGAGATTTTGGCACCTAGTGCGTACCGTCAGTGCTACATTCGGGTGGAGAATGAGCGTTCGGAAACGCGTAGTTTATTTTTGCGTTTCAAAAATACTCTTTAAATTATTTTTGGGACACCTTGTAAAAGCATGTTCTGAAATCGCTAACTCAAAATATGTCTCACGACTTGAACATTTCGTTAAAAATATTAAATATTTCCAGTGAAAGTTAATTTTTGTGACTTATGTGTCTATGGAGACAGTCCAAAAAATGTTTTTGAAAGTTCAGCGCCCTCTAAGCATTGACATGGTATGCTTTATGCGCGTAAAACGTGCAAGTAAAACAAAAAGAAACGAAAATAAAAACGACTTATGGTGGGCCTGAAAGACGAATGCATTATGCGATCAACGGAACACTTATTTACTCTCTAGCGTTGGTTACGGGTAGCGGGTTCTTCCATCGCAGAATCTCGAACACACTGGCCATAGTGAAGTGCATCTTCTTGCAATCCTCCCAGGCGGGCTGCCGCTCGCGACCGACGTGGTCGTCGATTTCTCGCTGGATCCTGGACTGCACCGTGTCTGGCTTCTGGGCGCAGACGGCCAGGAGCCAGTGGATGAAAGACGCTGGCGTGCTCGTACCCGCGATGTAGATGTCGACGGCATTGCCCAGTAAGTGTCCCTCTGCACGCGTGCACGCTCGTTGTTTATTCATTTCCTTTGTTTTTTGGTGACTCAGCAAGGTACAAACAATGACTAGTACAGGACTACACAGACTGATCGATATGTATACACTGCGCGACGCTCTTAGCACAAACCATCTATGGTTTTTTTTTTTTTTTCTTTAAGAATCGGAAGGCTGTTATCAAAACTACTATTGTGTTGGAAGAGACCATTTGGTACATTATCACAAACTGTTATATTTCGTGACTGTAATTACCTAAAATGCGAAAAAGCGTCGATATTGTGCCCGCGCTAAGGGTGTCGCTCATACATAGCGTACAGTGTTAGGCGAGTGTGACATCTGCGCTTTTACACATTTTTCCTCTAAAGGGTTTCAAAGGCACATACATTTATTCTTTTAGGTTTTACAGCGAAGCTGTTTATGGCTAGGGTTCCGTGGATTTTTCGTGTGCGTGACCAAAAACTCTACGCTCGCACTGCACCCACGCGCCGCACGTGCCGGCGTCTGCAGCAGCATAGCCTCCTCTGTGCTCACAAAGCCTGGCAGTTCGACCACGGAGCCATAGAGTGCCCAGTCGCAGATCTGGAGAGCGAGGATCTGGTAGCACAGAGCATTTCTCGAGGAACCTGGCCGTCAGCGCACAGCTTTTGCAGCAGCGAGGACCCGAAACATGGTTTTCAAACCCGACGAAAAACTAAGCAGTAGTGCGAGGAACGCGAGGAGCACGAGCGGGCATTTCATCGTTCGGCAGAAGAGTGTTTCCTCGCCGCAGCGGGGCGCCCGTCACGTGGCTTTCCTCTCATCCGTTGTCTGCCGCTCTAACTTTTCAATTTCGGTGGCCGCTTCCCGTGGGGATCTGCTAGGCTTTGTCAGTATAGAGGAGGCTATGGCAGCAGCACGGCCTCTCGATCCCCCTGTTGGTGCGGCCTGCCGATTTTTTCCGAAAACAAAAGAGCGCGCGTGAGAGGAGAACTTCTCCCATCTGCCGTGGAGGCGCTGCACATCGGCGAGTGGTCTCGTGAGCTGAAAGCTATACTCCGTTTCACCTTATGTTGTACCGCAGACAAGGCTAGAAGCGCGAGCCCATAGCGTTGGGAGCTACTCTTAACGCACGAGAGCTTGTGCCGCCGAGATGTGCCTTATAGAGCAAGGAGCTCGCGCTTGTAGCCTTTCCTGCGGTACATCATAAGGTACAAAAGAGTATAGAAAAGGCGCCCAACGCGCTCTTGCTTCGCGACCCAGAGAAAATATCTGCCCGTCATGGGAAGCCAGCATGCCGGCCGCGTCGCGGCGGTCGCCTATTGTTTGCCGCATCAATTGTTGGGACTTTCTTAGTGCGGAATAGCTACCTTGCAAATTACAGCGCTAACCCGCTACAACGCACAACCAACGCAGCGACTGGCAGAAGTTCCCCGATGGAACGGACCCGTTTGCCGCTAGGGGCGCCCTGGTCGGGGCCTGAATTAGATGTGCACGGTTCCTATTGGCTTCGCCGATACCGAGGCGCTGTCGCGGTTGCAAAAGGCCGCAAAAATCGCTTGTCCCCCACCTTTGCACCACTTTGCGTGGAGAAAATATCGCAGTTTTACCCTGTGCTCGCATGCGTGGTTTGTGTTTTCGATCGTTTATTTGCTCGTTTCTATAGACCTTTCTAATGTTTACAAAATCACAGTCCAGCGTGCGATCTTCACAGTCCAGCACGTGCGTGTTCGCCGCTTCGGAAAGCGAGCAAAGCACGCGCCATACGCACGAACAGTCAAAATGACACCGGCCACACGCTCTTTTTGGAAAGGTCTATACACCTTTTCCACAAGCGCGCAGCCATCTTGAATATCGTCACTTCTGGTATGCGGTAAAACATCTTTTTGATCTCTCCCCGAAGCTAGAAGGTGTTTACGAAAAATGCGTGATTGTCACACATTCCTGATTTGCCTCAGCTATATTTTCTCGCATATTCCAGGTTCAAACGTTTTATTATTTTTTCGCCCCGCATACCAGATACGGAACCCACGTGACTGAGAACGACAGGAAACAGAAAAGGTCTATAGGAAGTATTCACTGGCGGCCATAGCTGTGTGCACGACTGCTGAGCGCGTGCTGATGGCGAGCTTCCACAGTTATTTTGTAACGTGCATTCCGCACCCTCAAGATTGCCGGTCTTAGCAGCCTATTAATGTGGGCTCGTTCAGAGCATGCGCTCTAGACATCACCCACAAATATGGCGCCCAGTGAATACTCCTTATAGGGAGTATTCAATAATAATTGTGGTTGGGGGGATATTTATACAGCGAGTCGTTGGTCAGCCATTTAATGTTGCGACGAGTCACTCGCTGTAGATGAGCAATTTAGCCAGTGCAGTGCAACCGCTAGCCTGGGGTCTTTAACGTGCACCACGCAGTAGTGATACACGACCGCACGCCGGTACGATGCTCATCCAGATCGAAACGGGCAGGGGTGGGGATTGAACCCAGGATCCCTGGGTTCTGCAGCGCGAGCTTTCGCTCCACGTGCTCCGAGCTGGTCTGCGGAGCGCGTGCTGAACGCGAGCTTCCACAGTTCTTTCGCCACGTGCATTCCGCACCACCAAGATTGCCGGTCTTGGCAGCCTATTAATGCGAGCTCGTTCTGAGCATGCGCTCTAAACAGTGACCTCAAATATGGCAGCCAGTGAATACCTCCTATAGGGAGTATTCACTGGACGCCATATTTGTGGGTGCTGTTTAAAGCGCATGCTCAGAACGCGAGCTTCCACAGTTCTTTCGCCACGTGCATTCCGCACCACCAAGATTGCCGGTCTTGGCAGCCTATTAATGCGAGCTCGTTCGGAGCATGCGCTCTAACAGTGACCTCAAATATGGCAGCCAGTGAATACCTCCTATAGGGAGTATTCACTGGACGCCATATTTGTGGGGTGCTGTTTTAAAGCGCATGCTCAGAACGAGCTCCCATCAATAGCTGCTCAGACCGGCACTCTTGATGGTTGCGGAATGCACGTTGCAAAAGAACTGTGGAAGCTCGCCGTCAGCACGCGCTCAGCATTCGCGCACACAGCTATGGCCGCCAGTGAATACTCCCTATACACCTTTTTCGTTAGCCTCGCACCCAGCCACGTTGTCCCCATATCCGGTATGCGTTCCGAAAAAAAAGCAAGAGATTACAACCCCGAACAAGTAAAAAAGTATAGAAGGGTCATAACAAGAACGACTGACGGTTGCAATTAAAATGTTGACACGTTCTACTACGAGGCGAGAAGAAAGCGATGTTTTCACGCATACCGGAAGTTCCAGAATTGAAGATGGCGGCGTTCACGTAAAAAGGGTGTATAGTTTCATGGCGATAACCACTGATGGATGAGAAAGAAGAGACGTAGACAGCCGCCTTTTGTCTTGCCTAAAAACTGTTGCGTGCCGCGTTGTAAGTCAAATGCTGCGAGAGATCCGGAACTCTGCTATCACGAGCTTCCGTCTAGAGAGACATTTTGGGATGCCTGGTTGAAGAACATTTCGCGAGAATGCAGCGAGAAGGGCAGCCAGTGGCAACCTAGCTCCAGGAGCGTCGTGCGCTCCCTTCATTTTATAGGCCGACGTACACTTCGAGCTTTCCACTTTTGCCCGTCACCTTTTTTCCTATAAACCAACACACTGTTTACAAACAAGCCCGCTTTGCCCACAACAGGTGTGGGCACTGCGCATGCGCAGAAGCCAAATTTGGGAGGAATGAAGCATTAGCGCATGCGCAGTACCGACAGCAGCGCCACCGCGGTCGTATGACGTCAGCAAGTTGAGTTGGTCTATATCCCTTCACATTTTACCTTGCCCCAACCTGGCTCCCCCTCGCAGCTTAGGAGAGGGGAGCGCTATGTGGATTATCTTCCCTGCAGAAAGCCGAGGTTGTACATATAGGCATTTAAGGCGGAGGACTACAAGGTAGGGATGAAGCGGAAGGTATTGCGACCGATAGCGGTGCCGACTCAATTCCCATTGTATTCGTTGTATACATGCAACCAGCAGGTTCAAAGAGACGCAGAACGCTTGTTCGTGTGCCACCTAACGCGTCCACGTCGCATGCGAGCGGTAGAAGCCGACAACGCAAAATGCAGTCCCCTGCAGAAAGAAGACAAGCTGTTGATGTGTGCGTGGCTATTGAACCTTGCCTGCAAAAAGAGTTTGAAGTGGAAGAATGTCAGACGTCATTCAATTTGACAGCTATAGGCTTCATGGAAGATGCCAAGAAAAACGCGCACCGCCTTCAAATGCAAGCCAAACGACTGAACGAGCGAATTAAAAAACTGCGACAAACCTGCGACGAATAGACCCTTCCCGAAATTCAGTCTGGCCACTTTGATCACTATCATCATCTGTGGAACGGCATCTGTGCCATACCAATGGCGGCCTTCTAGTGACTGATAAAGGAAGACGTTGAAGATGCTCCTAAGCGGATGATGCGAGGCCTGTATATTCGGGGGGTCAGCACGACGCGACGTAGGAATGGAACACAAGAGCTACGTAAGCGTTTATTTCTAATAACTAAGATTCAGTCAATCTGTGGGCGGCACACAATTGGCTTTAAAGCCCTTTGATGTATAGAATTTTCTCGAGGCATCTGAGTGGGTTGGAGCTTTGTTCTCAATGCAGGTTCTTGGTCACCATCGAACTGAAAATGATCCAGAAAGAACTCACACTGAACCATTCCTCGCGTGCCGTTGACTTGCGAAAGTGACGGTGCCGATACAAGTTTATCTCCGCCATTAGAGAGTTTTAGTAGATCGTTCCTATAACGATACCCTATAACGATACGATAACCATACGATACCGATACACAGAACAGGAATGCGCATTTAGTAGACCATTTTGAAGACGATACTGAGGATACATCCGATACGGTCGCTTGAGGCGCTGGGGCGCTCCCTAGTGGAAACGATTTGCACTTTCCAAAATGAAAAATAGCGAATGAAAAAAAGATGTTTCACTGAAAGAAAAATAACAGTTCTTACATTTAATACAATTAAAAAAAACATCAATTAAGTTTTATAAGTTGCAGAAATTACAGAAATGCAGCAGCAAGCTACATCTAGCCAAGTAGAGACAAGCCAATCTAGTCCCCCCCCCCTTCCCCCCCCCCCCCCCCCGGTGGCTTGTGGGTGGCACGGGAGTGCGCGCGATATTTCCCGATATTCCCGATACCTGCGCCCGAAACACCCGATACTCTAGCGCATGCGTAATGGCTCCGGTGCAGTATCGGGTATCGTTATTGGAGTGAGAAACGATCTACTAAAACTCTCTATTGATATGGCAAAACCTAAACTGCTTTACGAACCACCAGATGGCACTGAATTTCGGAAAGGGTCTATTTCAAGACAGATTTAAGCAAGGAAGGCTAATCTGTAGAACCCGCTCAACTTTGCAGGTGACGTGTCCTGAATGCAAGCTGTAACTTAAGGGAAATGAATCTCGTGACGGAGAAAATCAGTTCGTGTTTAGCCTTGACCAAAGAGGACTCAGCTATCCACGACCTGAAGCTGTCTGGCCGTGCAAGCTCGTCTGCACCTTTGTCGAGAGGGCTTTACAGTTGGCAGAGATTCGTCGTTCTGGACGGATTGGCAAGGTTCTCTCGAGCGCTGAGCTTCCACACCTTATGGACTGCCCGCTGATGTGGTGTACTAACTGCAGAAAACGGTACCACAGCTAAGAACTCTGCGAGCTTTTTCCCGGGAAGCTCCTCAGACCTCTTCTGGCTAACTCGGCTGGTGACCTAAACAGCTCTCTAGAGAATATATTGAGACTTTCGCGGAAGCCTCTTTCCCGAAAGGTATTCCGCTTGCGAACTATATGACTCCCTTGATCTGTTCGTGAACAATGAAGTTTATATTGCAGAAGTTATGCACGAGGAATCCCTTTCTTATTGTCCCTCACAGATAAATAAAAGGCACAGCTCGAGCGTGCTCGAGCATCGGTTAAAATCGTAAATCATACGGCCTAGCTATATCCAACTATAACTCATTACAGTGGTAATAGAAACGGGGACGGGAACAAGAAAACGACAATTCGCTCATACTGCCAGCTGAATGCGGCTCTAACGCGCAGCCTGCAGCTGAGTGAGCTCCTCGCAGAAAGAATTATGTGCTTCTATTCGGCACAGATTTGTCACATCATTCATGCAATCTGGCACTCGTTTCAAATGAGACTTGCCGCTTCACGAAAAACAATCTAAATAGCCACACCTAGGGTGCCTACATGCTTCCGCCGCTCCGGAAGCGGAGCGGAAACATGTAGGCACCCTAGCCACACCGGGCCGCGCCGGGCGAACTGCGCCTCTCTCGCCGATAACGAGCGCCACGGCTGGCGCTGCGGGGTAAAGTAGAACTATCGCTCTCACCGGCGGCGCGAGACATACGGCAGGCCGCTCCCAAGGGGAGTCCCTTATCAAGCGGCCGTGGCAGCAGTAACTATTCTAAAGCAAAAGCCTAAAACAAATGACATCTTGCACGCGCGTTCGTGAACGCTTTATTTTGATTATTTACTTCGAATCTTTTATACGGGGAAGGCGTGTGCGTGCGGCGAGTGGAACACCATTCTGTGCATTCTCCTTGAAGCTCGGGTTGCCGCTCTCCATTTTCAATTTCACTTCTCTTCTCTCGCCGTAATGTGGGGGCTGCGTATTGGGCAGGAGATCGAACTATAGGGGGGCGCTTTATCGAGCTTGTTGTCCCCACAGCCCGGTGTTTACTAACACAGCGTAACAAAGAAATTGAACCTGGCCGAGCACGGTCTGGGCACGAGCGCTTCGCTCTGACCAGTGCTTTAGTTGCACGAGGAGCGGCCTTCGAATCGTCGTCTTCGAAAAACAAACAAGAAAGTTTGGTTTGTTGTCCCCACAGCTGAAGCGTACCGCTAGAGGCGTGACTGTTCGATCTCCTCCCCAATAGTCCGAACACGCCAAGAGCAAAGCACCTACGAAGAGAAACGGCGGGAACGGCAACAAGAATGTCAGCAGCGGCGGCGGGCGGCACGTGTGTGTGCGTACCTATTGTCACAATAACCACCGATCAAGGCAATAAATGTGTTCGCATCTTCGTTCAAAATTCTGTGTCGCGTCTGTGTCGTGCGCTAAGCAGCTTCGCTGGTCATCCACCTTCACAGAGTGGAATGGCTCCCAATTTGTTCTCTAAAACACTAAAGTCAGTGTCCAGGTCAGCGCCTTCAGCGCGAGCATCCTACCTAGAGCACAGCTTAGCTGTCCCGTGGACCTCGAGCGCGCGCAGGTACAAAATACGACAAAAAGCAAAAAAAAAAAAAAAAAAAAAAAAAGTCACGATGAAAAAAAAAAAAAAAGTTTAGGAACTCGGGTTTAACTGATTGAAATCAGGTTCACTTGACTGAAATCAGATTTATTTGATTGACATCGCTGTAGCTGGAAACATATTACTCGTTATTACTAAATATATGTTTAAACATGCCAAATTGATTGACCAATGCATTCGACCATTACAAACAATACGGAAGATATTATTATATTAAAAATATTTACGTCTAGTAAACATATTTTATTGACGCAATTTAGCGTCACTAAAAGAAAGCAGCATGTTTTTTTTCCTTAGTCAAAAAGCTGTATTTTATTTTTGTTTTGCATGTTGATTCGCTTGCAATAGGAGATTACTTTCCTTGTTTTGGGTTCTTTCTTTCGAGTTTCCATTTCCTCTGAAGAGCTGTTTTATATATATATATATATATATATATACAGTGAGAAGGTTCAACGGGCCGGTTGGACGTGAAACGAAAGTTGAGGAGTTCCAGGCAAGGCCTTTACTTCACCAACGTTTAAAGGGGCGGTGCAACGATATTCAATTTGAATGTTTTTATTTTTACACAAGCTTACTGGCACTAGTGGGACTCAAGGATACTCGCACGCAACGCCACTGACCAAGAAACTCTTTTCTTGCGCTGTAATTTCGAGGACAAAACCGAGTGTTTTCATTCAATCTCTCCTTCGCAAAACCTGATGACGTAGCTGGGCGGTAGCAGTACCGCCCAGTGACGATATTTGAATGCGGCCCATAGATTGGACCCGAGCATGGTGTGGACACTCGATTTGGGCTCGTGATAATCGATAGCTCGAGAAGCATTCGGGTAGTCGCCCGTGTCCAATCGCTGCAATGACGACAACAGCCGAACCATAACAATGTCTCGAACTCAGCGCGTGTCCTGTGCCTTGCCAACCCCAGCGCGTGGCTATGATCAACATTGGCGGCATATAATCGGCTCCAGATCACGTTGCCGCTTGTTCTGGCTGCGAGTTGAGGGGGTGAACTCTGCTCGTTTTTCTTCATTTTTTTCTGCGACTTCGATTGCGTGTGGTGAAAAACGAACGGGTATTTCACAGGTCATTAACGTCAGGGATCCGTTCCAAGCGGTATTTGCGCAAAATACAAAAATCGTTGCATCGCCCCTTTAAGCGGGGACCGCTTTTCTTCAGGGTGGGATGGTGTCACACCATCCCGTTGCACATAGAACGCATAGAAGATATTCAAAGAGAACATGAACGGTATTTTAGGGATTTATTTCTACGGGAAAAGATTAATTTAAATCATCTTAATGAAACCAGTGTGATTTAAACCACAATTTAAATCCTCTTCATTTTTATTATCCACACTGCTCAGAGCGTGTGCTTTAGGCCAGGCATTTGGTAGACATATGCCCTGTCGTTCTCACCATGTCAGTGGCCATTGAATCGAAAGGCTGTCATCAAAACTACGTCTGTGCTGGAAGAAGTATGATTTGGGACACGCACAGAAGCAGTAAAATTTCGTGCCCGTTAATACCTTTTCGAAGTAGTAAAATGCGAAACGGCTCTGATATCGCGCTAACAGTGTCGCGCATTGTACTACACCGTTAAAGCGAGTGCGACCATTTTGAAACCTTGAGACGTTTCAATATATTTAAATATAAAGTAGTTTTGTGGATAAGACCATATCTTCTTTCACGTAATAATTATGTAATAATCATGTATCGCCGGTACAATTCGTATTCGTGTTGAATTGCTCGGCTCCGGAATTACAGGTTCAATATGCATCTTTTTCCGCAATTCTAATGGGTGTACCAGAGTCGGTATATATTGTAATATGATGCAGAAATTACTCCCGCATCTCGACAGAAATCTGTGGCTACAAATTGTAGAATTTTAAGAAGACAGGCTTCAAACAAAATAATCACGCGTTACCCATTTGAATTTCTGGCCTTAAGAACTGAGTGATTGTCAAAATGACATAAAAGTCAAGCTTAGTGCTAAATATTAAAACACACATTTCAAACAAGGCCTTAAGCAGCTTTATTCTTTATTTTTTTAATAAGAACCGGATACTATGGTCGATCAGTTCTCCTTAATCACTTAAGTGGAATGATCCAGATTTTTATAATGTTTGTTGAGTAACGACGGTAGGAGCGGCAGTAAAATACATAAAATATGACATTCATCATACTTTAGATGCTACCTAGCTCGTCTAGATATTTAAACAAATAAAATTGTGTTGCAGAGTTCCCACTCCGGAGTTAGAATGATTCTGAAATCATTCTGTAGTTCCGCGTCCCCGGAATGAAACGGGAATGGAATGGGCTCGGTTCTTATCCGAGCCATGTCGATCTACAAGCGAGGTCCAAAAAACGTCCAGATAATCAACGAATCCTAAAGAGCATATACATCTTTCAGCCCAGCAGACCTAGTGTTCGTCTGGAAAGCAGATAGGAAACGGAATCTATTATGGTAAAAAAAATCACGATATTTTATATACTTCTGAAGGCGAGTTGAATTGCATGTTCTCCAGTCCCAATTGTGCTGGTACCATAGAGATTGCACTTTTTCAGGGGTGTTTTGCTCTTGTCGTGGTGAGGAGATTTGAGGCAGGTATGCTCGGCTTTTGACAGCGTACTAGTGGTGATGTTGTGGAAATGTTCAAAGCAGACAGCAAGATAGGTTCTTCTTGCCCCACGCATGCCTTATAGGAACAAACAGGTTGACCGTAAACTTCCAAGGAGTAAAAGGAATGCGGTTGGTTTGGGAGTAAAATGGATGGTTTTAATATTAAGCCGTCTGTTACGATACTTTAACACATGATCGTGCGACAGATATCAGCTGTGCCACCGAACCAAGCACTTTCTGCGGCCACTATTTGGCTTAGTAGAAACATTGCTTTTGGGACGCGCTTTGCATATTTTTGTACTCGTCTATGTGTTTGATAACGGCAGCTTTCCGCGGCTTTTGCTGGAAACACAATGTAGCTTTCAAGAGCTATTTTTTATGTTTCAGGCATAGAGGAATGGAATGGAACGGTTCGGCCACTCAGGGGGTGGGAATGTGCCCTCAAACTCCATTCCTAAGAGTTGGAAGAAATGCAATGATCGAAAGTTTCAATTCTCCGGAATGGAGTTGGAATGGAATGGGGATGCCCATACCGCAACACAGCACTGAACAGGAAATGATGTGCATTTGTGCGATATTTATGATTCTAATCGTTGCCCCGATCCCTGATGCGAGCTAGTGAGTTAGTACGTCACTATCATTTGTACTTTATTTACAAGGTATTCGTTGAACATTAATAAATGTACGCACGAATTATTGTCAACCTACCTTGGAAGGGAGAGTTCGGTTCCTTGTGATATTCCTTGATTTTCTTCAAATACACATTGATGAAGTCACGGTTGATGTCCTTTTGCAACGTACGATTATGCTCCTGGACACGGTCTCTGTTAACACAACCGTAATTTAAATTCATAGCGTAGCACCTTTTTAGAGGCACGGTCGTCTGCGTAATGCACCCACAGAACTTTCTTTACACTGTAAGTCCAAGTTTACCGGCGTTGGACAACAAAATGTTAGTATAGTGTCAAGAAAAATTATGTTGGTGCGAAAAACAGAGCAATAACGAAGTACAGTGAGACTCCAAAGACATTGGTTCGTAAGAAAATGTTAGTAAATGGAGGGAATCTGAAAGTGAGTGTAAGCAGAATAAATATAATTAGTTAGATTCAAATTTCATGCAAGTTTTTTATTTATCTACACTGTAGCCCTTTGTGCTTTTACAGAAGTGTAAAAGTAGACATGAACACAAAACAAAACCAAGACCATTTCTAACGCGTCGTATAATCAGCAAGTAGGAAACAAACTGAAGTAAATACACACATGCATACAAAACAAAAACAACAACTGCAGAAAGGTACGCATGAATATAAAGAAAAACGAATATACTTTCCGTCGCACCGCATAATCAGCAAAAAAAAAAAAGTGAAAGCCGTTTACAACACCCCGTAGCGCCGAATTAGAGCGCAGCTCTTGAGGAGGAGGAGGGAAGGGTACTGAGGGGAAGGTATACCCCTCCTCCTTACCTCCTCATCCTCCCTGCTACTCCTCCCCTCCTCCCTCCTCTTCCTCCTCCTCCTCCTCCTCGTCCAGCTCCTCCCCTCTCTCCTCCCCTTTCCCTGCTCCTCTCTCTCCTCCCCCTCCCCCTCCTCCTCCCCGCGCGTTGCATAATGGGAAATGTCCCATAATGCACCGCGCAGTTACGCCGACGGCGACGGGGATGCTGACGCCGCTAAAGCCGGAAACAAGCGCCCAAGAGCTGCGCTCTAAAAGAAAAAAACTGCCGTAACGGGAGATTAAGTTTACCAAACGTTACTAAAATAATACATGCAATATAGGATGACATGCAAACCCGGAAATACAAATATAAAATTTATTGTTCTACAAGACGGTTGCCAACACAGGTACCCTAAAAACACATAATCACAGGGTTAGCCTCGTACGAGCACTTATCACAGACGTCTATATATTGTCACTGTTTACCATGTAACAGTAACTCATTCGTGCTTAGTGACATGCGGCAAGAAATTGCTTGAAGTTATAGAGCGTTCAGTATCCCTTTAAGCGTCCTTCAAGGTGTTGCTCTGCGGGTTCGCATCTATCGTCTTGCAGCGTTGGTCCTGCTGTATCATCTGTTTACGCCATTGTGCAGGAGTTCCACAGCTTCTAACAGCGAGCTGACTTTCGAAAGGGATCGATATATTCGCAAGAGGACGCAAAACTTACCGCACAAAGGCGAGCAATTCCTGCCGCGCTCCTCGTATGGCCCCCATCCTCGAGAATGGCAGAGCAGAACAGATCTCGGTGAGCCAATCGGGCATCCAGTTGACGGTCGGGCTGGAAATCAGCCGCAACACGAAAGTGGCAACGAGCTGGACCAACCGCTTGCGCCTGGGATCATCGAGCGCGTACGTGGTCCCGAACAAGAGGGCAGTGATGACATTGGACGTGCTCGGAAGCAGGAACTCCTGAACGGGAATGGCAGTCCCGCTGGCCGTGGAGATGTGCTGGATCAGGTATCGCAATTCTTCCTGGGTGGTGCATATTCAAAATCGAAAGATCAGATTCTGGGACGTTGTAGGTCTCTATACTTTGTTTCGGCTTAAGTTCAGACGAAGCCGACGCTACGAGGTGACAGGACCAATCAAGCAGTGTCAAAAGCGCGAGTAACTAGGCCTTTTCTGTTTGTATATATATCATTGGTTTAACGATGATCGAACACGTAAAGAAACACAATGCACACCATGATGGTGCGCTTTTGACGCCGTTTCATTGAATCCATCAGTTTGTAGCGTCGGCTGCGTTTGGACTTAGGCCGAAACGAAGTATGGTCCACTTTGGAATGTGCAATGCTATCGTGTGCATTTATGGTTACAATCTACTAACCTGCGCTTTTAGTGGGCAGTGGAAACGCAACTGAAAGCAAGGTCCGTTCGTTGTATATTCAGTTACTCGAGCCTTCACGTATACCTATGCACATACAGTGCACGACACTGTTAGCGCCAATAAGCCATCGCCAATTTTTTTCGTTTTGTTTTTCTAATAAAATGGCTGCCATAAAACCTACTAGTATGCCGGAAAGTCCCCACTGACCAGAGTAAGTTCAGCGGTAAAGTTTATCTTAATATTGTGCTTGAGAAAGTTGAAGAAAACGTGAATGTCGCGTTTGAGCTAACAGTGTCGCGCGATTGAACGCCGTGTGTTCAGTGAGCTCTAACGTTTTTTGGTGTATGTTATGTAGGGGACCAAGTATTATTAATGATATTCTAATGTTGGAAACGAAATTTCTAACACAGCATTAATGATATCGCTCAGCAAGAGAGCAGTAGACAAAGGGGGCTATATATTAATATTTATTTTCACTATCTAGATGTTTGATTGCGATCGGACAGGCTAACTAAGATGCCAAACAAGATATAATTATGAACTGCAACAAACTGGGCAGTGTCATGCAGGAATTAATCTAATATATGTTTTGATGATCTCTACGGCCCAGACGGTTCTTAAATAGCGACTGTCTGTAACACATCGATCAGTTGTCACTAGATCAGAATTAACGTGCCACTTGGTTGGGGAAACCTCCTGCTCTCTACTTTCTTTTTCTTAAATTTGAATTTATGACTTGGATTGAGCAAAAAGACAGGCAAACTGCTTTCATTAACCAAATATAAAAAAAAAACGCGGCAGTGGTTGTGGATCTTCTTACAAAAGTTTCTATGGCCTTTTGTGGTTGGTTGAGGGCGTTGTGATGACAATTACTGCTGACCCCGAGAGCTTTCGCGGCTCCCGTACACAACCCGCTACATTGCGGCTTGTTCTGTATCCAAACATATATGAATAACCTATTAAAGTCTTTTAGTTTTTCTGAACGCTTGGCTTCCAAATTTTACCCCTTTTCATTTACCTGTGATCACAAATATATTCTAGGCAAAGAAACATATGAAAGAGTGAAGGACAAAGGCGTCGAACCGAGCCGGAAAAAAAAAACGGATAAAAAAAAACGCTATTTTTGATTGAAGCGCAACAAAACTGTAACCGAAGTCAAACATCTGATATCGAATCCGAACAGGAAAGAAAACCCAATCTCACGTGGCGGTACCCGGTTCATCGGAAAAAGATTCTACAAAATAAAATGTGAGCCGCCCGTTTCTTTTTTTTTTTTTTGTTTTTAGGTGGCGGCGTGAGGTCAATTAAAATTCGCGAAAATAACGTCAGTGGCACAGTTCGGACTTAACAAAAGGCAGCGACGTTCAGGCATTTAATACCATTCTTGTAGCACAACCATATATCTTCCCGATACTGATAATTAATTCCTCATCAAAGTAAAAATTACACCATCTTCCCGAGGGGAACCATGGGGTGATGCGGAGCATCGCGTTGGTTCCGAGGAAAGAGTCCGTTGCGTACTGACGTCGAGAGATGGCGCCACCGACTGCCCTAGCGTAAAGCCCCTCTATCCTGGGAAAAGTGGCGCCATTCTTTGAACTAGCCGCCGCGCAAACTATTGGCCGGTCGTCACGTGACATCTGGCTTTCGGTTTTGGACTTCCGCTCGCCATGAATTTCCCAAGATGCTACTACGCCGCAGCTGACGAGCTGCTGCGCCTGTAGAAAAGTCGGCCGGAAAGCTTTTCAGTGTTTCCTCTGGAACGGAAAATGAACCTTGGAGGAAGATCTTGCTTCACCGAATCGATCGAAAAGATTTCAACCCGATGGGAGCCGCAAAGTTATGCGAGGTGAGTGCTCCGTATAAAGCTCACCAGCATGCAAGAAGACAGCTGTTTAGAGCGAGCTATGCACTCCATTCCACCGTAAACGCGAGCGATGTAATAGCGAGCACAACATTGCCAGCTTGGCATGCACGGACGCCCGTGCCGTGGAAGCAAAGGCCCCTACGCACAGTTGCGTTTGAGAGCGTTCAACTGCGTTGAGTCGAGAAACGAAAGTGAGTGACCGGCACATCTGTGCTTCGTATGAAGCGTGGAATCCAATTCAAGGGATGGCTTGGCATGCGATAAAAGAAGTACAGATGTCCTGCGTTCTCGCAGTCGCAACGCAGTGAGACGGTTTCAAACGCAACTGTGCGTAGGGGCCTTAAGTAGTTCAAAACGGCCTGCTCCTGTTCGTGCTTGTGGTGGCATCGGCGCCGCTCCCAATTACGGGTGCGTGAGGAGTACGCGCTCTCGTCAAGCTTTGCGTACGTGCTCGCGTACCATACTTTGTTTCGCACACATAGCTTGCGACGCTGCCGCGGCTGCGGACCCGAGCATGTGGATGTATCTGTACTCCGTTTCAATAGAAGTGCGAGCGCAGCCAGTGCGACAAGCACGAGTATGTCTCTGACGACGCTCTTACTGGACGAGCGTGTGTGCTTAGCCCGCTCAAAGTGCGTTCGCTCTCGCAGTGTCAATAGGGTCTCCTTCGCTCGCAGTCTTATTGAAACAAAAACGCAAGCAAATAAAACATTTGAGATCAACCCCACACTCGCGCGAGCAGCTTTGACAGCGCAAACTTTACGTGCAGGTCTTTCTTTGGCAGGCTAACCTGGGATCTGCAGAAACGGGCGTTTGAGGTGGCGTTACATGATCTGCTCTCGACTAAAATCCGATCTCTTCAATCTATTACAGGACCACTTCAGTATCGACCAAATCAAAACACTAATCATGCAAAACAAAGGAGAGCAAAAAATTGAGGAAAGATGCTCTCCCAAACATTTCTTTTTTCGTTACCTTCAACCAAGAGAGTAAACCACCACTGCAAGGAAACTGGAAATGTAAGTGGTATGTACATCTCAGAAACCATTTGTTTTTTATTCAGTAAGACACATATCTGTTTTACAATACAAATTCAATACACAAACTGATGATTTTGGATGCCTCCTTTACAAAATGCAGTTCTATTTATTTGTTTTTTATGTTGGCTCCCTAAAGTTACCGAGGCACCCCCAGCAAAACCTGAATAGAACACCACAAGGCAATGCCCACAGTACTGAAACATCCCCAGAACAGACTGCTGCAGCAACCGCAGCTGCTCTTTAGTTTGGCTGTCTGATACTATTACTTGGTCGACCGAGGCACACCTACCACTAGTGCCATCTCTGTCTATTCTAGGAGTGTGTGTCCATTGGAGGGCCCCCAGCAAGGTCCAAGCGGAGCTTTTCCCTCGGGGCAATCTGCCGCAGTGATCGCAGCTGTTGGTGAGTTTGGCAGTCCGATACTCTTCCCAGGTCAACTGAGGCTCACCTATCACTAGTGCCATCTTTGTCAATTCTAGGCGAGTGTGTCCTCCTGAGGCCCCCCAGGAAGTTCCAAGCGGTGCTGTACAGAACCTAACTTTGCCAGCTTCCCTAGAGCAGCCTAATTTGGCAACCCCCCCCCCCCCCCCCAAGTTGCTGGTGAGTTTAGCACAATGATACTGTTTCCAGGTCAACCGAGGCACACCTCCAATGACTGTCGTCTCTGCTCATTTATTCGTTCTAGAAGTGTGCTAGTGTGTCGGTGAGTTTAGCACAGTGATACTGTTTCCAGGTCGACCGAGGCACACCTCCAACGACTGTCGTCTCTGCTCATTTATTCTTTCTAGAAGTGTGTTAGTGTGTTGGTGAGTTTCGCACAATGATACTGTTTCCAGGTCGACCGAGGCACACCTCCAACGACTGTCGTCTCTGCTTATTTATTTGTTCTAGAAGCGTGTTAGTGTGTTGGTGAGTTTAGCACAATGATACCGTTTCTAGGTCGACCGAGGCACACCTCCAACGACTGTCGTCTCTGCTCATTTATTCGTTCTAGAAGTGTGTTGTTAGTCAGGGGTTTCCCCAGGAATTGAAATCAGGGGGGGTGTCTAAATTTTTTTTTGGGGGGTTAAAGGAGGGGGGGGGGGCATTGCGAATATAGGAGTCGTTGTGAATTAAGGGGGTGCCTTCGGAAAAACGAGGGGGGGTCTAAACCCCCCCTAGGGGGGGTCTGGGGAAATCCCTGGTGTTAAGGCCGGTTCAGACACTTGCGTTTGAGTGCGTTTGACTGCGTTGCGTCGAGAACTGAAAGCGAGTCACCGGCACATCTGTGCTTCGTATGAAGCGTGGAATCCAATGCAAGGAATCATCTTGGCACACGATATAAGCAGCACGGACGTCCTGGTTTCTCGCAGCCGCAACGCAGTCAAACGCAGTCAAACGCAACTGTCTGAACCAGGCTTTAGTGTGTCGGTGAGGTTAGCACAATGATACTGTTTCCAGGTCGACCGAGGCACACCTCCAACGACTGTCGTCTCTGCTCATTTATTCGTTCTATAGTCCGTTGCAACCTAAGAACGAAGGGCGAGGGTAAGACGGGCCGGGGAGGAGGAAGCAGACGGAACGCTGGAGAAGAGAGGGGGAAACCTCCTTCTCTCTTTAGCGTTCCGTCTGCTTCCTCCTCCCCGGCCCGTCTTACCCTCGCCCTTCATTGGCATCAAGCCGTGTCATCAGAATGCAGGTCTTTCTGGTGTACTGATGAATAACAAAGAGCTACAAAGACAACTATATTCTATGCAGATAAAACTGATAATGGCGCAACGACAGGAGTATGAGGTGCAACGTGATGAGAACAATTTAAAATTTGGACTTAAGCGCTTTCTCGTTGCAGAAAGTCCACTATGAAGAGGACTGCATAAAGTAAAGGCATCCTCGAGAAAGCTTTTAGGATTCATCTTTCTTGTGTTTCCCATGGTTTCAATGTAGTACTAGGGAATTGGGGTAGACTTTGCCTGTAGAACGCACACTTCATTGGCATCTCCAGGACTTCAGGTTTGTGTCAGACATAATTCACGAGCTGATGGACTCTTTAGCATACAAGGTGAGTCAAACTTGCAGCATATAACACACTCGTGCATCCTTATCTCGAGTATGCATCTGAAGTCTGATACCTGCAGACCCATCTCATCAAGCAGCTCGATGTTTAACCCCATGTGGTTTGTACAATTTATTGTCTTTGGCTATACCATACCAGTAACAGCATTAGAAGGTGCAAGGGCTTTAGAACTACTTTATGATATGTAACAGTGACTGCACCTGTCAGTAAAGCAATCTGCACATTCGTGAACTAATAAAGTATTTTGATGGTGTATGGTGCATCTCCGTCTCCTTTTTTTCATACTGTGATCTGTTATGTACTCTGCATGTGTTCTACTTGTAGTGAATACTTCTGCCGTGGCATTTTACTTGGCTGGCAGTTTTGTGAAATGAATAAAATTGTGACTTTGATTTTGTTCTCTTTAATGTCATCTGTGCTTGTGTATTTTCATGGAGATTTTGATCTCGCATTCGCTTGTTTTGCACTGCTCTCTGGATGAGATTTGAATTATTTTTGGCTCACTCATTCTCTTTTACTGAAATAACCTGCAATTGCTTGACTCGATTAGGTGCCGAAACCGAGCGCTGGTTTCCAAGTCTGCACCAGGTTTCTAGACCTAGGACGCTGGCCCAGGAGTCTAAAAGCAGCGTAAATCGTAATTAAACCTGGATTTTTTTTTTTTAGTATGAACGATAAGCAGACACTGATAAAATTACGGAGTAACAAAACTAAACGAAAACGGAGTTTTCATGTCTAAAAACGGTTTCATCAATTAAAATAACGAAAATGGTATGTATTACGCTCGGAAGAAAAGCGACACCGCGTAGCCCCGTAGCGAAACGCCCGCGGTGCCGCAAATTTTTACAGCATGCACAGAATACACGCACAGAAATCGTCAATCACATCACCGCTGCCCCCAAATAGAAAGAAAATAGCATCTTACTTTCTAGGCCGCCAAATTGTTTTTAGCGCCCGTAGGCCAAACCCTCCCGAAAGCTCGCCAAGGTCACGTATTATAAAGTAGTCAATCATTTGAAATCGTTGAGAATAAAATTGCAATTTGGCGGTTTGATATGATGATTAAAAGCGACTAGCAATTCCTGTGAAGCCGAACACTCACGAGACACTGACCTAATGCAACTCGGTAGGGACGATTATCCAAAGCACTTTCGGGATCCACGGTAGGACGAACAGATCTCGAGCGGCTTCAGGACTGTCGGATACGAATGCGGGATCTAAATGAGGTCACTGCCACACTTATATGACTAGAAAAGTCCACACGATCGGCAACTCGCCCGCTCCAGCTGTGAAGCCGAACACTCGCGAGACACTGACCTAATGCAGCTCGGAAGGGACGATTATCCAAAAGCACTTTCGGGATCCACGGTTGGACGAACAGATCTAGAGCGGCTTCAGGACGGTCGGATACGAATGCGGGCTCTAAATGAGGTCACTGCCACACTTGTCTGACGAGAAAAGTCCACACGATCGGCATCTCGACCGCTTCAGCTGACCGAGACGTCGAGACGCTTGGGAAATCCCAGAGGGCGCCTCCGTCGCAAACCGGAACTCAGAGGTGGGGTAAGGAGGGTTTTTAGAGGAGAAGGAAAGAGAATGCGCCACTTTTCCCAGATACAGGGACTTTACTAGCGTTACCCCCTACGCGAGCCTTCGTCGCGGCTCGCGGCAGAGAAACTTGGAACGCTCGCCGCTCGCCGTTTATTTTTTTTCACACTTGAAGGAGAGGAGACTAGAGGAGGAGAGTTGCGCGTGCGCGCGCGGTGTGAGGAGAAGCGAACGCACGCGAAGTGCACGCAGCTGGTAGAGAGAGAGAGCGGAGAGAGTAACGCGCAGCTGTTGGAGAGAGGGAAGGAGGAGAGTTGCGCGTGCGTAGTTCGAGTGCCGACTACAACGCCGACGCCGCGGGACATAGACCGGAGCAAGAGATGCTCCGCATCTAAAAGGCATCTTAATATGCTAAAAACCGAATGACCTGCCTTTATATGTTCCTCCGTGGACGCCTTCCCGAAGCCGAGGCCCCGAAGCACGGAAAGGGAGGACCGTCTGTTTTGCTTCCACGCTTCTCCGTTGAGCGCTCCAAAACCTGAATTAGAGAACAAATAATGACCTTAACGGTACGCTAGACTGGTCTTCTGACGACGTTTCTGCTAAGAATTAAACGTTTTTTAAGCGGAACCCCCGATTCTAAAATTTATCCTTCCAACCGTCCGCACATTTTCTGTTCAATCAAGCGGGAAAAATTACGTCACGCGACTTATACACCAAGTGGAGAAATCGACATCACGTGACGTACGCGTCAATTCAGTTTCCCCGCTAGCGGGAAAGTTCATGGTTTGCGACCTGGACACCAATTCAGTTTTCACGCTGCATTTAGCGGGGAAATTGACGTCACGTGACCTACACACCAACTCAGTTTGCTAGCTAAATATCGCTTAACAATTGACGTCATGACACTTAAACAGCAATTCAGTTTGCACGCAAAATTTAGTGATCTGATGTTACCTGACCTCTACAACAATTTATTTTCCCCGGTATATTTAGGGGAAAATTACCCCACGTGACACAAACTTCTACTTTCCAGATCTTTCCTTAGTCCACCCTTCCTTTCGTCCCCATTCCTCCCGCTCCAAGGGTGTCCTCCCCGTCCTATAGACCGTTTTAGTCTGGGTAGCGCCATTTTGAATGCTGTAGCGCCATCTAGTTAGCGTCAGGTTTCGCGATCATGCTGAGTGGTTAGAAACTTTTGGCGAAAGTGCTCTTCGGGGCGTTTTCCCGTGTTGGGTGTGCTGGTTGGGTGCTCCAAAGTTCTGGGCATCTGACTTAGGGCACGACTTATGTGCTTGTGTGCCGCAGGTGGCGTTTTCCAACTCTTTGAGGACGTTTATGGCCCCGCATTGTGACATCCGCCAGTGCGGCGATGCCGGAAAGAGCGGCACTGAACGCGCCAGCGAATCGGAGGTGAGTACTCAAAATATTGTATCAGTTTACAGCGATTGAATTTTATGTCGTTTTAATGCACTGCACCGAGAATATGTTTAGCGTTTTGTGTCGTCCACAACAACGGAGTATAATGTGAACAAGGACGCGCGAAATAAGAGCATTGCAGGGAACGATCGAAGGCTGCTTCCTCCTGCCTGCAGATGTTTATAACAGTTTTATTTGAGGATCCCGTATCGACGAGCGTGTCCTTTGCCTAGAACTGAAAACAGCGAAGTCGATATGGGCCCATTGCCGGAGCGAGTGTGTCGTCCTCTTTTTGGTAGCCTTTTTTTTCCTTTTTCTGGTGTCTCAGGTTTTGTTACGTCTGCAATTCAACAGCTAGCCTGTACATTAACTTTGCTCTCCCCGCTCATCGACGGTACAGCGGTAAGTTCGGTGCACGCTCTATTCACGAAACGTTACGAGCACACGAGAAAGGATGGCGTCGGGGAAAAGTCTTTTCTGATTATGGACGCAATCCACTGCCACCGGAGGTATTGGTGATTTGGAAAGAGATCAGTTTGAAGACATAGCAGCCACAGTTGTGTCGGATCCCGTGCGTGATACAGATGTCCTCCGATAATATTTTGTGCTTTGGGGTATTATTAGTGCAACCTATTACCGAACAATGATGTCCCGATGACCAGGGAATTGTCGGCATTGATTCCGCTAGTTCTAAGTGTATCTGGAAGTAAAATAAAATAGAGAAAATCGCGAAATAAACAAGCGAACTTGGAGAAAGACATGCGTTCAAGGCGTTCATCCGGGTCTTCCGCTTGGTCTTAACCACTCAGTAAGGAGGAAAGCGCCGGAAGCCCTTTCCCTTTCCTCACTTGCTCCCAGACAATCCGCCACCTTGCATTTATTGCCTTTGAGCAACTCGGAGACCATCGAGACTCAAGTTTTGATGGTTGCGAAAAAGGTGAACACAAGTCATCGTACCGACGACGCCTATTCTAGGTCACGACTAAAGCTTTGCGTGCGCCGCAATTATGCCGGTGGACTGTGTGGCATTCGGCGTTCGGAATTATTATCGCTATTTCCCGGATTGGGGGATTTGCTCTTTTCGCTTTCCGTGTAGTAAGCTTTATCCCGCGAGGCGGCTAGCGTAGATTCGTACCGTTAGAAGAGTTGACAAGTCCGACCCTGTAGAGGCGGTGGCAAATTTCGCGCGCCGCCAAGACGGTGTTTAGTTTTAGCTTATCGGTATGTTGCGCTGAGCCTCGGTCATTCGTTTTGCTTTAGCGCTTGCATGTGTCTTACTTTGTTCCGTCTACTACGAACGGAGTTGCATATCCCCCACGGGGGGCCGTTGCCCGCGGGCCTTGCCTCTTACCCGGGGCTCCAGACACACAAATCTACGCGGGCGTTCGGGGCAGGCACCGGAGTGCGGCTATCATCGGCTGGCGCGCCATTTCGTAAACTGGGCCGCGTCTCAAGCTCGAACGACTTCCTCGAAGACTTCGGATCATGTTCCAATGTTTCGTGACTTCGACTCGAGAGGCACCGGGCGCAACTGGTGTATACGCGCCGGCGTGGACCCGGCATCGTGGGATTCTCCACGAAACGGCTTCCCAGGCGCGCCTTCCGTTTACGTTGAGGCTCCTGCCCGCGCTCCGGGGGAAAGGACGTTTGCTGGCGGGGCACGTTTCGACGATTCTCGCCTAAACCGAGAACCAGTAGATCTTCCTCGGAACATAAACATATCGGGGTTTAGACTCTCAACCGCAGGGCCCGATCTTAATGACCGCCTCGGAAACAGCAACGAGCTCTCGTGCGATAGGTCGAGAGTGCGTCGGGGCATCAACCCAATGGGATGCAGACGAAGCCCTCATTGGACAGAGCGGCTTCCGGCGCGCTGTCTTAAGCCCTGACCGAGCGTGTGAGCCTCGAGTTGGAACGGGCTTGCGAGCCCCTGTCTGTTCTCCTCCCGCGGTTCGCCGCGTTACCTGCCGCACGCGGCAGCCCTTGTTCGCCGGCTACTTAGCCATCGCCCTCACTGTGCGCGGTAGGACACTTGACTTCGTGTCTCGCGACCGTAAGGCTGTGAGGCCAGTTATTCCCAGTTGTTTGATTGTATCGTGTACTCCAGAAAAGTTCAAGTAAAGTTTTGTGTGTTAATCGAACACTAAGCAGTCTTGGTCGTCCCTGTCCCAAGTCCTCGCCGCCTACAGCCAGCTCTCCAGCAGCCAGCATCGTTCCACGGTCCCCCGGTCCTCGACGGTCGACACCTCCAGGGTTCCCATCAAGGTCCGGGACAACAACCTTACAACTACTGGCGCAGTCGACAGGACGTGGACGTCGTCGGCGACTTTGAAGTCATCGATTGCCATCAAGAAGACGACGCCTGCTGTTGCTACGGGGCACCCGTGGTGGCGCCACCCTCGACGGGCGGCGACAACGGCCCGGGGCGACGACAGGAGCACCGAGCCTCGAGAGTGACCCTACTGACTACAGGTAGGTGGTCTCGCCTCTCCGTCAGAGTTTTGGGGGACACCGCCTGAGGCAGGGCTCAATGCCAGAGACGCGGAGGGGAACCTCGACCGTTCCGCACGGTGCTGCCGACAGCAGCGATATGGAAGCTAGTGGGAGACAGGGTTCACCGCCCAACTCCCAAGCAGAGGAGTTGGGAACGACCTTAGAGATTGAGAGAGAGAAGACGCTACAGGCGCAGATCCTCCTTCAACAAATGGAGGTCCAACTTAAGATGACGGAGCTCACCGCAATCAGGGGAGCGAGGGCCGGCGTTGGCGAGCGGGACCCGGGCATCGAAAGGGGGGAGGCTCTTAAGCACTACTCAAAAATGCTTCATGGAGCAATACCAAAATTTCCCCAGGAGGCGGAGGTCCCAGTGTGGTTCGAAACGGTAGAGTGTCTTTTTGAGAGGTATGCGGTGCCGCGCGAAATACAGGCACATTTAGTCTACCCGTTGATCGCGACCCGACTGGCGTACCTCTGCGCAAGCATGAAGGATGGGGAGTTCACTTTCGCACATCTGAGGTCAGTGGTGCTCGCCGAGCTCCGCCTCTCGGCGGACGAATACAGGAAGAGGTTCAGCACCGCGTTTAAAAAAACGCGACGAGACGTGGAAACAATTCTCGACCCGACTGGCCAGCTATCTACAATACTACTTGGAAGCCAGGGACGTGAAAGATTTCCCTAAACTGACGTCGTTGTTGGTCGCGGACCGCATGAAGGAGGCGATGGGAGAGGACGCGCGCGAGTACGTCACCCTCCGAGAGGGCAAGGAATGGCTCAGTCCCGCGGACATCGCCGACCTCTTGGCGGTATATAACGCAGCGAAGAGCGCGCCCCGAGGCCAGGGAGCGGGGGAGAAGAGAGGCGCCGGAGCAGAAAACCGCTTTCACGACGGAGGGAGAAACGATCAAAAGAAACCGACGGGAGACGGGAGACCCCCCGCGAGACCGTCGAACTCACCGTTGCGTAGCTGGCGTAACTGCGACATGTGTGGCGGCCCTTCCCACCGGGCGGCGGAATGCCCACGAGCGCGGGAGCCAAAGCCGTCTGCTACGGGCGCGAGGGTTCAGAATGTCGAACTGCGCGAGACGGGGTCCGACAGGCTGACTTTGAGAGTGTCGAAGGTGCTTGAGGAACAGCCGGCGCCCTCCGCATTGACGCACGTTCATGTAATGTGCGGCGGACAGGTGATACAGGCTCTCGTGGACTCGGGGGCGGAGATAACGGTCGTTAGAGAGAGCCTTCTACCGGTCGAGGTGGGTGAGCCCAGCGGCTCCGTAACCCTCGTGTCCGCTTTCGGTCAAAAGGTAAACGCGAAGCTGGTCACGCTCCCCATGTGGCTGCTGACCGAACTGGACGCTCCAACGTCCCAGAAGGTGCACGAGACGGTGTCAGTGATATGCGCCCTAACAGACGACCTTGCCCCGCACACCGATTGTTTGCTCGCCTTGGATGCATGGGAGGCCCTCTCCACCAGCGCGCGGCGTGACACGACCCCGCCGGGCGCCGACACTTTCGGCGGTGCCCAGTCCGCCGGAGCCGTGGGGTTGGTGAAGGAGGCAGACGGGGCAACTGACAGCGCAGAGTCCCCGACAGAGCAGGAAAACGCGTGTCAGGCGGAGACGCCTCGCGCCGAGCCGCGGGCGCCAGATGTCGGGCCGGCCCTCAGTGGAGCAGGTCGGCGGTTGGAGTTAGCCCGGGCGCAGGGGGAGGACCCGACACTGGCGAAGGCGTTTCGCGACGCGGGGATCGCTAAGGGCGGCATGTTTGTCGAGGACGGCCTCTTATACCACCAGGATCGCATTGTCGGCAACAGGGTGACACAACTCGTCCTCCCGCGAGAGCGAAGGGGGGACGTTTTGCTGCTGGCGCATGAGTCCCCGTGGGGTGGTCACCTGGGCACCCGTAAAACTATGGCGCGGATAAAATACAGTTTTTATTGGCCAGCCATGGAGGCAGACATAAAACGGCACTGCAGTTCTTGTCCCGCGTGTCAGCTAAGAGCAGATAGGCCCACGGTGGATCGGGTGCCGATTTCGCCACTCACGCGGCCGGAGTGGCCCTTCCAGTGCGCGAACATGGACGTGATCGGGCCGCTCGATCCACCGTCCGCACGCGGCCACAGGTACGCCCTCTGTGTCGTGGACCTCCACACGAGGTGGCCTGAGGTGATCTGTCTCAGGTCACTGACGGCTAAGGCTACCTGCGAGGCGCTGTTGGAGATCTTTAGTCACACCGGGGTACCTGAGAGGATATGCTGCGACCAGGGTACTAATTTCACCGCCGGTCTGACGCGTGAGTTCCTCGCTCGCCTCGGGTGCACTCCGAGATTTTCGACGCCAGATCACCCAGAGAGCAATGGGTCCGTCGAAAGATGGAACCGGGTTTTTAAAAACATGCTCCATCACGTCATTCGGGACGAGGCGGGTCAGTGGGACAAGTTCGTCCCGTACCTCCTTTGGGCTTACCTGGAGGTGCCTCACGAAACGACGGGTGCGTCCCCTTTCGAGTTGCTGTACGGACGAACGCCCACCGGACCGCTCTCTATTCTCCGCGACTCTTGGACAGGCCAGGTCGAGGTACCCGATACCTTACGTGAGGCCCCCGCGGCCTACTTGCACAGCCTCAGGGAAAAGATGGAGAGGGCGGCCGACACCGCAAGACTCACCGCGAATCGCCAGCAGCGGGGCTACGCTTCCTATTATAACCGGAGGGCGAAGGCCAAACAGTTCGAGGTGGGCGAACGGGTTGTCGTTTTCGTCTCTGATCCCGCAAGCAAGTTGCATGCAAAATGGAGCGGCCCGCACACGGTAGTCGATAGGACACGGGACCACTCCTATGTGGTCGAGATGGATGAAGGGAAGCGCACCACGGTGCATGCGAACAAACTGAGGGCGTATCGCGCCAGGGCCGACCAGATCGGGGTTATTTACCACGAGGATGACGATTTTGGTGAGGTCGGGTACACTCCGCGCATGCACGTCGGAGAGAAAGGGCATACTGGGGGGTTCTCTGGGGTGCCCCTGGAACACCTGAGCCCGGTCGAGGCGGGGGATGTGGCGACTCTGCTCAATGAGTTTGAAGACCTGTTTCAAGAGAAGCCGCGAATCGCGAATGTGGGAGCGCATTCCATTGTGCTAAAAGACGGTTGTGGACGGAAGGCCCCCCATCGGTATCGTATTCCCGAGGCGCTCAAAGGGGAGGTGACAAAACAGGTGGGCGAGCTACTCGGTTTAGGTCTGATCTACTCGATCGAAAGTGAGTTCTCCCATCCAGTTGTCTGTGTCTCGAAAAAGGACGGCAGCGTCCGCATGTGCGTCGATTTTCGCAATCTCAACGACGTCACGAGGGACGACGCGTTCCCCATGTCGCTCCCGCAGGAACTCGTTCTTCGGGTTGGTCGCGCAAACTACATCACGCTTATCGACCTCAAGCGGGGCTACTGGCAAGTCCCGATGGCCCCGGAGAGCGAGCATTACACCGCGTTCGTGACCCACGAGGGCCAGTACGCATGGCGCGTAATGCCGTTCGGCCTAAAGAACGCGGCTGCCACGTTCCAGCGTATTATGAACACGCTCCTGGCGTCCCACCGGGAGTACGCGTGTGCATACCTGGACGACGTGGCGATTTTTTCGGAGTCATGGAGGGAGCACCTTCGCCACTTGCGCGCTGTGTTTTGCACTTTAAGAACGGCTAGCCTTACCATCGCGCCCAACAAGTGTCAGATGGCCCTACCGTCCATCGCGTATTTGGGCCACGTGATAGGGTCCGGTAAGCACGCACCCGACCCTACCAAGGTCGAAGCTATCCAAGGGCTAAAACGCCCGGTGACAAAACGGGAGGTGCGAAGCGCGCTCGGGCTTTGCGGTTATTGTCGCGATTATGTCCCGAACTACGCAGAGATCGCGCGGCCGTTGACGGAACTGACCGCTAAACGCGTTCCTAACACGGTCCCGTGGGACCAAAGGGCGGAGGACGCCTTTGAGGCACTCAAACAGGCGTTGGGTGGCGCCGCGGCACTGTCCACGCCCGACCCGCGGCGACCATACTGGCTCTTCACTGACGCGGCCGATTTCGCCGTGGGAGCCTGCCTAGCGCAAAAATCTGACGATGGGAAGGAGGTCCCAATCTCGTTCGCCAGCTACAAGTTCTCGCCTACCCAGGCGCGTTGGGCAACCATTGAGAAGGAGGCCTTCGCCGTAGTTTGGGCCCTCAGACGGTTCGACAACTGGCTTTTTGGGGCCGAGGTGAGGGTGGTTTCGGACCACAACCCGCTCTCCTACCTGACTAGCAGCACCCCCAACAGTGCGAAGCTCATTCGGTGGGCTCTCGCGCTGCAGCGGTACAACCTCACACTAACGCACCGTAAGGGCAGGGCCCACGGGAACGCCGACGCGCTGTCTAGGCTCCAAAATAGCTACTGGGAACGTAGCGAGGAGGGAGAATGCTCTACAGCGTAAACCGGCGGTGTCCTCCCGCGTTGACGGATGGGCGGGGCCGCCTCCTGTGGCCTTGTCCGTTTAAACTGCCGGGACGTGTGTGTGTGCTAAACTCTTGTGATGTTCTCCGAAGATGGAACTCTCCAGCGTCTCTTGTACGTCATATTCTTTTTGGTGTTGTGTGAGATTAAGGAGAAATCATCGCGATTTTTTTTTTGTGCTTTGTTGCCGTGTACTTTAGCGTGCGTTCTTATTTTTGCAAATTGTACCCGTATGTACTGTGTGCCGTTTTCAGGTTGCTGAGTTTGCAGTGCGCGCGGTGAGCCGTAGCTACGTTTCTCTCGCAACTTCGAACTAAACTTTTTTTTTTTTTTGTGGTTCAGCGTTGCTCTTGATAGCATTAGGGACGTGTAGAGGCGGTGGCAAATTTCGCGCGCCGCCAAGACGGTGTTTAGTTTTAGCTTATCGGTATGTTGCGCTGAGCCTCGGTCATTTGTTTTGCTTTAGCGCTTGCATGTGTCTTACTTTGTTCCGTCTACTACGAACGGAGTTGCATATCCCCCACGGGGGGCCGTTGCCCGCGGGCCTTGCCTCTTACCCGGGGCTCCAGACACACAAATCTACGCGGGCGTTCGGGGCAGGCACCGGAGTGCGGCTATCATCGGCTGGCGCGCCATTTCGTAAACTGGGCCGCGTCTCAAGCTCGAACGACTTCCTCGAAGACTTCGGATCATGTTCCAATGTTTCATGACTTCGACTCGAGAGGCACCGGGCGCAACTGGTGTATACGCGCCGGCGTGGACCCGGCATCGTGGGATTCTCCACGAAACGACTTCCCAGGCGCGCCTTCCGTTTACGTTGAGGCTCCTGCCCGCGCTCCGGGGGAAAGGACGTTTGCTGGCGGGGCACGTTTCGACGATTCTCGCCTAAACCGAGAACCAGTAGATCTTCCTCGGAACATAAACATATCGGGGTTTAGACTCTCAACCGCAGGGCCCGATCTTAATGACCACCTCGGAAACAGCAACGAGCTCTCGTGCGATAGGTCGAGAGTGCGTCGGGGCATCAACCCAATGGGATGCAGACGAAGCCCTCATTGGACAGAGCGGCTTCCGGCGCGCTGTCTTAAGCCCTGACCGAGCGTGTGAGCCTCGAGTTGGAACGGGCTTGCGAGCCCCTGTCTGTTCTCCTCCCGCGGTTCGCCGCGTTACCTGCCGCACGCGGCAGCCCTTGTTCGCCGGCTACTTAGCCATCGCCCTCACTGTGCGCGGTAGGACACTTGACTTCGTGTCTCGCGACCGTAAGCCTGTGAGGCCAGTTATTCCCAGTTGTTTGATTGTATCGTGTACTCCGGAAAAGTTCAAGTAAAGTTTTGTGTGTTAATCGAACACTAAGCAGTCTTGGTCGTCCCTGTCCCAAGTCCTCGCCGCCTACAGCCAGCTCTCCAGCAGCCAGCATCGTTCCACGGTCCCCCGGTCCTCGACGGTCGACACCTCCAGGGTTCCCATCGAGGTCCGGGACAACAACCTTACAACTACTGACCCCTCGACAAAGAAGAAGAAGAAAATTAGGTGTTTAATGGCACAGCGGCAACTAAGGCCATAGTGTGCCAAACACAGGGTAAGTTAAAGGCAATACTGAAAAGACCTATAGTAGGTAGTTCCATTTTAAAACCATGGGTAATGAATGTTTAAAACTTTGCAAGGTACAAGCTATTAAGGCCTCCACACATTTTTAACCGATGCTCCACTAACCAGAGGCACTCTAAAGAAATTTCATTCACACTAGGAAGTTTGAGAAAATGAGTCGACGATACAAGATCGCCGGGTCTCTGCCACCGCTAATCTTCAGGCAAACGTAATAGAAATGAAAACAAACTAAAATTCATAGCTGATGTAGGATGCTAATGCTATCTATAAACTTAAAACTTGACGGTGCGGCACAAAAGGTTCGTCACCCAATAATAATGCCGGGTGGAACGGGACGCGATTGCGAAAAAAGGTAGAGAAAAAAGTGGTGCGTTCGTGATGGTACTTAGGACATGCGATAAGAATATGCATGACACTCAACTACTCGTGACAGTGTTAACATTTCGGAGCTGCCTCTGCCCGTAATAGGTACCCATGCGTGAGATGGGTGTGTCCCAATCTCAGACGACAGAGCACAACCTCAAAGAAGCGCTCCCTGCGTCGGCAACTTGCCCATTCCCGCAGGGTAGGTTTCACGCAATGAATCTTGTTGTGTATTTCCGTGTCCCATTCTAACTGCCAGTTTTTCTGGATTGCTCTTTTAAGACTGTGTTCGTAGTCAGTGTATGGATTGTCCTTGATATCCACTTGCCTCTCAGTGCACGTACTGGCAGCTCTATCAGCATCCTCATTTCCCTGAATACCGACATGACTAGGCACCCAGCAGAAATTGATGTGTATGTGTGATTTTGCTGCAGTGTGCAGAATGTTCCGGAGTCTAGTAACGAAGGTATTCTTCGGTACTTCCAAAGAAGCAAGCGCCTTTAATGCGCTGAGAGAGTCAGAGTAGATAACAGAATAATGGATAGAGTTTTCTATAATGAATTCAACAGCTAAAATTAAAGCATATAATTCTGCAGTAAAGATTGAGGCTCTGGCATCAAGACGTCTAACAACCTTTCATGTCTCGCTTATAACAGCACAACCCGCAACAGAGTCACTCTTAGTACCATCTGTGAAGAAGCTCCTACAGTTGCTGTACGTATAAGCAACCTGGGAAAACTCCTGCTGCAGGGCAGCAACAGGAGTTTGCTGCTTATTATATTTAATCAGAGTAAAATTGATTATGGGTGGTATGCACTTCCGAGGAGTTACTGCAGGTGGAAGTTGAGCAACTAGGCTGTAACTGTCAAGGTTGTACGCCAGCGAATATGCTTTAATTCTCTGCGTAAAAGGGGGTACAACAAATGGCTTGTTCTGGAATGTGGTTTCAAAGCGAGAATCCTGGATTGCTTCCTGTATTGGATGAGAAGAGATATAGCGAATTAGTAATACATACTGGAACCCTAAATAAAATCGTCTCTTTTCAAGTGAATATTCATTACTCTGAGGATATAGGCTAGGAATAGGGGACGTCTGAAAAGCACCAGTGGAAAGCCTCAGGCCTTGATGGTGGATCGGGTCCAACACCTGAAGGGTAGATTGGCGTGCGGATCCATACACCACGCATACATAATCTAATTTTGAACGAACCAAGCAGGGTCATTCCACGTGAAACGTCCCAGACGTTGCGCTCGACCACCTCCGATTTTTTAAAAAAAATTCATGGGCTTCGGCCACAATGTCCGTAGCTATACCCTAAAATAGTTTTGACGAAAAAAAATTTGTGATGACGTGAGCGCGATTTTAATTTTTGAAAATTTTATTTTTATTTTTTATTTATGACATACTGCGGACCTAAATGGTCCAAGCAGGAGTGAATACAGATCATAAAATACACGACAAAAAACAGTCTTCAACAAAAGATATCAAAAAAGGCCACTAGGTTAAAATAAACAGTAAATAACAAATGCAAAAATACAGGACAAGAAGCCTCCAAGAGCAAGATACACATTACTAGTAAAAACCTATACGGTCATGAGGTAGGAAGAAGGAAGTGACTCAGTGGGCAGAGAATTCCAGTCATTGATTGTTCTTGGAAAAAAGGAAAATTTGAAAAGATTGGTGCGAGCAAAGTACGGAGTCAGTGAATGTGGTTGGTGATGTCTGGTCTGTCTCGTAGCAATGGGTTTTAGATATGCATGGCGATTAATAGATAGCTTATCATTTGCAAGAAGAGACAGAAACTTTAGCCTTGCTATTTGCCTTCGTTCCTGCAACAATTCAATTTTGTTTATCTGCATTAGAGAGGAGGGAGAATCTGATCGCTTGAACTTATCGTAAATAAATCTGACTGCCCTTCTTTGAACCCTTTCCAATTTATTTATGTCTTTTTTGGTAAAGGGATCCCATACAACGCTGGCGTATTCCAGTTTAGGTCTCACAAGCGTGTTGAACGCTAACAATTTTACGTTAGGGGGTGTATTTTTCAACTTGTGTCTAATGAGGCCTAGCTTTTTAAAAGCAGCAGATGTAATGTTGTCGATGTGTTTTGACCAGCCCAAATGCCTATCAATTGTCAGCCCTAGATACTTGTAACGGTCTACCTCAGAGACGTTATAATCTTTTATTTTGTACTGAAAGGAGAGGTACTTCTTTTTGTTTGTGATTCTAAGAAAGACAGTTTTCTCGAGATTCAATTTCATTTTCCATTGGTAGCACCAGTCTTGTATAGAGTTTAAGCTTGAGTTAAGTGCGAGTTGGTCATTAGTACACAAAACATCTTTGAACAATACACAATCGTCCGCAAACAAACGAATGTTCACTCCTGGGTCCACAACAAAAACAATATCATTGACGTATATCAAGAACAATAGTGGCCCAAGGACACTTCCCTGGGATGCACCGGAAGTCACATCAAGCATCTCTGAGCAACCAGAACCAACCTCGACATAATGTCTACGACCATGTAGATAGGATCCGATCCATTTAACGATGGCTGAGTCAAGACCAATACTTTCCAATTTAAAAAGCAGTTTGCCATGTGGCACTCTGTCAAATGCCTTGCTGAAGTCTATGAATACGGCATCTATCTGACCAGATTTATCCAAAGTGGAGGCAAATTCGTGCACCGTGGCAACTAGCTGTGTCACTGTTGAATAGCCCTTTCGAAATCCATGTTGAAACTCGGTTATTAAGTTATTTTTATCGAGGAAGTCAGTTACCATATTTGAAATTATACGTTCTAGTAACTTACACGATGTACACGTAAGCGAGATTGGCCTGTAGTTGCTCAGAGACAAGTGGTCTCCTTTTTTAAACACCGGCACAACACGTGCTAAGAGCCAATCATTCGGCAGAACTCCCGATAAAAATGACGTGCGGAATATCACTGTTAAGAAGTGTGCTAAGGGTTCCACGATACGACGCAGAAAGGCATTGGGTATCTTATCAGGCCCAGGTGACTTTTTCGTTTTCAAGTTCAATAACATGGAAAATACGCCTGCAAGCGATATGCAATCAGCATTCAGGTAGGACGGCTCATGATTTTCACACTCGTACGTTTCAGCGTCAGAAAAAACTGACTGGAAATATCCATTAAAATGACGAGCGATCACTATGGTGTCATCTATCACTGTACTGTCAACACATATTTGGTCGATGGGTTTTCTTTTGTTGCTTAGGTAGCTCCAAAACTTCTGAGGGTCGTTTTTAATAAAATTAGGCAGAGTATTAGAAAAATAATAATCACGAGACTGCTGAACGTGCCGTCCTAGCTCGTCCTGCATGTCCTGAAGGCGACCGTTGTTTCTACGTTTAGTTTTTTAAGGCGTTTAATCCTTCGCTTTAAGTGAATTATTTTCCGATTCACCCAGGGGTTAGCCCTATTAACACGCTTTTTCTTACTGGGGACAAAGTTATCCAAACAGCGTGAAACTAGGCATCACTCAATAATTTACGAAAAATCAGCTTTTTTATGAAACACCCAACAATATTTTTTTCTTAAATTTGCACGGTTGTCGACTTACAATTTGGTTGAGTTTGTGCAGTTTTGTTTAATTTAAATATATATTTTTTTAAATACATAATTTTATTCAAAAATAAACATTTTTGTCATTTTATTAAAAAATATATAATTGATCCCGGGACCTAATATAACTTTTTACTGGCTGCACTCTAGGTATATAACCCATAAAAAATATTTTAAACCGCTCAATTAAACATCTTGCAGTAAAAAAAAAAATCCTGAAGTTGCCAAAAAGTGCGTTTTGACGCATAAACAGCCGTTTCTTCCACCCTGAGGTGGTCCAAGTAAAAATACAAAATATGGTGGGTTTGGAAGAACGATTGATCGTCTTTTGATTCTGAAAGTTTAATCAGAGTAATTTTTGTTTAAAGCGAGAAAACAATTTTTGAAGTTGAACTCTCGCACCACTACCCGGCGTCGCTTCTTAACGCCTCTTCGCCGCACAGCACGCCACCTGCGACGATAGCCGAAGCGATTAGGTCTAAAAAAACAACGGAGTTTGCTGCCCGCTTCCCCTCGTCCCTCTTTTCTGGCTGTAAGGGAAGAAACGGCGGGTATCGTGTACTAATCGGAGGTGCCGCCATAGCAGCCCGTTGTGCCCTTTGTACCCGAGGGCGGCTCCTCACACTCCGAAACGCGATGCCTAATCGACGGGCGGCATCAGCTGACGTGGACGTCTGAAACACGATAATATCGCCGCAAACTCTAGCCGTCACGCATGCTGCGGTGAAAAGCGGAACTATGATCCGGTTCGCGCTTAGTTGGAGCGCAGTGAAGGCTACAGGCGCGTGATCAAAGCTCTGAAACGCGCTGATTCAGTATGTTAACTCGGACGCTTGAAGCATCGTCACAAGCCAAGATTGCGCTTCTAGCATTATTTTCGCTCCATATTGTCAGTGCGGGAATCTTTACATGACCCATCGGAAATAATGAATAAACAAAGGCACGTGTCCGCACTATTGACACTGGGAATCGAGACTTATTCCTAAAAAGGTTTGATATAGGGGTTAGTGATGATGCCCAGTAAGTTTCTAATTGAAACCATGGCCTTAAAATGAACAAATAAGAAGTTATTTTCTAAAAACACACAAAAAACTATTTTTTAAACGTTATTATTTTTTTTTTTTCAAAATAGGCTCTTGGGCATACACCAACACAGTATCAACCTTTTTTCTGTGCGATGCTTAGTTTGCGCAGGAGCGATTTTGCCTGCGTTTTCTGAAACACCCTATATATATATATATATATATATATATATATATATATATATATATATATATATATATATATATATATTGTAAACGACTAAATTTTCGCGAGGACCTAATTTTCGCGGATTTCGCGAATCGCCTAAAAACGCGAAAAATACACCCCGCGAACAATTCGGGCAATATGTGAACGCTACGGAAGCTACACTCGATTCGCTAAAATTAGAACCCGCGAATAATTTCAAATTTCCAGCTTTGGCCCGATTCGCGAAAATTTGAGACCGCGAAAATTATGTCGTTTACAGTATATATATATACGCTCTCGCTCTTTGCCAACAGGCTCTCCCTCAGCTCCCTGGCCTCTTTCCGCAGTTCCTCTACCAGCTTCTCTACACTCCCTTCCAATTTTTCGTTGAGCTCTATCTGGACGCCTGCCTGTCTTAGAGTGATTCTTCAGGTGAAATCTGCCTCTTGTACAACCCCCCATGTTCGTAAAGGTGGTTTCATCCCAAAAACACCACCTCCAGCACACGTCACAACGCACCTCCCCTTCGCCTTTCTTGTCATTTTTTTTGCGTTCGTCTCATCATCATTTACCTTGTCTACACAGTGAAGTATTCATGTTCAGCGGTCTCCTGTTTCCTCCTCTTATTCAAAATAATCCACAAGACTGTCCTGCGTGGCAAGCCCCGGGTGTATACCACCACGTGCTCCGTTTCTTCCTAGGCTAGCAACATATTGCCACACATAACTATTGGTCACAAAATAAATAAAAAAAGAAAATCTGACCATTCTTCGTTTCCACAAACTACTCCGAAAATCGGCTAACCCGCTAAACGTATGAAGCAAGGCTTATTTTCAAGTGACTCCACTATCCAACTTCCCTAACACTAGTCTAAATAACCTAACCTAATTTTAAAAGCTATTTTAGCCTCCCTATCGCTACAACACCATCTGAACTACTATCACATGCACGTCATGCACACGAGAACAAATGAAGAGAAAAAAAAAAACATATTTTGCCACAGTTTCGAAAAGCATGTCCGCTGCTGTCGCCGTCTTCACATGACGTCAGGTCACGTGACTTCAAGTTTTTCGCTAAATTTAGCGGAGAAATAGAATTAGTGCATCGGTCACATGACGCAAGGTCACGTGACATCAATTTTATTGCTTAATTTAGCGAAAAAAACTTAATTGATGTTTCGGTTACGCGACGTCAGTTTCTCACTAAACGTAGCTTGGAGACTAAATTGGTGTATAGGCGACGTGACGTTCATTTCCCCGCTACCTTTAGCAAGAAATGCACGGGTAGACAAACTGACGGACAAAGAGAATCTTGGCATAGAGGTGGGGGGAAGGGGTTGTTAAAAAACATTTCATGCTTTAAAATATATTCTAGTTGTCCTGCGTTTTCTCTGTATGCCCTTGTCCCAGTCGCGCTGCAAGTTATGATGAACTCTTTTTAACTCGCCCAATTGTCCACCTTTCTATGTGTCCTTGGTTAATCAAAGTACAAATTTGACATATGCATACAAAAATTGACTTGGTGGCCCTTTGAAGCATACATGATTGTTCATGAGGCCTTTTGACCGGGACTGTGCTTACGTTATGAATGCCCAGTAGCTCACCCGATGCGACACTTTACCGTTGTGAAACGGAAAGAAAGCACTTTGTAGGCGAGTTTTTCCCCACAGGAGTACTATAACTAAGTTGTCTTGCTCTCAAAGAACACTCACCCATGGCAGCATGGTTATGGTGGAAGATCATTTTCTGAGGGCGATTGATACTTTCCTTTATTGAGTAAAACTTTTTTATGGACGGGAAGTCGTTTAATACAACGATTTTTGCGGCACCCATCCTTATGCTGGAAAAGAATGGATCGTTTTAGAATTGCGCACAGGAGCAAATACAAGCGCTGTCAATTTGCGTTAGCGTTGCGTGGTCCACGCTGCGTATACGCGTCGTCGCGATGCTCCAGTACAAGACCGCAGCTTGGGCATTACGCACACGCACTGGGGAACACGCAACGCTAACGCAAACGCAGAGTGTTTGCGTGCGATCATATACATGGTATTCCAAGGTAAACATAAATATGCAATGGCGTAACCTCCTATAGCCTGAAATACTTCCCGTTAAACAGCTTCTTATGTATGTTTCAATGAGCAAGAGTGAGCAGGGTGTCTTTTGGGTTCTTTTCGGCGGAGCAAAAAGAAAAGGTATGTCGAAAACGACGTCAGAAAGATGGATGTGCGTCTTTGGGTAATACGGCGCCAAGAACAAAAGCACCGCATATTGTTTTAATTAGTTTTTTTTTTTTTTTTTGGCGCAGCGGCATTGGGGCCATAGTGCGCCAGAAACATTGTGTAAAGGACAGCTGCGGATGTTATAGACAAACTGAAGCCTCAAAGCAAACCTTAATAGAAACTGGACTTATAATTTCCGCAGAATATTGATTTCTTCCCAAAAAAATTAGAAACTTGTGAGAATGGGACGAGAGGCTCTTTACCCAGTAAAAGGGCCAAGCGAAATGGTATATGTTGCCGATAAAATATAGAAAAACAAGTTCAACGGTGCTGTTCAAAGTGTGGACAAAATATCAAAATAGGAAGAATACTTAATGGTTCAGAGCAAAAGTCACAGGTCAGTTCACTCTCCCTATGCAAGAAATAACTATGAGTAATGTGGGCACGTCCTATTCACAACCGGCGTAAAACTATCTCATAAAAACGCGCTCGGTGTCTGACACTGCGACACTCACTCAGGATGGGTTTAATCAGATGGAGTTCATTTTGTATCTGCTATTGATATTTTATTTGCCTTTTTAGTGGTACTCGGCAATCAGTAGAAGGGATGCGGTCATAGTCAATTGTCCTTTCTACACATGCAGAAGCTGTGCGGTCAGCTGCCTCGTTGTCATCAATGCCAATATGTCTAGGAACCCAGCAAAATTCTATCTGTATTTTCTTTGCCAGTGCTTTTGTTAGTGCATTAAAAAGTTGCATAAGCAGAGGGTGCTTCCAAGAAGTTGCAGAGTTGAGTCCTTTGAGTGAGCTCAGAGAGTCAGATAATATAACAGACTTTCTATATTGATGCTTGACAGTGTGGTCAACTGCGTTTATCAGACCATAAAGCTCGGCAGTAAAAATCGGGGCATTTTCATTCACCCTTTTCACGGATTTGTAGTCCTGACCGATAGCAGCACAGCCAACATAGTCTGTTGTTTTTGATCCATCGGGAAAGAAGTGCTTGTAGCCACTGTAGGAGCTATGTAGCTGTAGGGAGTTTTGCCCGAGAACACTGGGGTCAACTGTATCTTTTTTGTGATTGATTAAAGAAAAATTACACTGAATATCGGCGACTTTCCATGGCGCAGTTCTTTGTTGAATTTCAAGGATTGGTGAAAGAGCATCGAAATTGTATTGTTCCGTGACAAATATTACAGGAAGTTTAAATGGAGGGGTTACAGATGGTTTGCGGCGAAATAAGCGCTCATAGTTTATGTTTTTACAGCGGAGCCGTTAAGGGCTAGGTTCCCGGGATCGGGTCCGTGTATGTCGACACAAACCTGCCTGGACAGCTACCGCCATCTATAAGCGACGGCGGCAAGCACACAACCAGTATGGTTTCCGCCGTCGCTCGCAGATGGCGGCAACCTTTCCAGCTATAACAGAATAATGGATAGTTGGGCGCGTTGGTGGAAATTCATCGTAGGAAACAGCGCGAAAAACAGACGACGACGAAGAAGAAACACACAGTGTATCGAGTACAGCTCCGCTGGTTTTCCTTCTTCACGAGAGTG
The DNA here is from genome assembly GCA_013358835.2 of Ixodes persulcatus. NCBI lineage: Eukaryota > Metazoa > Arthropoda > Arachnida > Ixodida > Ixodidae > Ixodes > Ixodes persulcatus. Next base: position 124,263 of record JABSTQ010010211.1, read on the forward strand.
GAAAGGCTGAACGATTTTAAATATTTCATAATCAGGATTTTGCGGAAGAAAACGGAGTCTTAGAAGGTACAGAACGGCGAGAAAAAATCTACGCCTCTCGATTGAGCACTCATGCGATTCAGCATACAGGTAGGTACCGGTGACTACGAAATGCCCCCGTTGCCATACGGATCCCTTGGGGGTGAATGGAATCAAGCATCTTGAGGGTGGACGGTTTCGCAGATCCGTAAACCATGCTTCCATAATCCAGGGTAGAACGCACTACAGCCCTGTAAATCCGTAAAGGGCATACCTTGTCCGAGCCCCACGTACGATGTGAAAGAACGTTTGGAATGTCTAGTTTCTGCTGCCATTTCAGCTTCAGTGCCTTAATATGGGGGCCGAAAGTGAGCTTGCTGTCAAACTTCACATCGAAAAACTTGCGTTCTGGTCGGACAGGAAGAGTTGTGCCATTTATGTGAAGCGATGGTTTGGGAAACATTCCCCTTCTCCGGGAGAAGCAAACAGCGTCGGTCCTCTCAGCAGAAAACTTGAAACTATTTTGATCAGTTCATTTACTCATTCTATTGATGGTTACTTGAATTTGGCGCTCACAGATAGCTAAATTACATGACGAAAAGCAAACCTGGACATCGTCAACGTAAAGCGAGTAGGAGACCAAATGTGGTATTGCTCAGGAAAGGGAGTTGATTTTAATTAGAAACTGGTAATGCTCAGGACACATTTTTGTGGAACACCATTCTCCTGGATGAAAGATGATGAAAAGGTTGTTCCCAACCCCCTGGGTTCCTGGAAAAAGTCAGCGAAGAAATGAAACATATTCCCGCCTATATACATCTTGATAAGGTCTTGGAGGATACCATAGCTCCAAGTGGTATCGTAAGCCTTTTCAAGGTCAAAAAATACTGAATGGCAAAACGGCTTGTTTATAAAAGCCTATCGAACGGCTATTTCCAAACGTACGAGGTGGTCGGCAGTGGATCTGACAGCACGAAAGCCACACTGTAAATTTCTTAAAAGGGAGTTTCATTTCAGGATGAAGATAAACCTATTGTAGACCAGCCGCTCGAACGTCTTACCCAAGCATCTAGTCAGTTACTTCTGTCCTTACCCGGTTTGAAGATTGGTATGACAACAAACTCCTTCCGCACGCTCCGCTGTTTCCATTCTGCCCACATTCTATTGAAAAATTGAAGGAGAATGACAAGGAATGTTTCAAGGAGATTGGAAATCATAGTGTAATGAAAGTCATCAACCCCCGGGGATGTAGTTTTTGCTACGGCAATGACGCGACGCAGCTCAGTGATCATTTTCCCCATCGCCGGTCATTTTCTTCGGCACACCTATCAAATCAGCGGATTGGGATCTTCTCAGATTTAGTTCTAAAGCGTAAGACTTTTTCTGTAGAATTCCCAGAGCTGGAGACATGCGCGAAATGTCTACCCAGTGCATCGGCTTGTTCCTGCAAAGATGAAAACACCTCTCCATCGTTGGCTGACAGCAGGGGGGTTTAAAAATGTAAGTAATCACCATCCATTCACCTTACTCTATCCCACACAATCTTGGCTGGTGCAAAACTATTAATGGAGGAAGCATACGAGTGAAAGGACCGCCTTTTCGCTTGTATCCTGACATAGCGAGCTTCTGCACGCAGGCGCTTGAATGCTAGAAGGTTGGTGCGAGTGGGATACCGCCGAAAATTTGCTCAAGCGCAATACTGGCGATATCTTGACTTTCGGCACTCGCTATGCCAACAAGGCTTTTGATGCTTGGGTAGCTTACCCAATGTTTGTGGAATAGCAGCACTAGCTGCGTAAACAATGGCAGTTGGAATGATTTCATTTTCTCCGTCAACAGAGTGTGCTTCGTGTAGGACGGACGACGTTACACATTCCCGAAAAAGTTCCCAATTCGCTCCAGAAAGTTTCCACCGAGGACGCAGCTGCTGCCTGCTTCATTAATTAGTGCTTGTTCTGGCGTTGGCGGTTCGCTGAAGGGTTTTAAAGGTGCGAAAGTGCCCTCCCGGTAGCCACCGCTACTCACGTCGATTACGATCCCTGTTTTGGCGAGAAAATCTCTGCCCAGGATGATTGGAACGGAAAGACTGGGGTATTGAACGAAGCGTTGCCGTCTTACTCGATTCTCCCATCTCGCAACCAACCGCACAGTACGGCTTGAATGCGCGGTACCGCACGCGAGTCGAAAGGTCGTGTTGCCCTCCCTCAGATGCACTGAGTTTTGCTAGAGGTGGGTCAACACTTCGTCGCCGAAAAGCTAGGCGCTGGCTCTTGTGTCCAGCAGTGCCTTGAACGTCCGACCGACAATCCTCAGGGCTGGGTCCGGACATTTCATCGAACGCCGTTTCATCGAACGCCGTTTCATCGAACGCCGTTTCATCGAAGCCGTTTCATCGAACACCGTTTCATCGAACGCCGTTTCATTGAACGCCGTTTCATCGAAGCCGTTTCATCGAACGCCGTTTCATCGAACGCCTTTTTATCGAACGCCATTACAACCTGTAATATTTTTTGTAATTTATTTAAATTTTTATACACAACTTCATCTAATTTTCTGTGTTTTTTTTTTGTTTGTTTTTATATAACAGGGTGCAGTGACGGATAAGTTCCATCGTGAACATATCCTGCTTCGAGAAGAAAGCCTCTATGAAACAATGACCCATTTCCATGTCACATGAAACAATTAAAAATGAGACAAAACACAGAAAGCACGATGTGCTTTCCAGGAAGTGGGTTGTGTTTTATTGTCTGACAGCGTGTACGTGTAACCTTGGGTTATGTGAGGATCCGGAAGGGTTCAGTCTTCTTGGGTGACAGAGTACACCCAGGGCTTTACTATTGTCTGGTGCGGGTTGGCCTTCCTCAGAAAGCGTCCTGAAGATCATTTATAGGCAAAAAGGGTCGGTGATAAAGATTACAGTGAAGGGGAGGTGGTTCCAGTCCAGGCTTGTTTTGGGGACAAAGGACAAGAGAGAGAGAGAGAGAAAAGTGTGTGGTGAACAGTTGCTTATGTTACCAGAAAACATACTCTGTGGGCCGAAGTCACTAAACATAAAGGGCAACACAAACTGAAAGACAAACCGATGTCTTCTTTGTAATTTACCGCGCAGCATCCGGGATTCACAAGCTTCGTGTTCGAGGTGGGCTATAAAATGGTTCACCCGGTAAGGATTCACACTCTTGACATGGAGATGCGGGAGACCACGCGTGGCAAGCCGAAACTCTGTCTCGATGGCTACGCATACGTAGTTGACAAGAAAGTCGACTGCCGTGTTTACTGGAAATGTGAACAATATGGTGAATGTCGGGGTCGTGTCGTTACTGTATGCGATGCATTTAATGGGGAGCACGAGGTCGTCTCGTTGAAACCCCATGGGAGCCACCGTCCAGACTCTACCAGGGCCGATGTGCTTGAAGCAGTAACAAGCATCAAAGAAAAGGCGCTGCAAACCACCAGCGCACCGGTCCAGATTCTTCAGGTACGTTCTGTGTATTGCCGCTGGGGCACTTCTGCGAACACCTATACTGTGTAATAAAAAACGCAAACGACTAAGAGGAAACGAACGGGGCGGGACAGAGCGCTTACTTACATCGGTCGTAAGTAAGCGCCCTGTCTTGTCCCCTTCTTGCCTTCTTAGTCCTTTTGCGATTTTAATACACAGTCTTGATGTTCAACCAACTAGTTACTAGCCCATTCAATAATCTTGATGCATACCCGCGAACTTTAAACACCTTGAAAGTTTAAGAGCGAGAGAAACAAAAAATGCGTGTCCCATATTATACCCGTTATACAAGTCCCGTTATACATACTATGTGCGATAAGTGAGGAGTATCCTGCATAAATATAACCACAAGTTAGCTTGTGTATAACCCTTTTCATCTTGCCTTTTCACAGCAAATTAGTGGGACCATGAATCCTGAGGCGCGCCAGTCACTTCCAGCTGCGGACGCTTTAGCTATAGGAAAAACGATACGGAGGAAGAGGGCGTCGCTGTTCCCCCCAGAGCCACCCAACTTGGCCGGTCTGGTAATTGCTGACCCTTTCGACAAAATTGACGGGGAACGGGAGTTCCTGCAGCTGGACGGACGACACTGCTCCAGACGGAACGCGCGTCATTGTTTTTGCGACTGTGGAGAGCCTTGGCCACCTCTTACAGGTAAATATGTCGGTCATATATGACACGTGGAGAGACTGACTTCGGGTTGTGTGTACCTCTGTCCATCCTAAATATTATATTTCTTTCAGTCGCCAACGGTTCTGTGCGACGGGACCTTTAAGACTGTGCCGCGCCAGTTTTATCAGCTTTACACATTCCACGGCGTCAAAGTGATTGGAGGGAGCACGGTCACTTTGCCTCTGGTTTACAGCCTGCTATCTTCGAAGACCGAAACGGCTTACCTGCACCTCTTCAATGTAAGTTCGATGTCATCAGCTATTCGTCGATAACTTTACCGGGCGTTTGATTTTATTCAAACGAATTCTTTATACAAAGCGCTGTTTGAGAGCATATATGTGATAATTGCGCGGTAATTAAAAAAATTATTAAGATATTTAAGTAATTATTCGACATATCACGGCGATTACCCTTCATCTAAAATCCCCATAACCCGATAAATCCATGATAAAGACGGTCGTCTAACTCGCGCCCTCTTTTAAACAAAGTCTGGTAAAATTATTTCAAGCACTCTGTATATGCTAAGGTACAATAATAGCTACACATTGTATGTTTTGCATACACTAATGTTGTGTTTATGATTCATCACGCAGGCCCTTGTCGACATTGCCGGGCGCCATGGACTCCCCTTGTCTCCAGGGTTTATTGTAACTGACTTTGAGTTGGCTGCGATTAACGCGTTGCGTCGCGTGTTTCAAGGCAGCGTACTCCACGGTTGTTTTTTTTCATTTGTCTCAAAATGTCTTCCGGCGTGTGCAGAAGACAGGGATTCAAACCCTGTACGTGAACGACGCCACGTTTGCGAGCTCAGTGCGGCAACTCTGCGCGCTATCCTTCCTGCCTTCTCACCGAATACGTCGGGTGCGTACGCAATTCCTTTTCATTAGCAGTTTCGTACTTTTAGTCAAAATTCTAGGAGGTGTAATTATTAGTTTTGCTTTTTTTTATATCCAGGGGTATGAAGAGATCAAGCCCAGCTTTCCAGCACAGGCAGCTGCGCTCCATAAATGGTTCGAGAAGAACTACGTGGTCGGGAAACCCCGGACACTTCCCAATGGCCTGGTCGTGCGCGCGCCGCCCAAGTTTCCCCCTGACCTGTGGTCCGTACACCCGCTCATGAACCAGGGCCAGCCGAGAGGAAACAACTCTGTAGAGAGTTGGCACGCGCGTTTCCTGAAGGTGGTGGGACGCGCACACCCGGGGATCTGGAAATTCCTGGTCTGCATGGCCGCCGAACACAAGGCCACCGAGGACAAGCTCGAGAGAATGCTTCGAAGCCAAGAGCCGCCCCGCCAGAAAAAGACAACCAAAAAAAAGGAACGAAAGGATCGCTCTTCTGTGCCAAAATCGACGCAGCATGAGCGTACCGGATTTTCTCAGAGCGATTGCTCACCATCTCAAGCACTAAAGAGTGTGCACTTGTAACATGGTACCCTATAGTGTTGAGAAATAAAAGGCATTCAATTCCAAAGCTGATCTCATTTTTTTTTTTTTTTGCACACTGGAACCCAATTGCAGGTGACCTGTCGGAGTATCATTATATTTATTTCTCGTGCTCTCCTGAAAGAGTATCGTTATATTATAAGCGTGCTGTCCTGGCAGTTAAATGTTTTTCGTGAATAACCCAGCGTAAGGGTGCAAACGGGCTGGTGTGAATTACACATTACTGCAAACCCCGAGACAGCAGGAAGAAAACGACACAGAACTTAAAAAGTGTTTTAGGTGTCGGTCCTTTACTTGCAGTGTTTTGGTTTCAGTCATGTACATGAGCAAAGCTTTTCAATAAGTGGCATATCCAATTGTTTTTTTTTATTTCTAGTAATTTGACACCACCTCGAGAATAATTTCACAAGTGTCTACCTTAGTCTTAACAAATGCAAAGTAAAACATCTATAAAGCACTGTTATGCCCCAAACCTCTGTACAGAGAAATTCGATGAAACGGCCCTTAGCGATTCGATGAAACGGCATTCGATGAAACGGCGTTCGATGAAACGTCCGGTCATTCGATGAAACAGCGTTCGATGAAACGGCGTTCGATGAAATGTCCGCTACCCTCCTCAGGGCAATGAATGGCGCTAGCATGCCGGTCGGAAAGCCCATTCTGTAGGCAGTAAGCAAAAGAGTCTCTTGCTCCGTGCCATTTTGAGCCGCCGGGTTGGTTATCGGCGGCTTTGTTCCTTTCCCGATTGTTGGGAACAGGGGTTTTGCCGTTCTGGGCATTGTCAAACTAGGTGGTTGGCGCTATTACAAGGAAAGCACCGTTGTTGCGGGACCCTTCTTGAGTCTTGTCGCGCGCTTTGATGCGCGCCGCGCCTTTCGTCCTGTGTGTTTGGACGCTTTGGCTGCGTTTCTCCCCGTGGCGTCGGTAACTCTGTGTTCCGATCTCGCCTGTTGAACTGCAGCGCAGTCTCTTCTGCCCGCCGTTCATAGGAGTACGGATCCAGCGCACGATCTGAGATGTCGTACATGTTTCGACTTCGCTCGTCTGCGTAGTGGGCGGCTTCGTGTCTTCTGTTTCGGGACGCCGCGTCCCCGTTCCACGCGCAGCGTCGCTCGAGTGCCGCTGATGCTGGCGGTGGGGGACGATACGCTCGTGCGGCAAGAATGTCTCCCTGAATCCGCCGAGCCTCCGATGCCAGTTCGTTCAAGTCGCGAAACCGACTGCCTCAGAGATACGCCGCAAAAGTCGGGTGCGATTGTCGAATGACTCGCTCTACCCGGTTTGCATTGGGTGCTGAGGGTTCTAGCCAGCTCGAAGAGCTCTGGCATCGCCCTAACAAACTCCAACAGTGACTCGTCTGGGTGTTGGGTCCGTTGTTCAAGCTCTCGCTTCATCCTGCGTTCGTAGTCTGCAGGGAGGAATTCCTGGCGAAATGCCTTGCGGAACTCTCGATCGACGACAGCTGGCTTCCGGTTAGACGGAGCCATCCCGCCGCTTGGTCCGCCAACTAGATTGGCAAGATGCGTTCCAGTAGGCTCGGTGTCCGACATTCCCATGGCTGGTTGGTACTTTTTCAGGTCCTTGAGGAAGTCTGTCGTACTCACTCGGTCTCCATACTCTCGGTATGTCGGGATAGGGATTCTGACCGGTGGCCGTGCCTGCGGCGGGGGCCCAACGGCTGTTTGCAGTGCGCCCGTCAGACTTTTATCACCGGAGCTGCGTTGTCTAGCAGAGGGTGATATGCGCCGAGCGTCTTTTTTCTGTGGTGAGAATCGCTCTCCGCATGTGCGGCTGGCGGGTTGTTCCCTCTGTGTGGGCCCGCCGTGTGGTTTGCTGCGCCTGTAGCAGCTGTGCTGTGCTGTGGCTCGCAGACGGCGTCAGTGGCTCCATGAGGAGAAGCTGACGGCCAGAAGCTGTAAGAGGCTGCATTTGCCTGCTGTTGTGTCATTGTCCATTGTCTCTTGTCTCGTCGGACCCGTGTTGACTTCGAAAGTCACGGGTGGGCTTGGCTCAGCGATGAAGGCTGGCACGCTCCGAGAAGGAGTGCCTCGGTTGCATTCCGGGCATTGTGAGTCATACCCATTAGAGATGCTCGGCTGAAAGGACACTTGCTCATTGTGTCCGTGCGTGGCTGACGTGGCCACAAAGCCGTTGAGTGGCATCGGGTTTTGGGCTTTCGCCTCTCCCTCCGTTTACAAAGTTCTTGGCCGGAAATTGGCCTGGTTCGCTGTCATTGCGAGAGTGCTGCTTTGTTTGCAGTCGCCGGACAGGCCGCACGTTGGGGCGCCCGATGTGGGTTTCCCCTTTGGGGGTACCACTTAGAAACACAGTAGGTTCCTTAGGTCCGGATAATGACGTGTTTATTTTACGACAACGCCACACGCTTGCCCGAGGGCCAACAATGGTGGAGATGACGGCGCTGTCTTTTTTGACAGGATCGCCAGTCGGAGTCCGCGCTGCCGCTGTTGAAGGTATCACGGAGGGGGAGGATCAAATAAAGAAAGGAAGGCTCCGTCGAGCAGAGCCTCCCCCCAGGGAGAGTCCCGCCCGTTGGATTCGGGCCGTCTTATATAGACTGCGGGAATGGACGCGCCCAGGGTGGGTCGGATGTAGGTGTGCCTTCGACAAATCACTCGAGATGGGCGAGGAAGAGCCGTCCGCAAGGAAATACAGCCTCGCCTCGCATCTGGGACGCGCCCCCACATAGCGACGCCCCACGACCTGCCTGAGCTAGGCCTAGATAGGGATGCGGGGAACACGTGGTTCCCACAATATGCACACTCGCAGTGAACACGTCGCCTACAGTGTGTACATCCCCATGATGGCGGGCGAGATCGGTGTTGAGCATCGGTACGTGTTACAACTTGAAACGGTCTTGCGTCGACAGGATGGCGACGCCACCCGAAGGCCTGTCGGACCACCTCGCAGAGGACACGCATTCCCAATGAGATTTAGTGACGGAGGTTGCGGGAGTCTCGCATATGGTGAATGCGTCAGAGCGAGGTGACCGGGTCACCAGCAACATCCGGAACGTGAGCATCTGCACTCTGAACGTTGAGCCATATCGACACGAAACCGCCGTGACCTCAGACGCGGGCCGCCGTCTGAAGCACTGTGTCGACGCGCGTGGGTAGAACATGTTCATGGAGAGTCAACGTCTCGTATTTTAGATCCTGAGCTTCCTGCCTCGATCGAGGTGTGACGGAACGTAGCCTCACCGACGGGCACTATGTAGAGACCTTGCACTCGCTGAGCTCGGCTGAGAGCGACGTGCACGAACCGTCTGGGGTGATTGTTGCCGTAGTGATTGATACCCGACCTTCTCGTAAGTCGACCCTTGCGATTTATATATCGTGATAGCATTGGCTTGCAGAATCGTAAATCGATGACAATAGCAAGACATGTTCTTTTTGCACACTGCGATTGTGTATTTATGGATAATTGAATTTTAAAGGCACAGGAGTAACTGAAGCGAAAATGCACCAAATACAAGAATTAATTCGAAAGAAAAAAACCTAGAGAAGGTGAGTTCTAAAAACACTAAAATGGACAATAAGACCTTTTATGAGTCGGGTCTGCGATGACACAACTCCGACCAAAGCCTTTAAGGAAAAACAATTAAAAATAATGCCCCAGGCCAGGCAGTCGCCAATAATCCTCTGGCTTGGCCTATGTGAAGCTGAGACCTTCGATCCCCCAGGGGGCTGAGCCTTCAGTCCGAGGCCACTGGCGAGGGAGTCCCCTATATTCCTCTGTCCCGACTGGCCCCTTGAAGTTAGTGCATTCATGGGGATGAGCAACTAGGTTAAAATTCAAAGACGGTGTAAAATGCCAATCTGTTTGAAAAAGTTGAGTGTGTTGTCATGTGGAATTCAAAGATCGTCACTGAGCAACAAAGAGTTGAGGGTGTAGAGGAACACGATACCGACTGGCCCATTCAAAATAGATTTGTTTTTGTTGTACATAAACTGGACATGTAATCAGCACATGATAGATGGTCAAAGGTTCTTCACAGTATTCACATTCTGGTATTTCCTCTCCACGTAGAAGACATGAGTGCGTGGGGTGGGTATGTGTTATTTTCAAACGGCACAGAACAACTTCGTTAAAGCGCTCCCTGTACCGCGCATTAGCCCGTTCTACAAGTATTGGTTAGACCAAATGGTGCTGTTGCATACTTCACCACTCCATTCTTCATGCCATTTTATCGTTATGCTGCTATGAACTTGATACCGATAATCAGAGTAAGGTAGGTGTGTCACCTCCACATTCCTGTTTTACATGTAGCTGCGGCCCGGTCGGCCTTCTTATTACCTGGAATGCCCACGTGGCTGGGCACCCACCAGAAAATGATATCAAGTTTTCCAGCATGAGCAGAACTAACTTTAGTTTTTAGTTCAATAGTTGTTGAGTTTTTAGTGTTGTCTGAGGAGCAAAGGGCATGGAGAGCACTAAGGGAATCGGTGTAAATAACTGATTTGAAAATTCTTTTTTTCAGTATTCAAAATGTACTGTCATTAAGAGGCCACGCGCTTCAGCAGTTAAAATGGTAGCTCTCATATCTATTCTCTTCACAATTGAAATCGATGGTCCAATCATGAAACAGCCAACAGAACCTGGGGATTTAGTACCGCCTGTAAAAAGTTCTCGCATATCTGGTGCTGCTCTTGAAGCTGCAGAAAATTCTGCAGGATCACTTTTTCATTTCATTTCGTTTATTATAATCTCAGGGCCCGAAGTCATTTCAGAGAGGACTGGAATTATACATCAATATAAAGTGAACAATAAAAACAAAACGCAAAAAACAAAACACAAGGTACAGAATCGCTATGGGACATTATTAAGAACATCCGTTATGGCGGTTTTAAAATCAGCAGCGTCAGTAAGTGAGACTACGGATGCGGGAAGGCGATTCCAGTCGACGGAGGTCAGGGGTAGGAAGGAGGCATAAAAGGTGCAGGTGATGCAGTAGGGGATTCCTACTTTTAGTGGATGATTGGTGCGCGGCGATATGTATGATGGTTCTGAAAATAATGAGGTTCGAAGTGCTGGGTTAGAGTGATAAATCTTGTGAAATAAGCAGAGGCGAGCAATATTTCTACGAAAGGAGAGGTTGGGCAAATATAGAGACGCTTTCATGGAGGTGACGCTGGCTGTACGGTGATGGTTAGAAAGTATAAAACGTGCGGAGCGATTTCGAATGGATTCAATGGATGATGCTAGGGATACGCCAGGGTTCCAGATAGAGCCTGCACATTCAAGTTTGGTGCGCACTCAAGTTTTATATAGGAGAAGTTTAAGTGAAACAGGGGCAAGAGAAAAGTTTTTTCTCAGATAACCTAATAAGCGATTAGCGTTGTTAGTGATATATTCGACATGGATGTTCCAGAAGAAATCTTTAGTTATATGAACACCGAGATATTTATAGGTTTACACAGAAAGCAAGGTGGAGTTATTAATACAGTAGGAGGAACAAGTGTTATTTTGACGGGACACTCTCATGAATCTACATTTAAAGGTGTTAAGTTCCATAAGCCAATTATAGCACCAGCGGGTGACGTTATTAATATCGGTCTGAAGCCGTTAATGATTTCCTTATAAATTACACAGTCATCAGCGAATAGGCTAGTAGAAGAGGATACATGCGTGGGAAGATCGTTAATATATATAAGAAATAAAAGTGGACCTAATACGAAACCTTGTGGGACACCGGACTTGACACGTGAGGTTGAAGAATTAGTTCCGTTAGCGTGAACAAATTGGTAACGGTGTGATAGAAACGATTCTATCCAAGCGATTATAATAATATCTATGTTAAGTTTACGGAGTTTATGAAGAAGCAGCGCGTGAGGAACCTTGTCGAAAGCTTTTGAGAAATCAGGAAATACGCAGTCAGTCCTGGAACCCCGGTCAAGTGTTACGTGAAGGTCATAAGTAAAGGTTATGAGTTGAGTTTCACATGAATAAAACCTTCGAAATTCATGTTGCGCTGAGTTAAAAAAGGAGTTTGAGTCTAGAAAATTGGAAATGTTAGTACGAGGGGCGTTCATAAAGTTCGTATTATCGGCACAAAAAATTTAAAAAAATGAAACAAAACAGGCATCAAAATGAGCGCGCGTCCCTCTAGTTTCCGCACAGTTAAACATCGCATAGCTATAGTAGCGCTTAACGCCGCTACGGTGTCGAAACAAAAATGGGACCGCCCGTCGGTGCCAAGCACATGCAGTGATCGGTTTTTTTTCCATTTGAAGGGAAGCAATGCCAAGGATATTCATTCCAATTTGTGAGCGTTGTTTGGGGATAACGCCCCAGTTTCTGACAGTTTGGTTAAATGGCGCAGACGTTTCCAGTGTGGCCAAATAAGAGGAAAGTATTTCAATGACGACGACCAAGTGATTGCTGAAGTGGAGCGATTTCTGAACACTCGAAACGATGAGTTCTGTAACAATAGCCTCCGGCATGTGGTCCATCGCTGGAAAAAGTGGGCATACCTTTTGGTGGCGAACATATAGAGAAAGTCTTGACTCCTACTCGAGTTTGAATGCTGAATCTCTATTCCTTCGGGACAATGATACGAACTTTATGAACGCCCCTCGTATAAATGATGTGCTCAAGGATTTTACAAGGAATGCTCGTTAAACAAATGGGACAAAAGTTCAAAAGGTTATGCTTATCACCCGCTTTGTGGAGAAGGATCACCTTCCCCACCTTCCAAGTTTTTGGTAATTATCCTTGTTCAAGTGATTACGAAAATAATTTAGATAAAATAACGCATGAGTACATATTAGTGTTTTTCAAAAACTTAGCATTAATATTATCAATTCCTGCTGTCGTATTGGTTTTAAGGTTTTCGATAATGTTAGATACACCTTCATAGTCTATGATAACAAGAAACATGGGCAAAAAATAATAAGTTCTAAATACCGGACAATTTGACGTTACCGTGCATGAAAAAGATCCAACAAACACATCATTTAACACAAAAGAACACAGTTCACTGGGCACCTCCTTTCCATGGGTGTCCCTAAGTACTATGCCAGGACTAGAAGGAGGGTTAATAACTTTCCAAAATTGACGCGGATTGTTAAGTAACATTGACGGCAGCGTACTGTTAAAGTAATGTAATTTTGCCTCTTCGGCAGCTTTCTTATATACTTTAGCTGCAACATGGCTTCCCAGCGTTGTACATTGTCCAATAGCTTTGCATCGCGAAATAATTGTTTATTTTTATTTGACAGCTTTTTCAGTGTCACGCTGTACCATCAAGATTCTGGTGAAGAAGATACCACGCGAAGGGGAACATGTGCGTTCATGAGTGACATAACTTTTTCTTTAAATAAACACCAGTTATCATCAACTGAGCGCTCAGCAAAACAACCTATGTAGTCCTCTAGAAAACGATAAAGTTCATTGTTGATTGAATCAAAATCAGCCCTAGCATAGTCAAAAAATGTTTTCGTGTGATTGGACTTATTGCGTCCAGGAATGTTTAACAAAAAATGTAGTAGGGAATGATCAATAAGGCCAGGCATGTAAGTTAACGAGGAGATCAGCTCAGGCGATGTTGTTAACATGAGGTCAAGCACAGCAGCAGCTGTTGAAGTCGTACGCGTCGGTTTCGTAACAGTTTGAGAAAAATTGAAATCTAAACAAATATTCAAAAACTCGCTACATTCGGAAGAGAAGTGACTAAGGTTTGCACCCTTGTCTGACCATATTATAGATCATAGATGGGTAGTTAAAATCGAATCCCGGACAAAAGCTCACCGGACAGAAGCTCACCGGACAAAAGCTCACCGGACAAAAGCTCACCCATTTTTTCACAGACCCGGACAAAAGCTCACCCATTTTTTCACAGTCCTGGACAAAAGCTCACCACGAGAAAATTTCATGTTGGTCTTAACACGAGTGCGGACAACTTAGGTGCATGCGTGCGACACAAAAAGGCAACGATAAATTAAATCTGACAGGCGCATGGTTTGTTGATTTTAATACAAACAAGTTTATTTATCGATTGGTTAGGAGCAAATGCAGTCCCCTACTAGCTCCAGCAGTCTTGGTAGATCTCGATGTACATGCAAGCCCTCGCAAATATTTCTAAAACGATTCTGCAGGCGCAGAGTGGTTTTTCGCACCCGCTTTACTGTGGGCTCATTTCTCCGGGGTTGTGTCAATGCCATGGCAACGAGCGCCTGATTTTGCTGTAGGCATTCATTCAGCCTAAAGACGCTTGGATGGGCGTGACCGACGAGCTTCTGGAACCCGGTACTCCATCCTTCGCAGGTGTTGTTCATCCGGTCTTTATCTTGAAGAGTGGCGTCGTACATATTCCACCGTAACGGGGGAAACTCCGGTCGTCGTCGGCGCAGAGTCAGGCGAAGGGAAGAATTCGCTCTGGGTGCCGCCGCAGATGGAACAGAAGCATAACGGAAGCGGCCGTTGACATGCGTGCAATCACAATAGTCCAGCAGGTAGCCGATGTCACCGGTAGACTTTTCCCTGGTGGTTAGTTCTTGTGGAACAAGCTGTGGTGGAAGGAATGTGAGCCTGTCTAAAATCCCGCACAGTTTTCTAAATTGGTCATCTGTCTTGTACTTTTCCAAAAGGCCCAACTCCCGTTCTTTCAAAGTATATTTAAAAATTTGCAACTCAATGGTGGATGGGGTACAAGTTCTACTAAAAATGGTCCAATGTCCATCGCGTCCGCACTTTATTTCAGCCCGTGTTTCGCCCGGGTAGCAAAAAAAAAAAAAAATCGAGGTGAGCTTTTGTCCGGGTCTGTCAAAAAATGGGTGAGCTTTTGTCTGGGTCTGTCAAAAAAACGGGTGAGCTTTTGTCCGGTAAGCTTCTGTCCGGTGAGCTTTTGTCCGGTGAGCTTTTGTCCGGTTACCGTTAAAATCCCCCAACAGTAGTATCGGTGCATTCGGGAAACGAACAATGAGTGCGTTGATCGCATCGTGAAGATTCGTTATAAACGCGGTATTGCTAGAAGGAGGGCGATAACACACGCCTAAACTATATTTTTTTTTTATTTTTTAACTGGAGACCAACCCAGAGTAGCTCGAGTTCTGAAACAATTATGATGTGAAACGATGGTACATTTTCTGCTACCCCGACCAACACCCCGCCACCCTTTCTTTCTTCCCTGTCGTGACGGTAGAAGTTGAAACGTCCCTGGCAGTGCAAAATTTCACAGTTGCGTATTTGACTGGACAACCATGTCTCGCTTAACATGACAATATCCGCGTTAGAGGAGTCCACAACTGAAGACAAATCATCCCGTTTATTCATAATGCTTCTAATCAGACTTGTACGTAATCCCTTACAACTTACAAGTAACGAAATTACTTGCAATCCCTTACATTTATCAATAATTTAGTAACGGAATAATTACATATTTTCTAGAGTAATTTTAAAGTAATTCCCTTACATTTTTTTACGTAACAGATTCCTTGTAATCCGTTACATTTTTTTTTCAGGGCCAACCTCCCCCTCCCCCCCCTTCTAAAGAAAGGAGGGGGAGGGGGAGTGAAAAGAAAAGAAGAAAAAGTGACACAGCACAAAAAGAGGCTTGGCACTCTTCAGTTCCCCCCTGAATCTATTTTTTAGACCCTAACAACAATATCAAATAATACAAATAAACATTTGTAAAAAAAAAAAAGAATAGAAAGAAAAGAATGGGGGGGGGGGGGGGAGAGTTATATCCGCTTTTTTTAGTCCCTCTGTTTTTTCTTTGCGATCGAAGACGGGGAGAGGACACCAAGTGATTGTATGCCTGTTCCAGAAGCTCGAGGCGGTAAGTGCACAGAAAGAATTAACAATGTCCTTCTCGGTTATAGTGACTACGACCATTTTCATAATGTCACAACACGAGACAACGCTTTGTCTACCTTAAAATCCACTAAAAGAGATGTGATAATATGTGAAGGTGTTATTGCAACAAGCACCCTCGTTCGTTGCTGCACACTTATCATCTCTTAGAAAACAGGATGCATTTTTTTGTGCTTCTTTCACATTATTTGACCCTGTTTAAAAGCTACTTATTTTTTGTAGTCCAACTTCTAGGGTTGGCCCACTTTATTTGTGAATTCCAGCCAGGTTATCTGCATTTCAGTCACCCTTTTTGTGAGTCAGCTTTTAGCGAGCACTTGGAAAATGGTAATAGTCTTCCTGTCTTCTTTTTCCTGTTTTGCCCCAGCAGGACGCATCGCAGATATTTTTACAAATAAAACATAATGGCGGCTGACTTAGACTTGATATTCTGGGCTTGAGGAGAGAGTGAAACTGGAGAACACCGGAGTAAACTGCAGTCGGTTCGTGCTCCGTGCGTTTTTGAACGGTTCCAAGAAAGGTACACACGGCAAACGTGCGTTTACATTTCCTTGTTTTAACCGACGTTCTAATTAATTGTTGTTATGAGTGCCGTTTTTTTATTACTTATATTTCTATATTGAAAACGTTTTCTTATTTGCCAACGTCTCAACCGAGGCTCGACCTGTTCAAAACCAAAGTAAGAAGAATATCGAGACAAACCTTCATTATTATTTAATTACAGTCGAATCTCGTTAATTCAAACTCGAGGGGGACCGAACATTTGTTTGAATAAAGCAAAGTTTGGATTACCGGGAGTTTCCTCCCATAGAGACGCATAGGACGGGACCTGCATGTTAGTTTGAATTATCCGCAAGTTTGAATGAAGAGAGTTTGAATTAATGAGAGTCGACTGTATAACCTTACTGTTACAACTATGCTTTGCTATTGTCTGGTAATATATGTCGGTATCGTAAGATGGACATAAATAAATTCTTATTCTAGTTTTGGCTAGATGTATGATGACTTTGACAGCTTCGCGATTTAGACAATGGAGAATTTAGTAGATCGTTCCGATGACTCCGATAACGATACCCGATACCCCGCCGCCGCCTTTGCGGATGCATCGTATCGTTATCGGGGGCATCGGAGGTATCGGAACGATCTACTAAAACTCTCGAATATCAGGCAACGGCTGCAACGACGAGGCTTTGCTCTATCTTGGAGGTAAATAGTACTTCCATTGCTTCGTTGAAAAAGCTCAATGCAGTGCATGAAGCATTCGTGAGGAACAATATAGCACTCCCATCCAGTGCCTCAATTCAGAGGGTGTTCAGCGTAGTAGTCGCCATCTTCATTAAGGAATGACGCAATATGTCTGACGAGACTTTCGAGAGCCGGCCGTTGCTTAAAATACTCAAGGTCATTAAATGAAAAAGGTTACAACAATAAGAACTCGAATAACCCTCTTCCCTTTGTTTCTTTATTGAGGACAATAATGTTGAAAGTAACGCCACGAAAGTAACGGATTACTTTTTGGGGTAACGGTCAGTTACTTTTATAGAAAGGTAATTGTAATTGTAATAAATTACAATTTAGCCTTGAGTAATTGTAAATATAATTCCTTACTATTTTTCGGTAACGTGTTCAAGTCTGCTTCTAATGTTGGTAAATAAGACAGAAAAATTATTATTAGGCAAAGTATTGGTAGTAGCAGCCTCACCCCTCCTTGTTGTTTGGTTTCGTTTTTATTGTATTTCATTCAAGAAAGATTCAAATGAGACTATGGGGCACCTTGGAGGCAAGTGCCAGGGGCTTTTTAGGACTGGTGCTTTGACTTAAAAAAAAGAGAGCTATTGACTTTTTGTTTTTCATACGGCGTTTTGAAGCGAACTTGCTCCACAAGCTCGGTGCATAGGTGCTGGGGGACTGAGCGAACCCTTAAGCTATGCATGACACTCAGCGCGCTTCGCCTTCGATCAAGAAAGCATTCGTTCGATTCAACATGCAGGCTTAAAATGGGGGAGGTTCCGAAGGCACCAGTTGCTAGTCGAAGTCCCTGTTGGTAAAGTGGATCTAACATCTTAAGTGTTGATGGCCTCGCTGAGCCATAAATGATGCTCCCCTAATCTACAAGGGATCGGGTGGCCGAGCGGTAAATTCGCAGGAGGCACTGACGATCCGATCCCTACGACTTAAGAGAAAGGACCTTGAGAATTTTAAAGGTTTTTGTGATTTTGCATTCAAAGATTTAATACGAGGGCTGAATATTTGTTTTCGATCAAAAATTGGTCCGATGAACTTATGTTCCGTTTTCACAGGTATGTTTGCATTATAAAGATGTAGAGATGGTGCAGGTGGAATTCCCTTTTTGCTAGTGGGACAAACACATGTCGTCTTTTCCCTAGAAAACTTAAAACCATTCTTCCCAGTCCATTTGCTTAGAAGATTAATTGCGATATATATATATATATATTTGTAAGTCGTCCACATCGAATGATTACTGAATGGATGGAGGGATCGCTTTAGTAATGGAGTCTGTTTTTACTATAAACAAAGCTATACAGAGAACGCCGCCCTGAGGGACTCCGTTTTCATGAACCAATTCCCTCGACAGGGTTGTCCTCAACCTGACTTTAAAGGTACGTGTTTGCAAAAAGCTTGAAATAGTTGCTAGCATATTGCCCTGAATGCCAAAAGAGAGCACATCTTGAATTCCATGACGTAATGCGGTAATATAGGCCTTCTCGAGATATAAAAAAGGCTGACAAGCAGTACTGGTTGTTTACGAAAGCATCCCGTACTGCCGTTTCAAGACGTATCAGATGATACAGTGTATAACGGGATGAGCGAGGACCGGACTGAAATTTATGAAGGAGACCCATCTTTTCAAGGGTATAAACTAACGAGAATTAACCATCCGTTCAAAGGTCTTGCCGAAGCAACTAGTTTAACCTGTTGGCCGGTAACTGGAGCAGATGACGGATCTTTACCGTCTTTCAAGATTGGGATTCGCGAAGAAAAAGGCAGGTAGCCCTTCAGCTCAATTTGGTTCAAATATTTTAGAATAAGTTATAGCATAGCAGGAAGGATGCGTTTAAGCATGTCGTAGTGAACGTTACCACTTCCCGGGGCAGTGGTATGACTCCGTCGAAGGGCCTGCGTAAGCTCACTAAGTACAAAGGGAGCATTGTACGGCTCTACTGTGCCTCACGTCAGTTTGATTGTCTTTTTTTCAGCTGTTTGTTTTAGACGAAGAAAGAAATCGGAGTATTGACTAGAGCTTGATAGCTTCTAAAAAATACCGGCCCAAGATATTTGCCAGCACAATCTGCAGAGGCTCTGTTACGCGTTCCGCCCTACTCTCAGACAGTTGGCCAATCACCTCATTGCATTTCTTCTCCAGCTCGTCGTAGTTTACGTTCTCAAACTAACGTTTCTTCTCGAGTGGCTTCTCGATGTTGGTGTCGTAAATCTCATGGTAGATATCCACTATGTGGTCTGCCTCGCTTCTGAATGGATGGTAATTAGCATAGCCATCTCGATTGAAGTTTTCAATGTCGCTGGTTCTGTGTGATCTGTATCTAATGACTCTCTCTACTTCACGTCGCTTGTACTCCCCATTCAACCCTTGCGTGTACCAAGCAGCAAACTCTACGAGTGTAACGTCACTCGGCTCGTTCGCTCTCTTCTCGAACTTGTTCACGATGCTGAGCTTTCAGACGTCGGTGGATTGATCTTCCTCATATAAAGGGCTTTGATATACTTTCGAAGTATGGTACGTTCGTCCATGGGCATAGTAGGGATGAATGCAACTTGCCTGCTACCCACCGACATTCCCATTCTCAGAAACACCCATGATGCTTCCTGAACGTTCATCGTTACCCCGTTAAGCACTCGCACGCCAAGCTCCATCATGAGTCTGCTCATACTTATGTCTGGACTTGTTTTGTTGATCTCTTCGACGGCTTTTTAGAGATCTCAGACATCACGGTTCACCTTGTTGACGCAGTTTACCACGTACAAAACGCAGTGGCACACGTTCACTATGCACTGGAGGTTCATGTTGGATCCCATCCAAAGCTATCTCCGAGTTGAATGCGTTGACAAACGTCTGCTTGATCGTTCGTTCTAGCAGAACCATCGGTCTGTGCTTACCAGCTTTGAGAATCTTGATGTAATTCTCTTCGTTTGCTGCACCGTTTAGCTACCAGAACTCGTAGATTGAGTCGTACTCGGTCTCTTCGAGCTTCTGGTGTAGCTCTATGTACTGTTGCTTGAGCTTATCGTCTGGCTTTGTCTTTGGGTTGAGTATACGAGTTCTCGTCATTGGCCAGAGCGATGAGTTGAATCTGTATCTTGCTTCACTGCGTTTGTAGCACGGGAATGTGTGTGCGGGGTAGTGTGTCCTGGGGTTTCCAAAACCTCGTTTTTCAAACTTAGCAATGAATCCACGTGTTTGTCCGGCTTGTTCATGTCGTCGGTTAACTCCTCAAACGGAGCATTGTTCAGCCATAACAGTATGTGAGTATGGGTGCTGCCATGTTGCTGAAACTCAATCCGCTTGAAGTAGTCTACCACATAGTGTTCTCCAAATAGAGAGATTGGCTTGTTCTTCGGCACACGTATGACCGCACGAACGAACTTATCAAAGTACAGTGTGAAAACCAGTAGACAGGTGTTCACGAGTTGAGCCTTGTATAGCGAGTACATGTTCTCAAACTCGATTTTATCTTCCGGGTCAGGATGCACTAGTCATTTCAGTAGTTGTAGCAGTGGACT
Source organism: Ixodes persulcatus (assembly GCA_013358835.2). Classification (NCBI taxonomy): domain Eukaryota; kingdom Metazoa; phylum Arthropoda; class Arachnida; order Ixodida; family Ixodidae; genus Ixodes; species Ixodes persulcatus. Next base: position 144,490 of record JABSTQ010010211.1, read on the forward strand.
GTTGGTAAGTTTCAAAATGCTGAGCGTGAAGAATACTGTGGGTCTGCCGAGTTGTATAATAATGGCAAGACATTTGCCTTGCGTTACGCCCAGAAATAAGCCGAGTTTGGTATGCCCTTCATGAATGCCAAGTTTGCTATCGATGCAGTCTTCCACAAGGTTGTTGACCTCGAACATCTTCCTTCTGATTTCCTTCAACAAGCGATTGTCGTTGTTGCGGAACGTGTGGTTCAGCCCGCTCCTACTCCTGCGTCAAAGAACCTTTGTAGCCATGTACAGCACGGGTTTCAGCTTGACTCGACGACGATCTGTACAGCGAATCTCGGCAGTCGCAAAATCAAACGCAGTAGTTTTCACTTCGGTCTCAATTATTCTTTCTTCTCCTAGGTAAATGTGCGGGAAGTACAACTCGGGCCGTTCGTCATAAACTATGCTAATCGGTGTCTTGATTTCACCCGGGCATGTACCTAAATACTTCGACTCGTGCATAACTTCAAAGTTTTTTCCTCCTTGTTTCTGCTTTATCTCGATTCTCTAGATACTTTACCTCGTCCCAAACCACTGTCTGCTGTTCGAGGCCAAGCACACTACGCGTCTCACATCTTTCTGATCGTCTGGGTCTAAATTCGCTGGATCTTCATCGGCTACATCCTCTTCGGCTTCCTCTTCCAGTTGCTGGATACACTCGTCAACCGCTGCTTCGGGTGGGAGTTGAATCCCATGGTACTTCTACAACGTGCTGTTGCACAGGAACTTCAACCAGGCCCACAAACCTTCTTTCTTGTCATACCCTTTACCATAGACCGAGTTCACGAAGAATTGGGTACTACCTCCAACATTCCGTGGTAGACTCTTCACCATCTTCTGAAACACGACTGGAACGTTTACAATCTGACCAACTATCACATACTGTCCTCCTCCGTGTACAAGTTGTCGAAACTTCATGAACGGTAACGCGGTGAGATGAATCTCTCGCTTATGTCGTTCAGTGGTCTCAAGTCTGGTTTGGGTGGGTACTTGAATTCTTTACTTCTGGATGAGTGCGGAATCTTGCCTCGCCTGAGTGTTGTTTTGCCCATCGAGCACACTACGAAGCTTGTGGTGTCTTCGTTCGGGAACTCTTTCGTCAGTATCTCCTGCATTGCGTCGCCAACCTCTGATACGTCCGACTTGAACCAAAGCCTATCGCGTACGCTACACGAGATGCCAAACCGGTCGCATATTGCGTGCTTCTTTAGGTATCTGTCCGCCTTGGTTGTATCTAAGAGTCCTCACAACGTCATGTGTTGGTTAACCCTGGCTTCACGTTGAGCCGCGAGTCTGGCCTGCTGGACTTGCCGTCTTCGCTCAAGTCGTTTGTCTTCAACCTCTCGCCTCTGTTCAACTTCTTGCTGGTCTTCGGTTGCATTTTCGGAATATCGTTTAGCTGCTCGTCTGGCCCGCTGGACTGGTCGTCTTCAATCTCGACGCTGGTCTTCAACCTATAGTCTCTTCTCAAGTTACTGCTGGTCTTCGGTTGTAGTCTCGAAAGATCGTTTAGCAGATCGTCGGGGCTGCTCAGCTTGACGCCTACCGTCACGCGTTCATGCGTGAACGTAGGCGTTCATGTTCATGCGTAATTGTAGCAGTTTCTGGAATCTGCCGCTAATCGGACTTATTCTAGACTAGCCGCTGCTGCTTCTTCGGGGCGAACTAGCGTGCTGCTTGACAGAATTTGCTATTCGGATTAGTCTACTGGGAGCAGCTCACCTCGCGGCTGAACCGATATGGAATTGGTGTCACGTAATGTAAATTTCCCGCTAAATTTGGCGAGGAAGCGGAATTGGTGTATAGATCACGTGACATCAGGTCACGTGACGTCAGTCTTCTCGCTAAATTTAGCGGGAAAATGAATTTTTGATTAGGTGAAGGGACGTTAATTTTCCCGTTAAATTTGGCGGAGAAACTATATTGGCATATCGGTCATGTTATATGAGGTCACGTGAAGTCAATTTCCCCACTAAATTTAACGGGCGAAATTGAATTGGTGTGCGGGTCACGTGACGTAAATTTTCCCGCTAAATTTAGCGGCGGATCTGAATCGGTGTATGGATAACGTGACGTCATGTCATGTGACGTCACAGGCCACGGCTTAACGAAATGCGGCTATCCGGAGCAACTAACCAAAAAACGCTTCAGGATAAAAAAAGAAAAAAAAAAGAAACGAGATAATGGATGAGGTTCCGAAAGAGGAACCAGCCTCGCGGTCACTTTAGTGTGGGCTATGTTTCTGTTGAAAGCAAAAACGGCCGTAGATAAAGCTCTTCTTTCGGTGAATCTTGGGTTTTTCTTATTCAGTTTGCCTCCGATTCGAGGTTTTTCGGTATTCCCCAATTTTGAGAAAACCAGCTCGTAGGTTAATTTCCAGGGTTTACCGGTATTTACAGAAAACACAAAACTCTAAGCATAATGGAGGTGTTTAAAGTGGTGGGCCTTTCAACCAGGCAGGTAAAGCTCTCACCAGTGCAAAAAAGTTCAGTCCGAAATCCGACGACAAGCCAAAAAACACTCCCAGAAATTGTCCCTGTAGCTGAGAGGCTAGGGTTTGGACTTTAGGGAATGCACCCCAACCATTGGCCCCACTAGAGTCACTGTATGGGTTCCCAGAGTAACGCATTCCTTTTTTTTTTTTGCGTTTTGCCGACAACATACTCACTCTAGCCGATCATGTTATGGCTTAATGAGCATCATTGGACGGTAGCGATCACGTGACACAATCACCGCTAGACTCACCTCCATCAGCGCTTCAAGTGGCTCCAATCGCCACCATCTTGAACCAGCAAACAACTGCTCATCGAACGCGCGTTTACGCGCCGTCTTTTCCATGCAGTTACCGACGTCAAAAACAAGGAGATTATGTACTTAGTGGCACAATGCCTGCTTGTTGCGCTTTTGGAATCAGCAGCAGGTTGGAGGATGGAAAGAGACTCTTCCGGATCCCGTTTGGAAAGAACGCAACTGCAAGACGGAGGAAGAATTCTTGGCTGGCCATATTAAAACAGAAAGATTTCGAGCCGACTGCAACAAGCAAGCTTTCTGAGGTGACTGCCGATTACAGCTGGTTCATTCAGCGTATCGCGGAATGAACCAGCTCCTTCAAACAGGTCCAACTCATGTCATTATTGCCTTCATATCCCCGCCGACGCGTGGACCCAAGATGGCGGCGCCATGGTTTCGGTTTCAGCGCCGCGCCGGCGTTCTAGAACGAACCTTCGGAGTTTCGTGACTCTATAGGCAGTGTCTCTATAGGCCCGACAATGAATTCAAACTTGATAAGGAAGGCGTCCATGTCGACTGTTGTCTCGAAGGATTGAGATTTAAGCTTCAATGTTTCGGGTAGAGATTTCGGGAACAGATTGCAATCCGTATACTTCACCCAAAAGGTGAAGTACTGCGGTGAAGTACTTCACCGGCTCAACATGCTGAATACTTTCGGTCAGAATATCTAGGCGTTCTCGCTGGATCGTATCAAAGGATTTTATATCGGAGCGAATGGAGGAACTCAAGTAGTCCTTGCATTACTGGCGTCAGTTTCGTTTGAGCACAAGTGATACGTTGTTCTAGTTCCCGGAACAGAAGCTGCATTCCCGCCAGCGTGACTGCCGGTGGTGGAATTACTGAGGGCTCTCCCGTTGGCCCGGTGTAGGGTGGTCCTCGGCACGCTGGTCTTGTTGTCTCGTTGATAAAACTATCGTAAAACCACCCTTAAAAAAAAAAAAGTCTAGCCACTTTTCGTTTTTTTCTTCTTCTCGTCGTTTTTTTGTATTGTCTCCCGTTTCAATATACGTCTTGCAAAATCGAAGCGATCCTAGAGACGTTTGACCGTGCAAAGCATCTTGGGAACCCCTCGATCAAAGTTTCGGTTTCGGTTTGCCAGCCTAAATTAACGACATTTTATCACGGCCAAATACAGTGCTTGCATTTCCAAATATTTGACTTTTAATGTAGGTGTTGCCTGCCAATACGAATAAAACGCTGGGGCACGTTTTTTTGTTTCTTCCGACGTGCCAGAGTTTGGGCGCGTGTAAACAAGACCATGAAAGCACATGAAAAATGTATACTGGCCGGCCATTCTATTTTACTCTCCCCTCAAAGGGCTTCTTAAAGTTATTAGTGATCCGGAGGGTCATGCTGCATTCTGGAATGGTAGCCAGGCAGCCAGAAAGGTATGGGACGCGGCCGGCCTTAACCCCTACTCCTCGCTAAGTCTAGGCCGTTCCTTAGGGTCGTTGGAGGTCGGTGTTTTGACTAGTCTTTCACGAAGGTAAATCGGTGCATTGCAAGCGAGCGCTGACTTATTTTCATGCGGTGCTGAGATGCACTACTTCGTCAATGTGGCAATCGAAATCGATACTATGCCAGCCCCTTTCATGGTCAAAAAGGTCCCATATTGCAACGCGCGCAGCGTTGCATGCAAGGATTTTCGGCAGATGTCCTTATTCAGGTCCCTCTCCGATGTTCCCCTCAAATCCTCATTACCAAGAAAAACGGTTTGTGGACGTCCCAATAGCTGCCAAATCACTTGACGTTCGGAAAATCTGACTACCCAATCGAAAAACCGTCAAGATTTTTGAAGTGTTTTGACGTACTCTTCAAACTTTTTTGAGGAGTTTCAAATGTCCGTTGACGTTTTCCAATGAGTTTGACGTTCCCTTCAAGAATTTCTAAAGGATGTAAGAGACCCGCAATAAATTTTTTAGAGGCATGGGATGCCTGTCGCAATCTTTTCCGTGAAAGCACGGCACCCATCAAAATCGTTTTAATTGGTCTGGGGGCGAGATCACGCAAAGCTTCAGGATATATGCGTCGAGGAAGCCGCTTGGCCATTTTGTTTCAGGGGACAGCAACGAGCGGACTCTCGGTGTCGTCTTCCCTTCCCATGTGTGGAACCCATCTTCTAGACATGATGATAGACCTCGCCCAAATAGACAAAGCAGACGAGGTAAGGTTCTGCCTATTTGTGCGCGGTCTATCATCACGTTTAATACCTACCAACTAGCCCAGCTTACTACCTATCGTCTTGAGCTGCTCAGTGTGCGGATCAAGGAGATGGTCTCTCAGTGCCCTGTTTCTTGTGCCTGTTCGTTCGTCCGGCTTAAAAAACTCATCCAACGAGCGAGAAAAAAAAAAAGGAAACGCCGAAGACGCCACCACGACTGCGACAGGGACGACACCGTTACCGTGCAATCTCCCAACGGCGGCGGACGTTGGTATTGCGTTCGAGGTTTTCGATCAACGTGCTACTGATACTTTCTATGTGTGCGTGTGGCGCACCTGCTTTGTTTTATTAGTTGAACTACCGCACATCTCAGGACTTTACCTAGCGGCATTGTGAGTACCTCGAAAGATATTTTTTTCGAAAAATTACTTGGTTGTCCTTATTTAGTCTGATCGCTTTTGTCTACAGCTACTTGCCTCCGGGAGACATATATTAGTTTTATAGAGCTGAGATATGCCATTTAAAGAACTCTCTAAAAAACATGAATATAAATAAAATAGGTTTTTAGCAGAGCACGTTTTTCGATACCAATTCGAAGTTGGCAATTGGCCAGTGTCGGGGACTATGATTTTGGCGTAAAGCTATGCGAATAAAAACCTAAATTAGCTCTTACAGCAAAGGCATAATTTTATTTTGAGGATGTTTTGTGTTGTTACTTAATGTTCTTAGAGTATTGAGCTGCACGCAGTGGTGTGGTCTGACTAACATATTACTATTAACTTATTGCCTTTTGCTTCAAAGCAATTTGAGAATCAAAACAAAAACAGCAGCGATCTATGTCCAGAGTCCTACAATGTGTGGAATGTATAATTTCAAGAGCGATCAATTAAATTTATTTAGAAGTAATAATCAGTCGTTTCGGAAAGTAAAGAAGAGGATATTGTTAATTGTCGCGACTTAACCTACATGTTACTCGACTTGGTCGTGCGACGTGACGTCATGGTGTCAAGTCATGGTGTCCCGCGATGTCAGATTATGTGGTCACGTGCCGTCAGGTTATGTGGTGGCGTGACGTCATGGCTCCACATGACACCACGACTTGACACCGTAACGTAAGATCACGTAGCGACTGTAGTGACATGCCCGGCCACGGGGTATGCGCGGACTCATGGACAGACAGATATCTGGCAGTAGGGGCTTCAGTTATAAAGCATTCTATATTTTAAAAATATAAAGAACAAAGACAGACACCCCTCTTTCAAACGAGAGGAAACTTTCACCTGAATATGGGCCCGTATTCGACGGCCCAACGCATGCATTTGCGGTACAGGTCGACGTGACTCGAGAGTCCCAGGTTTCCCAGTAGCGGAATGCCCCTAGGTCCCGGAGGGGGCTTCAGTCCCTGAGTTCCCTTGTCGCGCCGGAGCCAGCGAATTACCAGCCAGCTTGTCAGAGCAGCGACGGCAATCACGAATGACGTCGCCAGTTCCGAACTCTGGGGAATGCAAATCAAAATGTGCATACTGTAACCGATGGGAAATGGCAGACGAATTCGAAACCAAGAATACATTTTTAATAGGTGAGCTTGTGCCTGAACCTAATATATAAGGGGACCGAACACTATGCGCCGGCGACGGAAATGCGACTGGCGCAAATTAGAGTACTCCGTTCCTTTTATGCAATCGGAATATCGAGGAAGATTCTACACCATAACAAACGATCACAACCGAGAAGGGAGACCATTTCAGAAGGGTAACGATTGGTAAATGAAGGAAGTGACCCGGTGTGGTATGAACTCCGAACCTTGGCGTGGCAGCCTTGTGCGCTACGAAATTAACACGCACGCGGCAATAGCAAGACTTTTAAGTGTTTCCCAAACTTGGGTCGTGACTCAAATCGGGGTCGTGACAGATTCAGCGAGATCACGAAGCGTCTCGGGAACTTGAAGGAAAGGCGAGCTTGGCTTCTCTGTAATAACGTCGATAAAAAAAAAAAAAAAAAAAAAAAGTGCAGGCTGCAACAACAGATCGAGCCAGAACTGACAGTTGCGGTGTCCAAACTTCGCGCTTGTTTCGTGGAACTGTTTTTCGACAAACAAGCTCAAACAAACAATCCTGCTAGCATGCAAAAAAAAAAAGGCATGCTTGCAGAATTGACTGTTCATAAAGCGGCCCTGCAAGGACTTTTTTTTGTTTTAGAATGGCCGCTGTTAGTTTCCCCTTTCCGGGGAAAAACAGCGATGTGCAGCCATGTTCGAACGCAAAATCCGCGTGATCACGGGAGCGAGCTCTCCCCATCGTCGTCGTCACATGTAACCAGCGCTCTCTTCTTTACTCCTTCTCCCCCGCCCGCCCCTCCCCCCTCCCCCTCCTATTGGGAGTCTGAATGTCTCCGCTGCAGATCAAATATTTTGCCAGTGCAGCAAGGCTGTGTCTGGGGTCGTGAACGTGCCTTTAACGTGCACAACGCAGTAGTGATACATGGCCGCATGCTGATACAATAATCATCCACATCGAAACGGGCGGGGGTGGGGGACTAAGTCCCTCGATTACCGCGCTTTGCTGAGTAGCGACAGCGATTGATGTGCCAACGCGCTCTCCCATTGGTCCGTGCCCGCGTTTCATTCCGGTTAGAAAAAACATGGCGGATTTTACTCGACCTCACTCTCGAGTAACGGTTTGGTACCTTGTCGTTCGAAAACCTACCCGCGTCCAGCGTTATCCCATCTGGATTTTTACGTGCCATGACCCGCTGGAGTGACTTGGAAGATTTCGAACACAGCCAAGGTGGGCGAGTTAGGAAGAACATGGCGGACCGCGCGCTAGCAGACGACAGGAGCGAGGGGAGGAGGACTTGTGGCTACCTCGCATAGCGTTCATCTAAGGACGTTATTGGGGACTGGGTTTAGGATACCTGGATTCTGCAGCGTGAGCTTTCGTGCCACGTGATCCGAGCTACGGTTCGTTAACACACTCCGCCACCGATCCCCCAAACCAGACCATCCGCCAGTCGGCGAAACGAAAGACGTAGCACCTATTTACTGTCAAAAGTGTGACTTGTTTTGATCAATACGTGATGAAATGAGTTGAGTTTGGGACTCTCACGGGACTTCTTCGCCTACGCTGCTTCCCAACAGACACTCATCGGAAGCGTCCGGAGCGCGTTGGTGAAACCTCTCGGCCCCAACTCGACGACGCTCAAGTTCCGGGCAGGTCCGGGCGGGTCTCTTGTGCTCTCGCGAGGAGACATATTTGTACTTTCGCTTCTTGCAAAATGTGCCGCCAGCGTCGTGCGTCGTCTGCTAGGATACGCGAAGCATGGCCTCCGAGATTCCAAAGCGAGCGCGCTTCGGAATAATGTGAGGGGCACCTGCGCCGGTTCTTACACCGCTTGGCGGCGGGTATGTCGGCAGGTCATCTCGCGCGTTGTTTCTTGTTTCCGTACTTTCTAAGCTGCATTTGTTTCTTTTCTTATCTAAAACACTAGACAAAATCTACTTTCATATGGAATTGAAACGGTTCTCGCCACTTATATTTTGTATTGCGACTAAAAAAAAGAAGCTTTTAGCGTCTCTTACCAAGCGTAAGGGAGGAGCTGACTAAGACCAACAACGTGACGATTTCGTCACATGCCGCACACGTTCGGCACCACGGGACACCTCCGTAGGAGGAGGAGGTTTCCGCGTCGTCCGGTTAAAATATGACGCACTGATATTTACTTACTCTCTCCGTGCCCGCTATGTGTTGATGCCATCCCAAATTGAACTTGTAATGGCGGTAGCTACTTCTTAACTAGTGCAGTAGGCGTACTGATCCTCCACTGCACGGTTCTTGTGCTGCAGATACGTATGACACCCCGGTGAACGTATTAATAGCTGGTTTATAACCAACGAGATGAGAAAATCAACAGCTGCTACAACGCGCAGTGCGCAGTTTTGTACCTGCACATTTGACGCATCACATGTGGCGCTATCAAAATAACAGAAAGATTCTTTCTGGGTTGCCTAGAAATTGTTCCGAATACTAACTAGCTACGATGGTGCTCGCACAATGAAGTAATTCGCGAAGTAAGAAGGTCGTTTGTTTAGGTAACACTGCACTTCCGAATGGATGCCTGTATAACTTACGGAAAACTAGTTTTTTAAATTGAATGTTAGGGACCCTTGTAGATGGTTGAGCGTGTTGGTTTGCAATTTACAATAAGGAACGAGGGACATTGAAGCCTGTCTTGTTTGTTTTTCTTCAATGTCCCTCCTCAGAGCCGTTTATACTGAGAGAGTTTGGCCAATGGGCGGAGCTTGTTGGCCGCTAGAACAAGCGGATTTGGCGGTAACACAATATGGCGTTACTTCTTTGTCTTGTTCATTCCTGAGAAATCGCGTAGAGTTCCTATGAGTCAGAGCCACATTATGGCGGACGGAAGTAGTCATGCCCCGGTTGTCAGACTACGCTGCTGTGGTTGTCAGGCTGTCAAAATCTCCTTAAGAAGGCCAAACTCTCTCAGTATAAACGGCTCTGTCCCTCCTTCCTTATCGTAAATTAGGGACCCTTGCCTGTATTCAGATGAAAATGGCTCCCATTCTACACAGTTGCCGGATGACTTGCCTATAGTGGAAAAATTGTTCAGTGGGCAAAGAAATGAAGTTCAACATAAAAAACACATACACCTATGTAGTTTTATTAAAAATAAAAGAGCTTTCGAACTCAGTAATAATAGAATTACGAAGTGTCTATATAGTGTCTATATATATAGGGTAGACAGCGTTTGCGAATCTTATTTTCAGGTGCTGGAAGGGAAATATTGAGACGTGGGAAATCGTCAAGCAGAAAGTTATAATGCTTGCGATTGAAAGGGTCGACCCTTTTAGTATATGAGGCGCGCTGTGCCGAAAGCGGTTTGAACGCCGATTTTCAGGCGCTGTCGAGAACGAAGTGTGAAAACTCCTGGCAACGGCTTTCAAGGGTCTAAAAAGCGTTAAGCAACGCTCGAATAGTGGCATCTCGAGCGTTACCGAGGTGCAATTGTTCGTGCTCGGTCAGAAAAGTACCTGCTGGGAGAGCAGTGGACTAGGCGAGCTTTGACCGACGAGGAGCGATACGCGCGGCGCGGCGAATAGGTGAAATTGAACCCAATGACGTCAATAGAACGGACCCGAGTATTATCAAACGAGCGTTTCTTGTGCATTATAGCCGGCTCTTTGAATCACAAGTTCAGGGGAAGAAGGACGTGGGAATCTTCTCGAGTCCCTACCGCAGCTTGCGGAAGAGGATCGGGAAAGCCTTTTGCTGTCAATGACTTTGCGAGAGGTGGGAAGTGCAGTTAATGATTTCCGGAACTAGAAAACGCCGGGACCTGATGGGATATGTGCCGAGTTTTATAAGAAGTTTAAGAGCGTAGTCTCCAGTTTGTTATTAGGAGGTTTTTACACAGCGTATGTACGGAAAGCACTGCCGCCGTCTTTCGCGCGATTGTACACTATTCTTATTCCTAAAAGTGCTGACTTCGAGAAACTGCGTCACGTCACTGATTTCCACCCAATTACTTGCTGTAATATTGATTACAGGATTGTTTTCAAAATCCTCGCATGTTGGCTTCAAGTGTTCAGTGCAAGCTGATCGGGGATCACCGAACTTGCGGGATTCAAGGTAGATCAATTACAACGAATATTCACGTTGCCTGCAGTGATTTGGAAGCATGCGACTGCAATATGGCCGAATTGCCATGTCGCAGTTAGATTAGAAAAGGCCCTTGACTGTGTTAAACACGACGTTCGTTTTGACGTTTAAAGCGTGTGAAGTGGGTGATGTCATTTTAGAGGATGCCAAAATGGCCTGTCAAGGTTGCACTACGAGGCTCATTGTCAATAAGGGAGTCGACAGATCCAATCCATGTTCGGACGTCCGGGAGACAGGGATGTCCTATGTCGTCATCATTGTTCATTTAGAGCTTTTTAGAACGCAGCTCTTAGGCGCCCCGTTTCCGGCTTGAGAGGCGTCGGCGTTGCCGTCCGGCGTAACTGCGCGGTGCATTGTGGGAAACGTCCCATAATGCACCGCGCGGAGGGGAGGAGGAGGAGGGAGGCGGGAGGGAGGAGGGGCGGAGGGGGAAAGAGGGGGAGGAGGCGAGGAGCACGGCAGTAGATGAGGAGGGAGAAAGAGAGGGCACGGATGAGGAGGAGGGGCATACCGTCCCCTCCGCCCCCTCCCCTCCTCAAGTGCTGCGCTCTAATTCGGCATTACAGTGGAGTTGTAACGTCTTCAATTTTTTTGTTTAAGCATCCTGAATAGTAAGGAATATCGGGGATTTTGTCCGGAAAATGGTGATATTAAACGCCTTAGTTACGCTGGTGATATTGCAGTTGTTGCATTGATAAGCGAAGCGTCAGCGCGGCGATTACTCTTGAGAAAGCATTTTGTGAGGCTACTTGTGCAGGCATAGACTGGAGTAAGTGCCGTGGGTTTTGGCACGGCTGTTTGGCCATAACGCCTTCACTGTTCGAAGGCGTGTGCTGGGACTGCGTTCATTGCGTATACTTCGGCGTGCCACTCGAATGTTATCCAGTAAACAAACGTATTGGTCGGGTATCGCCACCGACCTGGACAGGCGCGCTTCTCTCTGGAAAAGGCGTGACCTCTATTTTGCCAGAGCGACGGATTGCAATGTTTTCCTCGTTTTGAAACTGCGGTATGTTCTGAAAGTGATACACTGATGCCGGCATGAACGTGCAGAAGTTTCACACGAGTGTTTGCTACTTTTATCTGGAAATAGATCTATTGAACCGATGAGACGCGATAATCTGTTCCATTCGTGTACATGACGGTGGGCTGGGGCTATCGCATTTGCTTTGGAGGCAGCTTGTCTCACGTTCATGTATCTGTGAGATCAAGAACATCCTTCGATACGCGAGTTCATTCAAGACAAACTGTCCACTTCATTGACCGTCTTTTCTTGTTTCGTCTTGTGGCGGCCAGACAGGATGTCTCTTTGAGTCTCAAAAGGAAGTTGTAAACACACAACAGTTTTTTGCCTGCTCGTTGTTTCTTTGAAAATTTGTCTGGGGTGAGTAGGAAAAAGCTTTCCCACGATTTGTTGATTAGTATTTTCCCAACGCCGCTGTATAGCAGTGCTGTTTGTCGAGGTAGTAAAGATGGGCTGAAGAGCGTCAAGCTTATGTGTATTTCCCCCTCCGAAAGGCATTCATTTTTAAACTAAATACCAATAGAGGCGTAGAGGAGCTCCATCAAACCTGTGTTTATATTTTGCCGGGACGTCATGTTTTTTCTTTGGGGCGTGTTCTAGCACACGTTAAAAAAATAATTGAGCGTTTGTCCTTCGGGCATTCGGGTTTTGAACGTCACCAACGATGACGCGTCCCATATGTTATGTGTTTGCTTTCGGAACATTGTAGCATATGGCGATCGCGCATGGCACTCAGGCAAGCTGACGTCAATGCGAAAGAAGTGCGTTTTTTATTTGTTGAGTCTCATCAAGCAAGTGGAAAGTGCTTTCTTTTTACCCGTGAGTCCAAGCCCGAGTGACTCGGCATTTGTAAAGTGTTTTGTGAAATCCACGCTTTTCAACATGCCCTGGACAAGTCCTGCAGTGCTTTTAGTGCAATGTGAAATGCGCAGTAGTTAGAGCGCCGGGCTTGCATTCCGATATCCCGGGTACGATCCCGCTCAAGTTCTTACTGTCTTGGACGCATCGCCCGAAGCGTAGGAAAATAATAATTTATTGTATTTCCCTTCATACTTTTCATATTATATATAGGTGAAGCACAGTAGTTTGAGAACAATGGACCGGGGAAAATGTAATAAGTCCGAGATCCGTACTTGCGGAGTTGCTATGCCTAGGATTTATTGTATGTATACGAACTTCGTAATACATACACTAACTACTAGCCATAGCACTCCGCAAGTACGGATCTCTGACTTATATATATATATATATATATATATATATATATATATATATACTATATATATATATATATATATATATATATGGGTGATTTCATCTCAACTCAGGCACGGATTTAGGGTCGAATTTTTAATTTTGACGGAAAAAATATATGTTTTGGGGCAATTCCTATAATAAAAGAAGACGCAAACGGCAATGTCGTTGGATTTTTTGTTCTCGAGTTATGGACCGTTGAAGCGGTCAAGGTGGAAACTGACGTTTTTCCAGCTTATCGGAGGTGCCATATTTCACTCCATCCCTTTTCCATACTTTTTACGCTACATCAATATAACTTTTTGGGAACACTCTAGACATAGGCTTTTTATGCTAATTAAGCGTCTAGGTCATAACATTTTTAATGATTTTGTTTTTATTTGTCAAACCACCTCTCTGCGACGATATTTGACGAAGTTCAGCAAGCTGTGCTGTGTGCCCTAATCAACATATTTCTATGATCTTTATATCACCGTAAAGCTCCAATTAAGCTCTTTCTTTTGAGTATACTTTCAATATTTTGCGATAAGTATATAATGCGCTACATCTGCCTGAAAAACGAAAATTTCGAAAAACTAGCAAGTTTGGAGTCGATTTCTAAAAAAACCCACTTTTTATTTATTTATTTTTATTCACAGTTAGTTGATATAGTAGTCTATCAGAAACTACCAACAGAAATTGTAATATATTGTTTGTATGGCCGCTATTAATACTTGAATCTCGTGCTATGAGTGTTTTGAACGGGACTTCGCACAGGCGCTCTGCTGAGCAGAAATTATGCCTATGCAAGTTTTTCTATTTATCCTTAGCAGTTACCTCAATATCCAACCATAAACATTAATAAAATTTGGAGTAGTGTCCTTAAAAAAATTTACTTGTATCCACAAGTGCGGGCACAGCGCTTACTTCCTCCCAATACGGGAGAATGCAGATCGTTAGAGAATTCCTCTGGGGCCTTTTGCTTCGGCTTTGAGTTTGAAATACCGAACTTGACATGTAATTGTTATATTTTCTAATGTCAAAAAAGATATTCAGTGCATAATATGTACGATTTAGTAACTGACGCTTAGGAAGTACGGTTTGTTTTGTGCGCGTACGGACTCTTTCTTAAAATAACAAGCATTTCGTAGCGTGTAAGGCTGCTTCAAACGTGTTAGTCATGTGTTTAGGTTTCATTTTTATTTTCAGTGATTCATGCCGGGTTACTTAGACTTTTTCCTCTTGACTTAAGTTGGTCCGGGAGTCTAGATGTTATTATCTTCTCCGTCAATACATAGGGCGAAGCTCACACACCTTGCAAATCACGCCAGTGCCAAGTAAATAAATATTGTTAGGATAAATATTGTTGCTTTACTGGCTTTTATTCTGAGATATTGAGGTAAGTACTAACATTAAATAGACAACCTTACATAGGTCAAAATTCTGTTCAGCTAAGCGTCTATGCGAAGTCCCGTTCAAAACTCTCACAGCACGAGATTCGAGTCCTAGTAGCGGCCGTACAAACAGTATATTAGAATTTCTGTTGGTAGGTCCTGGCAGACTACTATATTACCTAAATGTAAATAAAAAATAAAATCAATAAAAGGTGTTTTTTTTAGAATATCGACTTCAAACTTGCAAGTTTTTCTAAAGAAGGCTTGCAAGTTTGAAGTTGATTTTCTAAAAAAAAACACCTTTTATTTCTTTCATTTTTTATTTACAGTTAGGTAATATAGTAATCTGTCAGGACCTACCAACAGAAATTGTAATATATTGTTTGTACGGCCGCTATTAGGACTCGAATCTCGTGCTGTGAGAGTTTTGAACGGGACTTCGCATAGACGCTCAGCTGAGCAGAAATTTGACCTATGTAAGGTTTTCTATTTAATGTTAGTACTTACCTCAATATCTGAGCGTAAACGCCAGTGTAGCAACAATATTCATCCTAACAATATTTATTTGCTTGGCATTGGCGTGATTTGCAAGGTGTGTGAGCTTCGCCCTATGTATTGACGGCGAAGATACGTAACATCTAGACTCCCGGAAAACTTAAGTCAAGAAGAAGTCTAAGTAACCCGGCATGAATCACTGAAAATATAAATGAAACCTAAACACATGACTAACACGTTTGAAGCCTTACACGCTACGAAATGCTTGTTATTTTACGAAAGAGTCCGTACGCGCACAAAATAAACCATACTTCCTAAGCGTCAGTTACTAAATCGTACATATGTATATGCACTGAATATCTTTTTTGACATAAGAAAATATAACAATTACATGTCAAGTTCGGTATTTCAAACTCAAAGCCGAAAGCAAAAGGCCCCAGAGGAATTCTCTAGCGATCTGCATTCCCCCGTATAGGGAGGAAGTAAGCGCTGTGCCCGCACTTGCGGATACGGACTTCGAAGTAAATTTTTTTAAGGACACTACTCCAAATTTTATTAATGTTTATGGTTGGATATTGAGGTAACTGCTAAGGATAAATAGAAAAACTTGCATAGGCCAAATTTCTGCTCAGCAGAGCGCCTGTGCGAAGGCCCGTTCAAAACGCTCATAGCACGAGATTCGAGTCTTAATAGCGGCCATACAAACAATATATTACAATTTCTGTTTGTTGTTTCTGATAGACTACTATATCAACTAACTGTGAATAAAAAATAAATAAATAAAAGTGGGTTTTTTAGAAAATCGACTCCAAACTTGCTAGTTTTTCGAAATTTTCGTTTTTCAGGCAGATGTAGCGCAATATATACTTATAGCAAAATATTGAAAGTATAATCAAAAGAAAGAGTTTAATTGCAGCTTTACGGTGATATAAAGATCATAAATATATGTTGATTAGGTCACACAGCACAGCTTGCTGAACTTCGTCAAATATCGTCGCAGAGAGGTGGTTTGACAAATAAAAAAAAATCATTAAAAATGTTATGACCTAGACGCCTAATTAGCATGAAAAAGCCTATGTCTAGAGTGCTCCCAAAAAGTTATATTGATGTAGCGTAAAAAGTATGGAAAAGGGATGGAGTGAAATATGGCACCTCCGATAAGCTGGAAAAACGTCAGTTTCCACCTTGACCGCTTCAACGGTCCATAACTTGAGAACAAAAAATCCGACGACATTGCCGTTTGCGTCTTATTTTATATAGGAATTGCCCCAAAACATATATTTTTTTCGTCAAAATTAAAAATTCGACCCTAAATCCGTGCCTGAGTTGAGATGAAATCACCCATATAATATTATATATAACGGGCATGGTGGCAGGAGGCCGAAGGCCGTGGGTATATAACTGAGACGAAAAAAAAAGGCCAGGGGACTCCGGCCGAAACGTCGAGATTCAATCGTTCGTGTTGCTGTTTGCACCAAGGTTTTTTTTCTTCTCAGTTATATAATATATATATATATATAGATATATATATATATTATATAATTATTATATATATATATATATATTATATATAATGAAATACCTGTAAACGACTACAATTTTCCGCGAGGACCTATTTTCGCGAATATCGCGAATCGGCCGACAATTCGCGAAAATTACGTCCCGCGAACAATTTCGGGCAATATGTGAACGCTACGGAAGCTACACCCCGATTCTCGAAATTAGAACCCGCGAATAACTGCCAAATTTTCAGCTTTGGCCCGATTCGGCGAAAATTTGAGCCTCGAAAATTAAAGTCATTTACAGTATTATATAATATATATATATAGATTATATATAATATATATTATTATATATATTAATATTATATATAGATATTATATTAGTATATATATATATATCCATATGAAACCGCCCATATATATATATAATATTATATATAATATATATATATATAATATATATGGGCGGTTATATTTGGAATCCAGGCAACGAGGTGTAGTCGTATTTTGAAGCGCCGCTCAATAGGCCACCCGTTTCCTCCGGCTTGAGGCGGCGTAACGTCGGCGTCAGCGTCGCCGTCGCCGTCAGGCAGTAACCCCGCGGTGGGGCAATTATGGGAAACGTGCCCATAATGTTTTCGGCACGGTGACAAGTTCGGCAACCCGTGGGCCCGAATCGTCACCGCGGTCCCCATTACGGGGACGTTTCCCATAATGCACCGCGCGGGACGTTTCGGGGGAAGTCACGTGCCGAAACGTCACGTGACTTCACCGAAACGTCACCTGACGTTTCGGCACCGCTACGAGACGTTTAGTGACGACGCGCGTTCGCGCGTGAAAGAAGCAGGAGGGGAGGAGGGGAGGGTACGGATGAGGAGGAGGGGCATACCCTCCTTTCAGTACCCTCCCCTCCTTCTCCTCAAGAGCTGTGCTCTAAATCGGCGTTACAGGATGTTGTAAGAGTCTTTCATTTTTTTTTTATTTTGCTTCAATTTTGTATATTTCGTGGCGCATGTTCCAAGAAAAAACAATCCATTTTTATTTTAATATCCTGAAATGTTTAGTTTCTGAGAAACAGGTTTTGACGATTGTCGTGAGTGGCGTATTTAAATCACTATCAGTCTCAAAGTATTGAAAAGAGAGCTTCTATATTTTTTTATTGAGATATACATGCAAGTCGGTAAAACGACATTCCAACTACTATTTATTATTCGTCGCTCCAATTTTTGTAAAAATCCCCAAGCATGCCTCCGCGAACAACTGTGACCTAAACTGCGGATTTTTTTTTTTAGTCGACTATGTTTAGTATTGCTTTTTTAAAATAACCTTTCAATGCCTTCCACATTAGGCAAAGTTGGTGTCTTGATCATGTACGAGCACTGACAAATAAATATATGAAACAGAAAAGGTTTTTACTTTTTGATCAATTTCAACACGCTTTAAAAATATATATACATTTGTGTTTTCGTCGCGTTCTTTTTATATTTTTCTTTTAGCCAGCATACGTTCCGTTAGAAATATATGCACTAGTTTTCAGTTTTAAGCCTCTAAATAGGCTAAAAAGAGAGCAAATGCCGATGGCGGGTTTATGGGTTACGAGGAAGCCTCGAGGCTAAACGGTCATAGCTGTATATTTGACACTTTACTATAAGAATCTAAGGGACATTTAATCAATAATCGTATAAAAGACATTGATGTCGTTAGGTGTATAATAACAAGTTTGCAATTCCAAACGTCTAAACACTATAAAATTGCAACTGCCGAAAGCGGGTTTTCAGACAATTTCCGCCGGTGCCATGATTGGAGAGGCCTCAAGCCTAAACCCAATGCGCTACATAATCTATACTACGTTAGAAATGTCAAAGTATAATATTGTAAAACATTAGAGTAAAATACACTTTCTATTGGAAGCCTACATTTTTAAATGCGAAATTTTATGTTTAATGCGAAATTCATGTTGATAACACAACAGAATAATTTTTATTTATTTTTGTCACTCTTTATTTGTTTACGTTTTTATTTTACTCCGACAACAACTGGTGGGTTCTAAAACCATTTATCTGGAGTTTTGCGCTTCTACAGATGCTAGAGAACAGTACCTTCCGACTGAGGGTGTATGACGAGTGCAATGTGTGTGTCATGTTCGAGGCAGTCAGTTAAGGTGGCAATAATACTCCCATGAATAATTTATGAGCACAACGAGGGCAATGTTCACATTGAACAGCCCTCTAAACAGTTTGTAAATATAGCAATATATATACTTTCTCTTTCTTTATTTCCTTCGTGAGACTGCCCGTCATCTGACCAGGCACTGAGCGGCAAAACTGAGAGGACAACCCAATCAAGGGCTAGATATCGACGATGATAAATAAATCATCCCAAAGGAGAGAAAGAAAATACAAAAAACGTTCAAACGGCTGATCGGCCGAGAGTCTGCGAATGCTGCAATCCTCACTTCTTGAGACTTTGTGTCGGCGATTACATTAAAGCGAGGCAAGACACGAATTATCGACTTGACCCCCGTGGACCTCATGAAGTTTCGAAATGAAATGAAGAAGTGGGAATCCGACGGCTCAGTGCCTGGTCTCCGTTCGTGCCACGTTTCATTCAAACAACCACCAGAGGTCTCCAACGGGAAAAGAGTGCGAAAATTTAGGACTGCTAAAGAAATCCATCGCTGAACTTGAATCTTCTGTTCGTTCTTGTCGAGCGTCGCATGTATATAGCTGTATTGTATTACCTCATACTTTATAACTTAATCGCTCACTGTAAATAAATATATCGTGAACCACTCAAAGGGAACTTTAGCTGCATTTTTACAGCGGAGCTGTTATGCCCTAGTCCCACTAGAGCGACAAACAGAAACAAACGACAATTTCGGGATTTGACAGGCTTTGTAGAATAAAGAAGGCTATGCTCAAACACGAGCACTATGCACGCGAGGGTATCTTTGGCAGGCTTGCAATCACTCGTGCTTATTTCACGAGCACCGAACGACTAAATGCCTGCCAAAGATACCATCGCGAGCATGCTGCATGGGTTCGAGGCTTGTCGCTGTCGTTTGTTTCTGTTTGTCGCTCTAGTGGGACTCGGGCATAAAGGGCTATGGTTCCCCAGGATCGTGTCCGGTACCAAACAAATGTCGACACAAACCTACATAAACCTCTGGACAGCTACCGCCATCTATTAGCGACGGCGGCAACCAGACAACTAGTATGGTTGCTGCCGTCGTTCATAGATGGCGGCAGCCTTTCCAGCTATCATAGAAGAATGGATAGTTGGGCGAGTTCGTGGGAATTCTTCGTAGGAAACAGCGCACAAAACAGACGAGGACGAAGAAATAACACACGTGACAAGCGCAGCGCACGTCACGTGTGTTTCGTCTTCGTCTTCGTCTGTTTTGTGCGCTATCTCCTACGCTCTTATCAGTTTCGGCTTGGACTCACGATGGGTCGGCCGCGTGCCCTTTCTTCGGAAAAAGAAGACCGGGTGCGGAAGGAGCGGCGACTTACGCAGCAGCGTGAATGGGTTCGCAACCGCCGCGAGGCCGCTGTGGCCTCGAGTTCCACTGTTTCGAACGCTTCAGATTGCCTTGCGAAAGAAGAGCACATCGCTCGCCTGAAAAGCCGCCACCTAGACCAGAAGCTACAGCTCCGCTGCTCTTAATTCCTTCTTCACCAGAGTGGAAAGGCTGAACGTTTTTTTTTTTTTTTTCAGTTGATGTTTATTTAACAAGAACCAAAGTAGTAAAAAATCTTTATAAAAACAGTTCTGATACAGTCATGTCTCGTTAATATGGATCCCATTAATTTGGATACCCCGCTATATGAACACCACTTTCGGGTAAAAAACTGGAAAAATTCGTTCATTTTTGTCTCGTTATTAAGGACAACTAACATTATGGACGTTTTTTTACGGGAACGGTGGTGTCCATAATAACGATACATCACTGTAACATCTGAAATGATTTGTATTAACTGTGCCAATTTGTGTGCTATCATCACGCTGAGGTCGCCTGAAAACAGAAAACCTGAAACTTTGGAAATAACGAATTCCAAAAGCTCATCGTATTCTATATTTTATTTCAGATTACCAAAAATCAACAAATCAATAAATCATACGTAACGCACAACGCCCCTGACGTGCGCATTACGCGTGTCTTTATCTTGAATTTGATACTCATAAATATATCTGCCTATTTCTGATCAGCAAGCAATAATGTATTTAATACTATTATTCACTAAACGTCTCCTAGATTGTTTGAAAAAAAAAAAAAGTACAGCTATGACCGTTTAGTCTCGAGGCCTCTTCATAACCCATAAACCCGACATCGGCATTTGCTCTCTTCTTAGCGTATTTAGAGGCTTAAAACTCAAAACTAGTACATATACCTCTAACGGAATGTATGCTGGCTAAAAGAAAAGTGTAAAAAGGACGCGACGCAAAAAACAAAAAACAAACAAATTAAAACCGCTTTTTTTTATACTGCGTGCTGAAATTGAACAAAAAGTGAAAACCTTCTATTTTTCATAATTTATTTCTAATTACACGTACATGATAAAGACACAAACTTTTCATATTGTGGAAGGCATTGAAAGGTTCTATACTTGGAATCATTTTCAAAGCGACACTAAACATAGTCGACTAAAAAAAAATCCGCAGTTTAGGTCACCATGGTTCGTGGAGGCATGTTTGGGGATTTTTACAAAGGTTGGAACGACGAATAATAAATAGCACTTGGAATGAAGTTTTGTCTATTTGCATATATATCACAATAAAAAAATACAGAAGCTCTCTTTTCAATACTCTGAGACTGAGAGTGATTCAAATACGCCACACACGACAATCGTCAAAACCTGTTTCTCAGAAACTAAACATGTCAGGACATTAAAATAAAAAGGATTGTTTTTCTTGCAACATGCGCCACAAAATATAAATATTTGAAGCAAAAAAAAAAAAAAATACGACTGCTTTTCGTTGCCTGAATCTAAATGAAACCGCCCATATATGTATTTGGCACCCCGCATATTAAAACGTCTTTTCGTATTTAAATAGGCTTTGTGCGTCACTGCTGAAGAGTTATAACCTTTGACAGCATATATGTCACAGACTTTTTTTATTCGCCACTTTCGCAAACCAGAACGAAGGTACTTGTAGCAATTTCAATAGCGTGTGTGTTTAGGGTCTCAGTTTTCGCGCTTTATATTTAAAAAAAAAAATCAGTAGTAAAAATCGGGCGCTATTAATACACCTAACAATCCGGGAGAAATCGGGCTTTTCAAGGCGTCATTTAGGGATATAAGTCTGGACGGGTTATATATATAAAAAAAAATCAGTAATTTCAAATAAAATTCACCATAGCGCGTCGGTTTCAGTGCATGATTCTTTTTATTTACACTAAGGAAATTGAACAAAGTACAGAGAATACTCAGAAACATAACGTTCAAGCTCACGTGATATTTCCTGTTTCTCACATTTTTGTTTTTTCTACTTACACATGATGTCTATATGGATGTCTAAAGGCTCGGCTCCGGCCACGCTTTTAAGCATTTCACCCCAACCGTACTCCCCATTTTTCACTTCCCCCACAAGGGACCTGAGGTCAAGGTGGCGGAAGAGCAATTAACATACGCTAGAAAACGAAATTGTAAATTTCCTCTTAAAGTAGCGCAGGTCCTTCTATAACTTAACACATTATCGGCGAGATATTAGGGAGTTGTAGTAGACCGTTTCCGCAGCCCGCTAAGCACCCGGATAGCGCTCCGTAATCCGTCACAAGACCTTGAACTATGCAGACAAGGCTGGCGGCGCGCATGCGCAGCTGCGGCATTTTCTTCGGGGATACCGTAGCAGAGGAGGAAAACGATCTACTACAACTCCCTATTTATTGGCTAAGGTATCGCGCAATAGCGTCGTGCCAACAGATCATTGGGTAAGTAATTAGCTTCCATGGGCTAGCTTCCAGATACCATTTACACTCGTTTGGAAGCGAATATGTGTCGGTGGTATGTAAATTAGAAAATAGCTGTGATCTTCCAACTAGCGACTTTGTGAACACATGTAAGAATGGTCCTAGAATATCTCGTAATTTCCAGACTTTCAGCTGGTTTTCTTTTCTAAGAAAAGTGCGTTTTCGTGGAGAAATCTGGTTTAACCCGGCTTTCATAGAACACGCTCCAAGCGCAAATATTGGAAATATCGGGTTTCACGCGAACACGAAGGACCTAGGTATGATTCCTGGTGTTTCTGCTGCCATTCTACTGTCTTATCATTTAAGAGCTATTATTGGACCCCAGCAATTATTCAAAATAAATAAACATGCACTAGAGTAAAAACAGAAACAAAAAAAGGAACAAGCGTTATAATTTTTATTTTCGCGTCGGCAAAGTTGACAAGATAAAACGATGGGAAATAGATACGTGCAAGCCACATATCTACCAGTTTTGTACACGTTCCTCAAAAAAAGGAACGAAAGCTCGTTCCTCGTTCCTTGTGATTTTTGGAACGCGTTCCCGTTACAAGTTCCATATGTGGAAAAGGAACTCGTTCCCGTTCCAGTTAAAGAAATGGAACGGATCGTTACATTTACGTTACATTTGTATTTTGCTGATTACCATATTTAGTTAGACCATGCAAAGTTTTATTTTTTTATCTGTCCCATCAATGGCAACATACGAATTTGAATGGAGTGATGGAAGGGCACCAGGAGAAGAAGACAAGCGGAAACAGGGTTTCATTTGTTGATAAATTTAATTTTAAAAATTTCAGCTTTCAACTATATTTTGTGGTGGGCGATTCAGGCGAGCCAGACGTACTGCCACTCCACATTGCACGAGCGTTTTACAACAACCTCACACGTTTCAATATAATAAAGACAATTGTTCGAACTTAACAACTGTTGCTTCTGATGTCGAGCAAGTAAAGAAGAGGGTAGGGCTCTTGGAAGGTCAGTCTTGAAAACCACAAATCCGTCGTCAAGGTTGGATTCGTTGTTCAATTTGAAGGTGAAAAACGAGGGGAGAAAAAACAAAAAATAATTTTTGGGTATATTTTAAGGGACCAATATTCGGGATACAAGGATGCGTTCGATGTCAGGTAACCTGTACCTTTGTTGTAACTGTAGGTCTCTTTGTGGAAGTTCAGTGGTGTTTGTAGTCGGCCTTATATTTCTGGATGTATGAGGATTCGTGGAAGCAAAGAAAACAGCTGAGTTTGAGACGTCCCTCTTTCTGTGTTTTTTTCCTTTTTATACCGCAGGCTCGGGCACTGAAAAACTATACAAATGTCCACTAGCTCTCCTTCACCCGACTGTTACCAAGTGAGGACAACACAAAATAAACCATGTGATAAGTAACCAAAAAGTTAACGAGATTCTAAAAGGGACAAGCGTTTATAATTGTTTTTTCGCGTCGGCAAAGTTGACAACATAAAACGATGGGCAAATAGATACGTGCAAGCCACATATCTAGCACAGGACGTCTGCCAAGATGGTGTCAGAAGCCAGCCGGTAACGCAGTGGAAGGTGCGGTGTCACGCGCACAGGCCACATTTCAACACCAAATGTGGTATTTTGATCGTAGTTTCCCATTAACCCATATATCTAAGCGCAGATAATAAACGTTCTTTACTAAACGAGGGAGTCGCGGCGGGCCACGCGAGAGCGGGGGTGGGGGGGGGGGGGGGGGGGGGGGGGGGGTGTCGCGGCGGGCTGCCGCCCCGGGTGCCGCTGACCCTCGTGACGCCACTGGGTCAACCCATTCGAAAGTGGTGAAGAGGGGCATCGCAGTTTCTTGTCTTGGCTCGGACGTGGGAAACTCATGCACACACATGATGCACAACAGTTTCCTGTCGCACGTCAAGGGACTCGGGGCAACGGGGTTTCCGCAGTCATTGTTGACGGAGGTGGCGAGCTCACTTCTCAAAAATCTAAGGGTATTGAGAAGAGGAGCGTTGATCTTGAAAAAAAAAAAAAAAAAAGCGAATGAGGGTGATCCCGTACGTCCACCGGGTTTCCCAAAGCGTGAAAAAGGTTGGAAGTCGGTTTGGGGTGCCTGTAGTTTTCTAAGTCCCACAAAAAATGAGCCAAATTTGTGCTAGAGTCGGTGCAAGAGCTAACAAACGTGTAAAATCTGGTGCACAAAAAAAAAAAAAAAAAACACGCATAACCGTTTTTGTCGTGCGTTTTGTGTGTTGTGTATATCCAATCCCCATGTTTAGTGGAAAATTTGTGTTGGACAGACAGGCAGGGGCCTGACCGAGAGAGTTGGAGAGCATGCGTACTTCGCACAAAGCAACGGTGGGTGGCCTTCTTCCTTTGCATTGTAGGGACTGTTTGTGTTAGCCTGCCTTCACTGATGGGAGGGTCCTGGGAGGGCACAAAGGGGACAAGAGAGAAATTATCGAGGCTTTTTACATTTCATGTTTGGGGGCCAGGTGTGTCCGAGGCAAACCGTCGGCCTACGGATCTCCAGGTGGCGGGTTCGAGACCCGGCTGAGGTGCCCGCAGTCTGACGAAGGCTTATTGCGGAGAAGGCGCCGTCTAACCGAGCTTTCGGTCGCACGTCAAAAGATCCTCAGGTTGTCTAAACTATTCCTCAGTCCTCCGCTGGGGCGTGCCAGATGCTTGTCGTGGGTTTGGCACGTAAAACACCCAAATTTGACCTTTGGGGGCCAGCTGTGTGAGCGTGCAATCTGTTGCGTTGTCCCAGAAAGAGCTGACGTTCCCGGCATCTTCAATGTCGTGTCCCGATAGTAGCGACGTAACGTGACTTCCCGTTTTTCCCGATAACGGGCAACCGAGATGACGAGTGTGTGTGTGTGTGTGTGTGTGTGTGTGTGAGTAAGGATACTATCTAAGAAAAATATGATTTGTGTACATCTTTTTTTTTTGTTTCAAGTAAAAAATAATTAGATGCGAGTTCATCTCCATCCTGTCGTGTTTGTTCCATTCTTCGTCCCCGTTTTTCCAACTGATTTTCATGAACCATGCATAAATACCTATTCTTTCTGTTAGCAATCGTCAGCCAAAATGTACCGCTAGCTTTGTAAATTAACTGCGTGGTGCTATGAACACGATCGTAACAAGATTTCCGAACTCCCCAATATGTATTTTAGACTTTAGTTATCCTAACATATTTTGGGCACATAAGAAACCATTTTAAAGTCTATTTTAGTCGGAGTGTTCTGATTTTATGCGTATGTGTTCCGGATTCAATCTAACGCAGCTAGTTACAGAAACCACAACAATTATTACTACATCAGCAAATATCCTTGACCTTTTTCTAACTTCAACACCTGACCTGGCATTCTACGAGGACTCAGTGATCACTGCTCGTAGAATATATTTCTGAACATTCCGAAGAGCAATCCCTCCAAAGAGACAAAACGTATTCGAGACTACAGCAAATATAATTTTGACGCGATGCCCTGAGTGAGTTCGTTGATAGTTATTTTATTAAATGTTTCGAGCATACTGTTGAGGACACCTACAATATTTTTAAAAGCCAAGTGGCCTTTGCTATGAACAAGTACATTCCACTTCGATCTGTAACGTCTCACTTTAACTCACCATGGCGTAACACATCGCTAAAAAGTTTATCCAAAAAGAAAAATAGTTTGTTTCGTGTTGTTTAATCTTCCAACACCCGTGATCATTGGGTTTGTTATCACAATGCCAACGTAATTTACCAAGTGCAATTCGAGATGCGAAACACGAGTATTTTAACCTTACGCTACCTCCTTCTATGTTAGCTACTAACCCTTAACAGTTTTGGAAAGTCATTAAGAAAGAAGGAATATCTGTAATTTCACTCAAAGATTCAAATGGGGACAACATTTCTGGTGATCAATGTGCTTGTGTATGGAATGGTGTTTTATTGAGTCCTCAAATGTCATTAATATGCCTACTTGTACACTGCATGAATGTGTTTTTTGCCAATTAAGCCAATTCATGTCGATCCTATTAGTGTTGTTAAAATTATTGATAACCTAAAACTTTCTTCATCTGCTGGCCCTGGCGACATTAACTTGAAGTTTCTAAGAAAACAAATAAAAAACATGTTTTTTTATACTATGTCAAATCTTTTCTCAGTCGCTTGAGCTTGGTGTGTTGCCTGATGATTGGAAAATAGGGAAGGTGGTGCCATTACACAAGGGAGATGTTAAACATTCCCCGGGTAACTCGACCGATCTCATTCACTACACTAGAATTGCATATAAGGCAGTAGGGCATGTCATTTATTATGAACTAGTTAATGTTTCAGTCTAGCTCCTTCTTTAGTACTACTCGGCATGGCTTTCGAAAATCCTTCTCTAGCTAAACTCAACGTTTATCATTTACTCATGGTTTACACTTGGCTCTCGACAGAGGGTTTAAAGCAGACTATATTTCTAGACTTTTCCAAAGCCTTCGATAAAGTTTCCCAAAAGCTGCTATTGTTTTCTCACTTACCGATATTAGTTCGTAACCGCTAACGAGTAGACATGTCCTCTAGTTTCCGTTACATTTTGGTGTACCACAACGTTTTGTATTGGGTCCATTATTGTTTTTTCAATATATCAATGATTTGCCATATTTTATTTCTTCTTCCATTAGTTTATTTGCCGATGATCGCGTTATTGACCGGGAGGTTACTAAACCTTTGGATGTGCTGAATTTACAGGAAGATATGAAATCAGTCTCTAGATGGTGTGATTTGTGGGGGAAGAATTAACACGACTGAATGCAAAGTCATGAGAGTATCGCGTACATCTAATGCTCCTCCCTTTTATGTTCCAGAAAACGTCCTCTTACTTTTCGTGTCCATGGCACATACATGTTGATTATGTGATTAATAACGCTGACCGCACGCTGTGTTATCTGAAACAAAATTTATTTCTTGCTCCTTCATCTCTGAAACTAGCTCCATATAAAGCACGTGTTCGCTCTAAATTACAATATGCTTCATTTATCTGGGACCCCGGTCATTCTAAGCTAAGCAATGCTCTAGAATCCGTACAAAATAGTTCTGCTCGTTTTATTCTTAACAATTATCGTCGAACTGCCAGCGTAACCTCCATGAAAACCACCCTATCATTGTCTAACCTTGCTTTCAGTCGAAATATATCTCGCTTGTGTCTCTTTCATAACATGTACCACACTAATCCATTACTTCACGATCGACTGCTTAATCCGTTTTACATTTCATCACACAACCGTCATATACGTATATGTAAGCTAGGTATTCCAAAATGCAATAGTAATGCATTCTAAGAGTTGTTAATCCCTAAAACTTCTGTGGACTGGGACCACCTTCCAGGACCAATAGCCATAATTGTCATCTATTTAAAACTGCCGTCGATAATCTATAGTGTTCCGACCGATGATCAGAATGTACAAACCCCCACTCCCCTCTGTAACGCCGATGGCCCTGATGGTATTTTAAATAAATAAATGAACAAATAAAAATATATTTATGAGAAATTGTTTTTATCTTACGAATATAATATAAATATATGGGGTAGCTCCAGAATAGAATGTAAAACATAACAAGAAACCTTTTTTAACAATCAGGGGTTTCAGTAATTTCGTTATATGCACCTTTACCACAGTGCATAAATTATATAGGCTATGTCAGTAGGGCAGCTTAATCCTTGTAAAGAGACAGCATCAACTATTTGCAATGAAGATCCATAATAGGATGTGCTGGCAGGAAAGGACACCAACCAATAGATCTTCATTTCGTTCAGTCATTCATTCATTTGTTTATTTTTCGTGCTCATGAACGGCGAGTAGCCTAAGTAATGATGCAGATGCACATAGTCATAGTTTTCATAAGTAGGTCATGTCCTAGAAACTTTAAGCTTTCCAGTTCTTGATCTTAAATATTTTGGATACCAAACTTGTTCTGATGATTGATTTTTATTAAATAATAAATGCAACTATGGTCAGAATTCAATGTTTTGTGCGCGGTGTCTATATTACAATCTAGCTCATTTAATAAAATATATTTTGGAACGTACTCTGAACTTTTGTTTCATATTATTACCTTTCAAACATGAGTTCGTTATTAAATCCGACTCTAAATACTGGTGGGTTGTTCTACGGAAACATATCTTTTCCGTTGAGTAACATTGCTTATGAACATTTTGGCCAATACGTTTGAATATTAGAGTTAACAATCCTGATTTCAAGAAATCTCAATAAACGACGCAATAATCATTTGTCGACTTACTACGCAGATACACACACACGAGTGCTCGGTACAGGTAAGACTGGATCGCAGAATAGGCGCGCATCCGTTCTCTGGCCTTCACCTATTTTGGGGGGAACTGCGGCAAATAGAGCAAGCGACACCGAAAAAAAAAAAACATGTTTTCGTTCAGGGAGCTCAGATGATGTGGGGTCCTAGGTTTCCGAGCCACCTGTAGTTATAATTTTCAAACACACACACACACACACACACACAAGAAAAAAAAAACCGTATGAAAAAGTCGCCGGACGCGCTATAACTAGCTTTTTGCAAAAGTCAGTGTTCGTTTCAATTCACGCTACATTGTGCCCACTAATTTCTTCGGACCAATGTTGAAATTCAACTGGAATATCCTCGGTCTCAACAGCAAAGTCTTAAATTGAAATGCCGCGCCCGCTATAAAACGTTTTCAGCGAAAATTATAGTATGGAGGATCAGGCACCTGACCAGCATAAAACTTACGGGGTGAGTAGCAACGGATTGATTTTAATACTAATAACTTGCTCAGGGCAGCACTAATTTCTACAATATTTAATACGTAATTGTGCGTCCATCTGTTCAGATGCGCAGGAATCGTGCGATTATTACTCCGACCAATTAGATAATAATCATTTGGGCTATATTCACTTAAATGGTTCAGTAGCACATCACGTGGCCATTCAGTGTGCGCAAGATAATAAATCAGGTGTTTAATTAAACTAAAGAAGCAACCAATTGCTTGGATTCATTTAAAGCAGGTTCCCTGGTGTCCTTACGTAGCAGGCTGTTACTAATCATGTGGTAGTTAATGCCCATGGAGCAGTTGACGTGTGCGCGCTGGGTTCTTTCATTTTTGGAGTGTAAATACTACAGTCAGTCAATGACCTATGCTTCAAAAAACGACACTGCAGCAATGTCGGTGCTCATCGTTGGCAGCTATCTAAAGGTTTATGCGAAATCGGATGACACGATTTTCCGTTCCCCATAAAACTGTTAGAATAGTCCGCAACAAAGCAAAAACTCTATAGTCCGAGCTTCTTGAAACCTTATCTAAAGGTCAGGAAGTCGCAATTTCTAAAAGTAAAGATCGCTAACTTGGCCCGCTCTGCACTAAGCACCGAAATGACGGCGCAACCAAAAAAATAGGGAAACGAATTGTGCCAATTTTCTGAGCGCATGCTCTTTTAGTGGCTCTCCCTCTCCTTCTCTCTTTACGTATATATATATATATATTATATATATATATATATATATATATATATATATATATATATATATATATATATATATATATATATATATATTTGCGCAATATTTACGACGCTTGGCGCAATTTACAATGAGTTCACCATCCACTCTATGCGCGCCAACACTGGTAACCCCGCCTATTACAACTGGATTGGCTTGGCTGCTCCGCTAAACATGTTCTCAAGCCTAATGTCTCCCTGTCGCGACGTGCGTTCTAGTCTGCCGTCTACCGTCCGCTATACTTCGTTCACTCCTAAGCTGAGACTGCAGTGGAAGCTGCGTCCTCGTTGAACCAGTCATACGCCTCTCTTTCGCCACGTCATCACGCTCCCGGCCGTACCCACGCGCGGAGAGCCGGGTCAGGTGATAAGAGGGAGGCGGCTGATTGGTCCGGGGGGCACGTAGCTCCCGCCGTAGCCTGAACGGAGTATTGTCGTGCGGGCAGACGCGCGGCCACGTACGGCCTCGTCTGCTATTAAGACGCGTTCTACTTTCTGTTCACCATTGAGTTGATACTGCAGCCAATGCCACAAGTGTATCGGAAAGCAGCAAGGAACCAAGACGATGATGTGAGCCAAACGAACGTCGAACCTTTAATGGCGGCTCGGTAGCTCGTGCCTCGAGTCCCTATATGGGGTGGCTCAGTTACCAGACCATGATGCTGGTTCTGCCGTTACACACCCCTTCTCTTAGGGCAGAACAACAATACTATAGTCAAGGCTGTTGACGGAAAGCTTCATCGTAGGTGAGCCTATGAGGTGGATGACGCACGCGTCGTAGCGTCCTTCTACAAAAGTCCGCCGGCGGCACAGTAACTCCCATTAGAGCTGGAGGCACAGTCGCTGGCACTGAGGTCGGTGACCGAGTTGTTGGCCCTGGGGCTGCAGACGCCGTGTCCATCCCAGTAGGCTGGTCCCCAAATGAGGGTCTGGTTTAAAGTCCTCCGGGGTTGGAAGAAGGTGTCGTCAGTTTCTTCGCAGTGTTCTGCCCGCTTCCGTGATGACCTGGTAGGATCTTGGGGCCACCAAGTCCTGGACTTTAGCCTTCGTTTCCCAGGAATTCTTTTCCCTGAGGCGGACCACTTTGCTGGAGGGAGTGGCTGAAGTGGTCTTCTGCCCCGGCTGCTCTGCTGTTTCTTGTGCACTGCCTTTGGAGCCGGTCCAGTGAAGTCGGGCAGGCGCGACCTGATTCTTCTTCCCATCAAAAGTTCACTTGGGGATCGGCCGTCGTCTTCCAGAGGCGAAGATCTGTAGTTGAGAAGTCCTAGCCAGTAATCTTCTTGTGCATGCTCTGATTTTTTCATGATCCTCTTGACTATCTGAACGCCTTTCTCGGCTAGTCCATTTGAGCACGGGAAGTGTGGGCTCGAAGTAACGTGCCGAAAGTCGTATTTGAGCGCGAAAGCCTTAAAATCGCTAGAACTAAACTAGGGCCCATTGTCGGAGCACACTTCGATTGGTAGTCCATGCCTTGCGAAAATCGCCGACAGCGCATTGACCACTGCATCTGTCGTGGTATGTGTAAGGTGCTCAACCTCCGGGAAATTCGAGTAGGCATCAAACGCAACTAGGTAGGTCTGCCCGCCATACTGAAATAAGTCCACCCCAACGCGCGCCCATGGGCGAAGTGGCACTGCTCTCATCGACAGTGGTTCTGCTGGTTGTTGATATGCCTGATGCTTGCACGTTGAACAGTTGTTAACCATTTGTGCAATGTCCGCTGACATTCCAGGCCAAAGATAATAGGAGACGGGCCTTTGCTTTGCATTTGTTGACTCCCAATTGACCATCATGTAACCTTTTAAGCATTTCTCCTCTGAGACTCTTCGGAATAACCACCTTTAGTCCTTTAAGAAGCCCTCCTTGAACGACAGACAATTCTTCGGCGCATGACCTGTAGGGGGATGACTGAGGCAGCGATCGGTGATCCTGAAGGCCGTTGATGACTTCCGACAATACCTTGTCCTCGGCTGTCGCTGCAGCGAGCTTGGTCATTGTGGTGTCGCTCACCAGGTCTGACAGTGTTTCGACCGCATGCACTTCGGCATCATGTTCCTCAGGCCCGGGCTGTGAGTCTCTTGGAGCCGGTGCGCGTGACAACGCATCTGCAAGTACTAGCTGCTTGCCCGGAACAAATTGAAACCTGTAGTCATACTTCATCAGTCTAAGAAAAAAGCGCTGGAGGCGAGGGGACATGTCCCCTACATTCTTTTTTGCAATAGCGATGAGGGGTTGGTGGTCCGTTTCCAAGGTTATGGGCATTCCATAAATAAAATCGTGAAACCGCTCACAACCAAACGTGCTTCCCAGTGCTTCCTTTTCAATTTGGGAGTATCGAGATTCGCATTCTGTCAGCACTCGGGATCCATAAGCTACAGGCCTCCACTCCGTGTCATGGCGTTGGAAGAGAGCTGCGCCAAGGCCATAACTGGATGCATCCGTAGACACTTTAGTCTCCAGTGCTTCATTGTAGAAGGCAAGGACTGGTGCGGTGGTCAACGAGGTTTTGAGGGTCTTCCACTCGTTGTCATGGTTGAGGGTCCACTCGAATAGCGACTCCGTCTCCGTCTGACTCCGACTCCGTCGAAGCGTCAGCTTGTTCTCCGCAAGGTCGATGATGGCGCCGTATTCACACAAAAAGTCCATACCGAGAATAACGTCTCCGGAGCAGTCTTGTAGAACGACGAATTTCACAGGACACGTTTCGCCGTGAATTTCGACACGGGCAGTGCACCTTCCGACAGGCGTGATGAGGTGTCCTCCAGCGGTTCGTATCTGCGGCCCATCCCACGGCGTCGTCACTTTTCTAAGGCGGCGAGAGAGCCTCCCACTCAACACTGAGTAGTCTGCTCCGGTGTTCACGAGTGCTGATGTGTCGTGGCCGTTGATAACAACGTTTAGGTTGTTGGACACCGTTGCAGGACCGTCGTTGCGATACGTGGCGTCGGAAAGGTGGGAGCGCTCCGGCGTTCTTGGAGGCTCTTTACATCGGTCTTCTTCGGCAACGCCACCTCCAGGTGTTGCCGCACTTAGTTTTCCCGACTAGAAATGGGCGACAGACTCTCACGACGAGGTCGGTGCATCGGCGAGGCTGGACGTCCTGGCGACGGCGACCAGGACCCGCGGCGAGGTACGGGTGGAGGAGACTGATGTCGTCGAAGATACTCTTCAATCTCCTGTGGTCGCTCACCGTAGTGTGGGCGTCGGTCGCTCGGGTGGAAGCCGCGCAGCCCAAGTCGACGGTAGGGGCAGCCGCGGTAGATGTGGTCGGCTTCCCCGCAGTGGTAGCAGAGGGGACGTCGGTCGGCCGTTCGCCACACGTCGGTCTTCCTCGGCGAGGGTTGCTCCGGGCGGACGTCCTGGACTTGTCCTTCCTGGCGTCGAGGATACTGCGGCATCGGAGGGTCTCGTCGGGGCGGCGCCGCGTGGTCTGGCGGTTAGCTTGCGGCGGTCGTCGGGCCATGGCGGCGTAGCTCAAAGTCGGTTCCTCTGGTGTCGTCGTGTTGATCGGAACCTCAGGTTGGAAGGCTCGGTGAACTTCCTCTCGGACGACCTCGGCAAGCGACAGTGAGGACGGGCGATCCGCAGCGGAGAGTATCTTGCGGAGTTCTTCCCGTACGACTTCACGGACGACCTCCCGAAGGTTGTTGACACCGCTGGTATCTAGGAAGGAAGCAGCGATAGTTAGAGCAGCAGGCGCGCCGGCCATTCGGTGGTAGTGGCTTTCTCGGGCTGTCAGGGCGCGCTCAATATTGGTTGGTTGGTTAATTTGGTGTTTATGGCGCAAAAGCTACTAAGGCCATAGAGCGCCAAAAACAAGACTATTGCTGGAAAATGTTTAGAGAGAAAAAAGAGGCTTTAGTAGCCAGTGATTAGATAAAAGATGGTAATGGGGTACCAAAAGGTAAAAGGGTGATAGGCATGATCTGTAGGTTACGAAAGCTACAATCGGTGTAGAAGGCCGATACTATCTAAAAATTTAAAAACATTAGTGTGTGTCACAAGAGAATCATCACTTAAGAGCAGAGCTGGGTGTAGTGGGACTTGTTCTTGCAGTGATGTGATTGGCCTCAGCCGTTTTGGAGCACCTTTCGGAGCAGCCAAAAAAGTGTTTTGGAGCAGCAAAAGTGGACTTTGGAGCAGCCAAAACAGTGTTTTGGAGCAGCAAAAGTGGCTTTTGGAGCAACTAAAACAGTGTTTCGGAGCAGCAAACGTGGCTTTTGGAGCAGATATTCTTAGAAAAATAAAAATATTCGTTTCAAGTGCTGGACAAACGATGGACACTTTGCTCGCCACAATAAACAACTAATAGTCAAGTAAGTTAGACCACCTGGGAGTCTTTCAACATGCAACTGAAATGCTAATGATATGACACATTTTGCAGTGCTTCAGTTAAATTATACATATATTTGTACCCATTGTAGGTAAATAAGAACCAAACTCCACATGTTAAAATTTGTTTGAAATTGACCAGCTTAGTAGTAAATTTCCCAGCATCAGGTTGACTAGTTATATAATAAATGGAAGCAGTCTCCAACTGATGAAACACGTGACCACTGCAGTGCCACGGCCGCTTGATAAGGGACTCCCCTTGGGAGCGGCCTGCCGTATGTCTCGCGCCGCCGGTGAGAGCGATAGTTCTACTTTAGCCCGCAGCGCCAGCCGTGGCGCTCGTTATCGGCGAGAGAGGCGCAGTCCGCCCGGCGCGGCCCGGTGTGGCTAGGGTGCCTACATGTTTCCGCTCCGCTTCCGGAGTGGCGGAAACATGTAGGCACCCTAGGTGTGGCTATTTAGATTGTTTTTCGTGAAGCGGCAAGTCTCATTTGAAACGAGTGCCAGATTGCATGAATGATGTGACAAATCTGTGCCGAATAGAAGCACATAATTCTTTCTGCGAGGAGCTCACTCAGCTGCAGGCTGCGGTTAGAGCCGCATTCAGCTGGCAGTATGAGCGAATTGTCGTTTTCTTGTTCCCGTCCCCGTTTCTATTACCACTGTAATGAGTTATATTTGGATATAGCTAGGCCGCATGATTTACGATTTTAACCGATGCTCGAGCACGCTCGAGCTGTGCCTTTTATTTATCTGTGAGGGACAATAAGAAAGGGATTCCTCGTGCATAACTTCTGCAATATAAACTTCATTGTTCACGAACAGATCAAGGGAGTCATATAGTTCGCAAGCGGAATACCTTTCGGAAAAGAGGCTTCCGCGAAAGTCTCAATATATTCTCTAGAGAGCTGTTTAGGTCACCAGCCGAGTTAGCCAGAAGAGGTCTGAGGAGCTTCCCGAGAAAAAGCTCGCAGAGTTCTTAGCTGTGGTACCGGTCTCTGCATTTAGTACACCACATCAGCGGGCAGTCCATATAGGTGTGGAGTTCAGTGCTCGAGAGAACCTTGCCAATCCGTCCAGAACGACGAATCTCTGCCAACTGTAGAGCCCTCTCGACAAAGGTGCAGACGAGCTTGCACGGCCAGACAGCTTCAGGTCGTGGATAGCTGAATCCTCTTTGGTCAAGGCTAAACAACTGATTTTTTCCGTCACGAGATTCATTTCCCTTAAGTTACAGCTTGCATTCAGGACACGTTACCTGCAAAGTTGAGCGGGTTCTACACATTAGCCTTCCTTGCTTTAATCTGTCTTGAAATTCGTCGCAGGTTTGTCGCAGTTTTTTAATTCGCTCGTTCAGTCGTTTGGCTTGCATTTGAAGGCGGTGCGCGTTTTACTTGGCATCTTCCATGAAGCCTATAGCTGTCAAATTGAATGACGTTTGACATTCTTCCACTTCAAACTCTTTTTGCCGGCAAGGTTCAATAGCCACGCACTCATCAACAGCTTGTCTTCTTTCTGCAGGGGACTGCATTTTGCGTTGTCGGCTTCTACCGCTCGCATGCGACGTGGACGCGTTAGGTGGCACACGAACAAGCGTTCTGCGTCTCTTTGAACCTGCTGGTTGCATGTACAACGAATACAATGGGAATTGAGTCGGCACCGCTATCGGTCGCAGTACCTTCCGCTTCATCCCTACCTTGTAGTCCTCCGCCTTAAATGCCTATATGTACAACCTCGGCTTTCTGCAGGGAAGATAATCCACATAGCGCTCCCCTCTCCTAAGCTGCGAGGGGGAGCCAGGTTGGGGCAAGGTAAAATGTGAAGGGATGTAGGAAAGGAGGTGACGGGCAAAAGTGGAAAGCGCGAAGTGTACGTCGGCCTTTAAAATGAAGGGAGCGCACGACGCTCCTGGAGCTTGGTTGCCACTGGCTGCCCTTCTCGCTGCATTCTCGCGAAATGTTCTTCAACCAGGCATCCCAAAATTTCTCTCTAGACGGAAGCTCGTGATAGCAGAGTTCCGGATCTCTCGCAGCATTTGACTTACAACGCGGCATGCAACAGTTTTTAGGCATCGCGTGCTCCGTAACCCATCTGCACACTTTAAAACTGTGCAGAGACAGACAAAAGGTGGCTGTCTACGTCTCTTCTTTCTCATCCATCAGTGGTTATCGCCATGAAACTATAGAAACGTGCAAAAAAACGATCGAAAACACAAACCACGCATGCGAGCACAGGGTAAAACTGCGATATTTTCTCCGCGCAAAGTGGTGCAAAGGTGGGAAACAAGCGATTTTTGCGGCCTTTTGCAACCCCGACAGCGCCTCGGTATCGGCGAAGCCTATGACGGGCAGATATTTTCTCTGGGTCGCGAAGCAAGAGCGCGTTGGGTGCCTTTTCTATACTCTTTTTCACCTTATGATGTACCGCAGGAAAGGCTACAAGCGCGAGCTCCTTGCTCTATAAGGCACATCTCGGCGGCACAAGCTCTCGCGCGTTAAGAGTAGCTCCCAATGTACGGTGCCCAATGCTATGAGCTCGCGCTTCTAGCCTTGTCTGCGGTACAACATAAGGTGAAACGGAGTATAGCTTTCAGCTCACGAGACCACTCGCCGATGTGCAGCGCCTCCACGGCAGATGGGAGAAGTTCTCCTCTCACGCGCGCTCTTTTGTTTTCGGAAAAAATCGGCAGGCCGCACCAACAGGGGGATCGAGAGGCCGTGGCAGTGCAATGCGAAATTGTCGCGCGAGCGAAGATGGCTGTTCGATCGAAACCGTGCCACCCCGCTCCATCATGAACTTGATCCCAAAATTGTACACAAAATGTAACTGTCCAGCATACAACAAAAAACAGTCCAGCCGCACGTGCTTGCCAGACCGGCTGGCGAGGTACAAGCTAAACACACAGAACAAAAAAGAACCTGAGCACATCGATGCAAGACATGGCGAGCCAGGTTCAAAAAGTTCTTGGAGCGCTTTGCGCAATGACTGAACTTGAGACAAACAAGCGCGCTGTGCGGGTTCAGCGTGCAGACATTGCCTTCTTTGCTTTAGCTCACTTCTCTTCACCAACTCTCTTTCGCGGCAGATTTTTCACGTATACCGGGGTCCCTCTCGAAAGAAAGCCTACGGAGAAAAACCTAGGTAATCAGTACTTCGACACAGCAGTCTTTGAGCTAGAGGGATGTTTTTAGTAGCGTATTAAACAAGAACAGGAATGTTGATGAACATTAGGGCGGTCCTTACGTTTCAGTTTAGAAAGCGCCATATCTGCATCAACGTGGGGACGGCAACACCCGCCGTCGCGCGACCACGGTGATTGGCAGGCAGGGACCAAATATAGTTCTCCCACGACCGTTGCTTTCAGGAGCAAGTGCTTCAGCTCACAAAGTAACTCCCTCCGCGCAAAAACGTAGTTTAGTTTTACAGCATGACGGCATGGCTGGTACCCGGCACGCTAGCGTCGGAGCGTCCGCACATAGCCGCGTCTATCGTTGAAAATGTTTTTTTAAAAAGACGCGAGACGACGAGAGCGCGAAACGAGAGACGGCGGGAAAAACGGAAAAAAATATGCAAGACCGGGTGAACGATTGATGCAGGGTACTTTGTGTCGGGCGGCCGCTTGCGCCACCTAGCTCACGTGTGCTCATTACGGTACTCAGTTTAGTTTCGGTTTTGAAAGGCGACCGAAATTGGTCATTTGGCACAGGCTTGGCGCAGATTACCGATATTTTGGCAAAATGTAGCAGGATGTAGCAGGGTTAGCCCCTTGGCGCAGTTTGGCGCAATTGGCGCAGCAATCACATCACTGTTCTTGATACAGTTGCGAAAAATACAAAAGCCGTTCCTCACGATAAGCAGGACATTCAACTAGAATATGTAGAATGCTTAAGGCATTGTCACACTGCTCACAAGTGGGGGCATCTTCACCACGAAGTAGGTAGCCATGAGTCAGATGAGTGTGACCAATCCTGAGCCGGCAAAGGACAACCTCAAAAAAGCGTTCCTGGTGGCGTGCACTCTGCCATTCGCTCAAAAGAGGTTTGATCATGTGCAACTTGTTGCTGACTTCTTGATCCCATTCAGCCTGCCATTTGGACTTAACGTGACGCCTGAGAAGGGCTTTGTAGTCTGCATAAGGA
Source organism: Ixodes persulcatus (assembly GCA_013358835.2). Taxonomy (NCBI): domain Eukaryota; kingdom Metazoa; phylum Arthropoda; class Arachnida; order Ixodida; family Ixodidae; genus Ixodes; species Ixodes persulcatus. The sequence goes on from JABSTQ010010211.1 coordinate 182,718, forward strand.
ATGTTGTGGAGATCAACTGTTCGCTTCATGCAAGTACTTGCTGCGCGATCTGCTGCCCCATTGCCCGGAATGCCCACGTGGCTGGGAATCCAGCAAAATATAATTTCGTATCCCTGTCTTGATGCAGCAACAACCTGATTTCGCAGTTCAAGGAATAGGAAGTGCTTGAGGGGTGTTAGTGAAGAAAGTGCATGCAGTGCACTGAGGGAGTCGGTGTATACGGTGGAGTGAGACGGCTTTTCATTAAGTATGTAGCTGATGGTTAGAAGCAGACCATAGAGTTCTGCTGTAAAAATAGAAGCAGAGGAGTTAATTCGCCGAACAAGTTGAACTGTCGGGCCAATCATAGAACACCCAACAACTGATTCAGTCTTTGTACCATCTGTGTAGAAGCTTACATATTCGGCATACTGACCTTGCAGAGCAAAGAATTCCTGAAGAAACACACCATTGGGAGTATCAACTTTCTTGTATCGTGTGAGCGAAAGGTCACACTTAATGACAGGGTGCTCCCAAGGTGCTCCCGCAACAGTAGACTGCACTACAGGGGGCCTCCAATCGAGTCCCATGTTCTCACAGGCATTTTTCAATCTCAAAGAGAAGGGAGGCACAGTTGTGGCTTTGTTTTGAAACACCCTTTCAGAGCGCATGCCTTCTACAGCCATTCGTGCAGGGTGATCAGAGATGGACCTGACTCTCAGGGAATACATAAAGCCCAGCGAAAATCTTCTCTTCTCAAGAGAAAGCTCGTTGGCCTCTGCATACAGACTTGGCACAGGAGACGTGCGAAAGGCACCCGTTGCTAATCGCAACCCAAGATGATGGATAGGGTCGAGCATTTTTAGAGTGGAAGGCCTAGCTGAACCATAAACAATACTGCCATAGTCCAGTCGTGATCGCACTATCGAGCGATATATCCTCAAAAGGCACATCCGGTCAGAACCCCAGGATCGGTGGGACAGGACTTTAAGAATATTAAGTGATTTGAGAGCTTTTAATCTTAGATTCTTAATATGGGCTCCAAAGGTTAGTTTGCTGTCAAATATAAGACCCAGAAACTTGTGCTCAGGTTTCACAGAAACTGTAGCATTGTTTAGTGCTAGAACAGGCTCTAGAAATAGTCCGCGTTTCCGAGAAAAGCACTCGCAAACAGTTTTATCTGGGGAAAACTTAAACCCATTTTGATTTGCCCAGGTTGATAGCTTATTGATGGTTAGCTGAATTCGTCGCTCACACAGTGACAGATTGCAAGAGGACACAGAGATCTGAAGGTCGCCTACATAGAGTGAATATTGCACCGATGGGGGAATAGCCAATGCAAGGGAGTTCATCTTGACAATAAATAAAGTGACACTCTAAACGCCTCCCTGAGGAACACCATTTTCCTGAACAAACACTTTGGATAAAGTTGTCCCTATCTGAACACGAAAAGTACGCCTGCTCAGGAAGCTCCCAATGGTACGAAGCATTCGACTGCGAATACCCAGATCATGCAAGTCCCTCAGTGTACCAAAGCGCCAGGCTGTATCGTAGGCTCTTTCGAGGTCTAAAAACACAGATAGGCAATGTTGTCTGTGAACGAAAGCCTCACGCACGACTGTCTACAGCCGTTCTAAATGGTCAAGAGTGGACCGAGACGAACGACACCCGCATTGGTTCACATCTAGATGTTTGTTTAGTTCAAGGAAATACATCAGTCTTCTATTAATTATTCGTTCAAGAGTCTTTCCAAAGCAGCTAGCTGCACAGGATGGCTCCCTACCGGGCTTGAGTATGGGTATGATTGTTGCCATTCTCCAGTCCAATGGAAAGTAGCCCTCGAACCAAATACGATTAAAAAGGTATAAAACAATATCAAGTGTGGAAAGATGGAGATGTTGAAGCATATAGTAATGAATACCATCTGGACCTGGAGCCGATGACTTAGAGTTTTGGAGCACTATGTTCAGTTCATGTAAGGTAAAGGGCACATTATAAGTTTCACGTTCACCACCAGATGTTTTCAGTACCATACTCTCAGCTTTATTTTTATGTTGCAGAAAAGCAGGCGGGTAATGCTGCGAGCTGGAAATAAATTCAAAATGCTCGCCAAGGATGTTGCCCTGCTCTTCAAGATTGCTTGGGCATTTTTCATTTCTGGAAAGAAGTGGAATGGCAAAAGCATGATATGAGCCATTTACTTTATGAATCCTGTCCCATACGTCTTTGGGAGAAGTACTGCTATTGATAGAGGACGCATATTTTTGCCAGCTCTCGCGTTTCGCTTTGCGACGAATGTACCTAGCACGAGCTTTCATTTTTCGGAAAGATATTAGGTTATCCCGAGTTGGATAACGTCTAAGAACACCCCAGGCTTTGTTTTGCTGCTTGCGACTCTCTTTACAGTCTTCATTCCACCATGGCTTCGGTCGTCTAGGAAGCTGTCCAGATGACCGAGGGATTGAAAGTGACGCTGCCGTGAGAATATGGGAGGTTAAACGATGGTTGAGCTCATCAATCGAAAGCTGATCGAGGCGAGAATAGGCCAGGAGTGACGACTGCTTAAAAAGACTCCAGTCTGCCTTTTCAAACTTCCAGCGTGGATGGCACGTAGGTGAAGACTGAGGAGTGTCTTTACATTTTAAAATAATGGGGAAGTGGTCACTTCCATCGGGATTCTGATCAACAGTCCATGAAAAATCAGGTAGCCAATAGAAAGATCGATGCATGTAGATGACAAGGATGAAGGACTAAAATATGTAGGATGGCCAATATTAAAAATGCATAGTGGATGTGAAAATAATATGGATTCGATTATCGTTCCGCGTGTATCTGTATGATCACTTCCCCAAAGGGTACTATGTGCGTTAAAATCACCGAGTAAAAGAAAGGGCTCTGGAAGCTGGCTTAAAAGGGAGTCGAGATCTTGTCGCTTCAGAGAAAAAGAAGGTGGAAAGTACACTGAACACAGAGTTATAGCTTTGTGCAACAAGAGACGAACAGCAACAGCTTCGAGTGGCGTCTGAAGCGGAACCTCTGCACATGGAATATGTTTTGGAAGCACCACCGCAACGCTACCACAAGAAATGGACGTGCTAGGGCGGTCTTTACGAAACACACTGTAGCGTCTCAGAAAGTTAGTGTGAGATGTATTCAAGTGCGTTTCCTGCAAGCAAAAGGCAGATGCCTTATACTCTTCTAAAAGGAACTCAACATCTGTAAGGTTAATGAATAAGCCACGGCAGTTCCACTGAAGAAGTGCAAAGCCCATTTTAAAGGATAAAAGATTTCATAAATGAATTAAAGAAATTCTGCATGTTCTACACCCTAAGGAGGAACCACCGGCTTTTTTCCTTTCTGTTTTGATTTAGCAGTTTGCCATTCCATGTCCTCCTGATCCGAGGAAGGACCGGAGGAGTCGGCAATGTCAACAGCTTTCACTGCATCCCGAACCTTGGAAGCAGGTTTGCCAGTTTCGACATGGTCGGACACCTGAGCCACGAGTTTCCAGCCACGGCCAGACCCCGCCGAAGAAGGCTTCGACGTACCAGGCCGGGACCCTCCCGCATTCACGCTTTCAACATCTTTTGACGTTGAGGGAGCAACAGGTGGGCCCTGTTGCTCCGTAACAAGGCGGGCCGCCTCCAAGGGAGTGGAACGACGGCCTCGCTCCCCATCTTGAGAAGAACCACTGGCACGAGGCTGCCGGTCAGCCGGAGGTCGTGCCTGAAATGACTGAGGTAGCTGTGTGCTCCCAGCGTTACCTGGGGCACCCTGCTTCCCCGCAGGTTGTTTCGGGGCCTGAGAGGGGCCTGCCAAGTCCTCCAGAGAGAACTGAGTGGCCCTGGATTCCGTACGTGGTGCAGGGCCCCTGCGCACCGCGTCGGAGTAGGTGCCTTTGGAGATGAAGGAAAACCTTTGTTTTGCTTCAGGATACGACAAGTTCTCTTTGGCTCGTAAACTAAGAATTTCCTTTTCTTGTCGCCACAGAGGGCAGGAGCGAGAGTAAGCAGGGTGAGGACCCCTGCAGTTAGCGCAGGCAACTGAACCTTCACAGACGTCGGCCACATGGTCGTGGCTCCCGCACCTTGCGCACGTCTCCCTCCCCCGACAGCTGCGCGACCCGTGACCAAAACGCTGGCAACGGAAGCATCGCTGTAGGTTCGGGACGTACGGTCGGACACGGCAATTCAAGTAGCCAGCTTTGACGAGTGCAGGAAGCGTGTGACGTTCAAAAGTCAGGATAAGGTGTTTAGTTTTCACCTCTGCGCCGTCACGCCTCGTCATGATGCGCTTGACCGCCACTACTCTAGATGTCCGCAGGCCTTCCAAGATCTCGTCTTCACTACTGGAAAGAAGATCATCTTCTGAAATCACCCCTCGAATGGTGTTGAGGGTTCTGTGTGTGCTCACAGATACTTGCACGTCACCTAGGGATGTCAATTTTAGAAGAGTAGTGCTCTGGGACTTTCTTGCAACTTCTACAAGCAGATCACCAGAATGCAGTTTCTTCGCTTTGTAATCACCACCTATCTGATTGTGGAGAACTTTTGCTACAAGGAACGGTGAAATCTTTGATAAAGGATTGTCAGGGACCTCGGAGTGGATCACCATAAATCTTGAAAAAGTTTCATCTTTATCTTTCACTATGACTGTTCGTTCGGGACGCTGCCTCTTAGCGGCACGTCCTGAACTGGGGGTTTTGGTTTGGGGGGTTGCCATAAGAGGCGAAGTTTGTTCGGAACCTGTGGTGTGCCGCCCACCACGGAGCCCAACAAGGGAATAGATAACGCACCATAACAAAAAGGGCTTTGCTGGAAACGTTATGCTATTAGCACTGCCCAGGAACTATAACCAAGTGTGGTACTGGACAAGGGGTCTGTTGCCACCCAAGGTTAGCCCTTGCCGCCAAAGAAGTTGAAAAAGGAAAGAAGAGAAATGAGAAGAGTGAAAAGAAAGAGAAGACAAAGGTGAAAGAAAAGGAGGGGATAGTAGGAGTGGCGACTAGACTGAATCATCCTGGCCGGGCCTTACCAGGACTCCCGTCTATGAGAAGCGGGGGCCGAAGTGGTGTATTGCCTCACCCGGGGGGGCCCTGAAGGGTCCAAACCTATCCCGGGCTCGGCTCAACCACCAGGATGCCCTTTTCCCCAGACACGGGAAAGCCACGCACAGCCAGACGTGGGCGGGCGAGCCCGCATGGCTCAGGGTCCGTGGAGACGCCACTCTCCAAACACCTGCTTTCACAAGTGCCCCCTGCGGGGCTCAATATTGGTGGCTTCGGTTACAAACTCATTGACAGTCGCTGGGGGATTGCGTACCAATCCTCCAAATATTTCACCCTTCACGCCACGCATGAGAGCGCGAAGTTTTTTCTCCTCGGTGGCCTCCGGATCGGCCCGGGCACTTAGACGCAGGACATCTTCGACAAAGCTTGTCACGCTTTCGTTGGGGCCCTGCACCCTTGTTCGAAGAAGGTCCTCCGCTCGCTGCCGACGGTGGTAGTTGATGAAGGTCCGCTTCAGTTCGGTGGCGCATGGCTCCCACGAAGTAAAGGAGGCTTCGTGGTTCTCAAACCAGTGCCTCGCGGTGCCCTCAAGCGTGAAGTAGAGGTTCTGGAGGCGGTGCTCATCCGTCCATCCGTTGTGGCGAGCTACACGTTCATAATGATGCAGCCAGTGCTCTACGTCTTCGTGAGCTTCACTGTGAAAAGGCGTCGAAGTGCGGGGAGTGACGGGAAGGATGACGACGGGTGGGGTAGTCATCGTCGCGGTCCGCTTCTTTGATTTCTGCGGCAGGGGTCCTAGATCCGGGGGTAGGCCTTGGTTACGGCGACTTGACCGGGCCTTGGTCTGGTCTTCTGCGAAGGGTAGCCTCCCGGGGCTGAGCACGCCACTTGGCCGGCGTGTTTTCGGAGGGGTACGGTCCACGGGCATAGAATGCAACTACCCCGCACCTCCACCAAAATGTCACGAATGACGAGATGAAACGAAGAGTAACTGGGGAAAACTGAAACGTTTAATGGGGGCGAACTTGTGCCCAAAAATAAAAAGGAAACAGAAGATAACAGCAGAGCGTCGCGGGCGTCAAAGTCGGCGAAAGAGCAGAGTCGAACGCTGGGGCGAAACTGACTCGACAAGGTCGCGGGTAGCTGCTTATTGTAGAGGGCGCAACCCTCGCGTACATGATTGCCGCAGGCAACCCTGTGCCACCGCGGCGCAGCTTTGTATTTTATTTTCGAAAGAATAAATACACTTCTGGTTCTGGCACGAACGTGTTCACACGAACCTTCTTCTGGCCCTGAATGGTCTCCACATGGTGTCAGAGCGTGGTCTGAAGCGCCTAACTGGCCTAACGTTATGCCTAACGAAGTAGGAACCGCCTTCGCATGACTCGTCTCCGCCGTAACTGCGTAGTTCGCTCGCCCGTCGCCCGGCTCTCGACCGCCGTGTTCCTGCTCGCCGCCGTCCTGGTCCTGCTCGCTGCCATGCCTCACGACGATGAAGACGGCGCCAAGCCTTCATGGCAGGGCCTTTCTCTGCATCAGCCAGACCGCTTCGACTTCGAGAACGCCGGTTCCTGGCCGACGTGGTTAAGCCTTTTAGAGGACTACGCCTTTGCTTCTGGTCTTCGACAGGCGTCGGGAGAAGTTCAGGTCCGCACACTTCTTTATTGCATGGGACCGGAAGCTCGTCCTCTTCTTGCGACGTTCGGCCTCGGCGACGCTCCTAACGACTACAAGGCGGTCGTAGAGAAGTTTACGGCCCATTTCGTCCACCCCCTCAACGATGTGTACGAGTCGGCGCAGTTTCACCGGCGCGTCCAGCAGCCGGGGGAGACGGTGGACAGCTACTACGCGGAACTCTGCAAGCTCTGCAAGAGATGCAACTACCCGTCACCCGAGGTCGTGGAACGCCTTGTCCGCGACCGCTTCATCGTAGGCTTACGCGACGCTCGCCTCGCCGACCAGCTCTGCCGCAACCCCAAGTTGACCCTCAAAGAAGCATGGGTACAGGCGAGACAAGCAGAAGACGCCCAAAAACAGAGAGATCAGCTCGCAGGCCTCGACACGCAGTCTCGACCGGTGAGCCTCGACGCTGCCAAGTCTCGGCAGCCACAAGCGGGACGCGTCAAGCACAGCTCGGCACGCGACAAGCGTACCTCAAGCTCTAGCTCGTGCGGCTACTGCGGCCGCGCTTCACACGCTCGCTCGGAATGCCCCGCCCGCAATTCGTTGTGCAACCACTGCAAGAAAAAAGGCCATTTCGCGGATGTCTGCCGTTCCCGGAAGAAACGGTCGACCCAGGTGGCAGCGCTGGGACTGTACACCGTTCGCAACTCGGACCAAGGCAAGTTTGTGGAAGTCACTGTCAACGACTACACTGAAGTGTTCAAGGTTGACTCGGGAGCCGAAGTTTCAGCCGTCTCGAACACCTTCCCCAACCTGCCGCCGTCCCTCGACAAAGTGGACAACACTCTGTTCGGGCCAGGGCAGCAGCCACTCAACGTTCTCGGGTCCTTCATGGCCACTTTGCTGTGGAGAGGCAAGTCAACCCAGCAAAGACTGTATGTGGTAAAATCCCTCTCCGTGCCTCTTTTGGGCTTTCCAGCCATTCAGGCACTTAAAGTCGTCAAATTCGTCGACGGGGTCTCATCGAAAGAAAAAGACCTTCCTACCGTCAAAGTCTCTTCTCAGACTCGTGACGCACTGTTTAAGGGCCTCGGATCTCTCTCTGAAGAATACAAGATCCGCCTCCAGCCAGACGCTGTTCCATTTTCTCTTAGCGTGGCAAGGCGCATCCCCATCCCGTTGCGTGAAGTCGTCCGCAAAGAGCTGCAGAAGATGGAACAAGAAGGTGTCATTCGCCGAGTTGACACGCCAACACCGTGGTGCGCCGGACTAGTGGTTGTCCCCAAAGCCACTGGGGGCCACAGGCTGTGTGTGGACGTTACGAAGTTAAACCGGGTAGTCCTACGAGAACGCCACGTCCTTCCCACGGTCGACCAGGTCCTGGGCCTGCTGGGAGACGCAGCGGTGTTCTCCAAGTTGGACGCTAAATCAGGATTCTACCAGGTGAAGTTGGCGGAAGAATCACAAGAGCTCACCACATTTATCACACCTTTCGGACGCTACTGCTTCCGTCGGATGCCCCTTGGCATCACCTCTGCGCCGGAATTTTTTCAGAAGCAGATGTCCAGGATTTTGGAAGGCCTGGAAGGCACTGTGTGCATGATAGACGACATACTAGTCTTCGGACGCACTCTTGAAGAACACGACTCCCGCCTGCAGCAAGTCCTGATGCGACTATCCCGGGCAGGCATCACCTTGAATGAGAAGAAGTGCTGCTTCCGCCAGAACGAGGTTTCCTTCCTGGGGGTGATAGTATCTGCAAGGGGCATCCGTCCCGACCCAAGCAAGCTCCAAGCGATCAAGGAGATGAGCGCGCCAACTGACCTAGCAGGTGTAAGACGCCTCCTCGGCATGGTGAACCACCTCGGGCGTTTCCTCCCGCACGTATCGGACGTTGCAGCTCCTATCAGAGCGCTCCTCGGCAAGAATTCTGCGTGGAACTGGTCCCACGAACAAGAAACAGCATTCACCAAGCTCTAGCTGATGCTCGTCTCGGACCGCTGTATGGCGAAGTATCATCCGGCGTACCCAACAGTCGTCTCAGCGGATGCCAGTTCATTCGGCTTGGGGACAGTTCTTCTACAAACTCAGCCTTCCGGCGAAAGAAGGCCGGTTGCTTTCGCGTCGCAGTCCCTTACAGCGACTGAAGTACGATATAGCCAAACGGAGAAGGAAGCCCTGGCAGCTGTATGGGCTATTCAACGGTTCGACGAGTTTCTCCGTGGGTTGGTCTTCGACGTAGAGACAGATCACCTGCCACTGGTTTCACTGTTTGGCAAGATGGACTTAGGCGTGGTACCTCCACGTATCCAGCGCCTTCGACTGAAGGTGATGCGGTACCAGTTCACGATGTCGTACGTCCCTGGGAAGCTTCTCGCAACAGCGGACACCCTGTCTCGCGTCCCCACGGAGCCTGCCGACTCGTCTCGTCCTCTAGACACAATCGAAGTGTTTGCTGCGGAAGTCCTTCAGAGCTCATCAGAAGCAGCATCCCTACAGCTGGAGGACCTTCGAACTGCTCAAGCAAGCGACGGGGAGTGTCGCGCACTCACGTCGATGTGCCACAACGGGTTCCCTCCGAAGTCAAAGTTACCGCTTCACCTGACGAAGTATGCAAGCGTGTTGGACGAACTTTCGGTTTGTGATGGTTTGCTTCTGAAAGGCACGTACCCGCATCGTGGTACCAACAGTGCAACGTGCGACAGCACTGACTTTGATTCATGAAGGTCACCAAGGCATTGACCGATGCAAGGCTCGGGCCCGGGAATCAGTATGGTGGCCAAGTATCAACGCTGATATAGCAGCACTCGTGGCACAATGTGAACAGTGCACGTCGTACCGAGACAATCCAGCAGAGCCCCTTCGGAGCACGCAGCTTCCAAGTCTACCTTGGGACTTTCTGGGCGCCGACTTGTTCCACTTGAACCGACAGACTTACCTCCTCGTGGTCGACTATTATTCCAGTTACCCGGAAGTGGTCTCGCTCAACTCTGCAACAGCTGGGCATGTCATCTAAGTACTCAAGAGCATTTTCGCTCGTCACGGCATCCCATCCACTCTGCGTTCAGACAACGGACCACCCTTCCAGTCCCACGAGTTCGCTCGGTTCATGGCGTCTTACGGAATCGCACACCAGACAAGCAGCCCCAACTTCCCACAGTCCAATGGGGAGGCAGAGCGCATGGTGCGCACGGTGAAGAACTTGCTACGCAAGGCGCACGATCCGTGCCTGGCTTTCCTCAACTACCTGAGATACCCCCGGACCCTCGGGTTTCAGTCCGGCACAGTTGCTGATGGGGCGCCGGCTCCGCACTCGACTTCCCAAGGAGGGGAGATTGCTGGTGCCAAGTAGCAAGCCGCAGGAGGAGGTGGCCACCAAGGCCGCGAAGCTCAAACGTCGGCAAGGCACCGACTTCGATCGCCGCCATCGGGCTAGAAGCCTCTCGCCACTGGAAGACGGTACCCGCGTCTGGGTTCGTCCCGAACGAGTAAAGGCCACTGTCCTCAGTCCAGCGCAACGTCCCAGGTCGTACGTGGTGGAAACAGACGAGGGAGCAATCTGGCAGCGCAACCGGCGAAACTTGGTGCCTTTCGGGACAGGCAGTGAAGACCCAACCGCGAGAGAAGAGGCCCAAGGACTGGCTCCTTCTCAAGAAACGGCGGCACCTGCAGCGAAGGACCGGGCTTCACCTCGACAACCACCTTCAGCTGAAAGACAGGCGCCTTCTCAAGAGCCAGCGGCACCTGCAGCGCAGGAACGGGCTTCACCTCGGCGCAACGAGCCAGACTTGGATACCTCACCTGTACAAAGAACTAGGTGTGGCAGACGGGTGGTGTGTCCCAGGAAGTTGAACCTTTAGTGTGATTCTGAGGGGGGAGATGTAGAGGGCGCAACCCTCGCGTGCATGATTGCCGCAGGCAACCCTGTGCCACCGCGGCGCAGCTTTGTATTTTATTTTCGAAAGAATAAAGACACTTCTGGTTCTGGCACGAACGTGTTCACACGAACCTTCTTCTGGCCCTGCATGATCTCCACACTTATCAACAACGCGTCACTATCTCGAAAGTTCGGCAAAGAAGGCTCGAGCGTCGCGCGCTCGGGGCGAGAATGACCTGGCACTTTCGAGAACAACAAAGCAGGTGAAAAGTTACATCTGGTGCGAGAATGAACGCGAAGCTTCTAGAAGTCGGTGACCAAGCGTTGCTTTCTCGGTACTGCGGGCGGCAATATCACTGGCGGAATACCGCAGGCTAGGCCGATCCAACGATTCACGGCGCTGTTTTCGCTGCTTCCTCCCGCCCCTTTCTGGCGACCTGTTCGAGTGCGGGGACCGCAACCCACGCTCGAATAGCTCGCACCCACCCGTCATAGGCTCCTATAACGCTGTGCGTCCACCGACCCACTCAACCCTTGTAATGTGGTTCTCAAACGTCCGTTCTCTCAAGAACAAGCTCCTGGACTTCCAAGCCACACCTCAAGCACACCCGCTGCACATATTTGCAGTATGCAGGGGCGGATTTATGGCTAAGGTTTGGGGAAGGGGGGGGGGGGGGGGGGGGGCGGTGGTGATTTTTTTTTTTTAATTGTGCGGGCTAGCGATTTTTCCGGCATCTACAAAAAGCAACTATTAATCGTGTTTTAACGTTTATTACAGCCTAAATATTCCAACCAAATTTGTATTAGTTTCTTGTTCTTTTATATTAACCCGCACTTGTTGCTTCAGTGGTTCAAAGATTTGCACTATAAGTGGTAAAAAAAAAATAGAGATAGAGAGAGACATACGTGTGCATGGTTCTATATTCTATGTCTAAACAGTGACTATCCCCATTTAAGCAACACAGGCAATTGAGGCACGCGGCGTGAAAGAGTTTGTGCAGGGACTCGATCACACAAAATACATCAATTTAGACAAAAAACACCACAAAGACCGGAGAAGAAAGGATTTGTTATCAAGACAAATGTAAGACGGCCGACTAATATGGAGAATTTCTAATTCCTGGAAGAACGTGATCAAAATACCTTCTTATTTTCATTGTTATTTTATTGACTCACTCTCGAAAATGCACAGTTCTTGAGAAAAGTGAGCATTTAGTTGGAGTAATTAAACTCTAATAAAAAAAACTGTGGGTGGGATTTCTCAGCGACTTTACTCTCAATGACTTGGTATTTTACGGGAAACAGCCAAACAAAAATAACTGTTCGATTCTTTATGGTCTTGTGGATCCGTGAAACCAATAGAAAACAAAAATGCGAGCTCAAGTGGTCTTCAGCGCAGTGCGTAGGCGAATTGCGTGGAGCAACATTAAAATTATTTATTAAACAGATTCATGTTTATCTGATGAGATGAAGAAAAACAAAAACCCTACAATTGGGGAGGACAGAATACAGACATAATTATTTACACAAGTTATCAACTTAAAGGTTCTTCAGAGCACGAACATCGCCTTCCTTCGTCGTGCTCCCTGCGCGTAGCGGTCTACCACCTTCTCTTGGTCGACGTTCACATCTCGGTGGACGTGGAGGAGGGCAAGACCGTTGAGTCGCTTTTCGCCACACCGCGATCGAATCCAAGTTTTAATTCGACGAAGGGTGGAAAAGGACCGCTCAGCCGTCGCAACACTAACTGGCAGTGTGGCGAGAACGCGCAGCAGAGTCCTGATGTTGGGGTAGAGCTCTTGCTCCGACTCTTGAAGTGTCTCCACAGCTGTCGATGGAAGAGGCCCCTTCTCTTGTTCGCGTCTTCATTTCGCCGCCCACAGTGAAAATTCGGCTCTGATGATGGTCTGCAAAGCTACATCTCCCATTCCGAGGAGCACGCCGTATTTTGCTGCCAGGATACTGAGCTTTCCTGGAGCTCCCTTCTCATTCACATGGCGAGGCAAAAGTGTGTTGAGGCTGTACACTTCCAGCGCCTCTTCCGGAAAACGCTGCTTAAGATCTTCTACGACAGATTCCACAAGAGGAATGTATACATGTGCGCGGAAGTATGACGCGGCTGTCTGTGGAGGCAATTTTGCGCAGTTCATGCATTTGTCGTTGGACTAGACGAGGCACATCTAGTTGGGCTCCCATATTCTCGGGCAATTTCTTCTGCATGCGCGAAAATTTCTTTGAAAGTCTTCTCGACGTTTAATGGGTTCCGCTTTTCGCTCAGGACGACGATTGTGTCTTTCACGATGTCCGAGGCACTGTTCATTTCCAGATCCGGCTTTTGGAGCAACCGACTTAGGGGAAGCGTGACTGAGAGTACATCGTAGAGAGCTGGGGTTGCGATTACAAATTCGGCATCCAGGATTGATGTAAGCAGTGATCTCGCCTTGGCAGCCGAGCTTGGTTCTCGCCACTGCGAAACCGTTTCCAACGCCTTTGCGATGCTTCCCAGGCTCTCTCTAAACTGCAAAACAGCGTCGTGACGTTCGACCCAACGTGTGTCGCATAACTTGGTCAGCTGTTTGCCAAGCTGGAGTTTCAAAACGGCGTTACGCTTGGGCGAGGCCGTAAAAAACTGCAATGACTTCCCGCATTGTCCCGGTGGTGTTTCGGACACTTTGCACAGTTGATGTTTTGGATATAGAAAGGTTCAAGCTGTGGTTGAAGCAGGGGCATCGAACTGCATGCACGGCTACTTTTTGAATTTCCTGAATGGCACCGCAGAGCTCGGAGGTCATTACTGAGCATCCGTCTGTTGCAATGCCTACACAGCCTTTGGGGTCGAGAGACAATGACCTCAGTAGACTTAGCACGATTTTTCCGAGCTTGGTACCAGTCAGTGTTGGCTCCAGTGCGTCGTCTTCGTCTTGCTCTTCCTCGTCGGACCCGCTGTCCGACATGGACGAATTCTGATTCTGATTTGAATCTTGAGGCTTGAGTTCTCGAGGATCTAAGAAACCCACAAAATCTTCTCTGATCTTTAAATCAAGTTAATACCTCAAAACAAGAGATAGCTGAGACTTGTGAGCCACGTCGGTTGTCTCGTCGAACATAATGCCATAATATTTGCTCTGTCGAACTCGTGCCAAGATCACGGACAGAACTTCGTCTCCGCAACATTCAATAAGGGCATTTTGAGTTGTTTTGCTTGTGAACATCTTCCTTCCTGTGGCTGTGGAGAGATGTTTTTCGAGGGCATGGTCACCACATTTCACTCTGAAGCGCAGCAGCTCCTTGAAGTTTCCTCCATTCTCCGAACTGTCATTGCCGTTCTTCCCAGTGACCACTGGGCCGTCATCCCGATGTCAACGGAAGGCAATATTCTGCCGGGCCAGGAACACAACGTTGTCGACAATCGAGAGAAGCCGCGCGCGTTTTTCAGACACCTGCCGCATTCGCTGTGTATCGATCTGGTTTGCCACGACCCTTGCTGGGTCGCGACAAGTTTTCAGAAAAGCCTTGCCCGCTTCCACTGCTTCGATGTGATATCTAGCTTTGGAATGGGTTTCCAAAGCTCCATCTTTCCCCAGAAGCTTCGCGAATTTTTTCAAAGGCTCCGTTACAAGAGCCTGAAGGGCAACTGTCTTGTGTTTCCCCCCAATGTGCCCGGTGGCAAAAAGAGGACAAAATTTGCAGAACAAACCTGCCTTGGCATCCGAGACAACCAGCCAAGGATATTTCAGTAGGTGGTCACTTCTGACGTACCTCCGTTCGACTGTTTGTCCCTTGTTGTGTTCGGAGAAAGGGAAGGAGTAACCTTGCGGTGGCATCCAATGGCATTCGAGTAAGCCAACCACGGTGTGGTCGTCTGGCCTCGCCCCAACGAAGTTGCCAATGTCATATTGCAAACCAAAGTCAGCTGCTGGATTCGAAGTGTGTGGACGGCCGGGGCTAGTGGGGTAGTTCCGTCAGAATTCTCGACCATGGGCGACGGGAGAGCCTCAATCGTGAGTTGTTCGTCCACGCCATCAGACTTCAAAGTGAGCTTCGAGTCGTTGCTTGCAATGTCTGCCTCAGTGACAATCTTTTTGGGCACAGCTTGGAAGAAGTTATGCAGAGTGGTACTTTTCCGCTTGGATGACTTTGGTGGACCATCTTCACTCTATGTAAAAAACACTTGTTTTACTAAACAGATAGAACCCATTCATAAGTGACGTAATTTATAAATACCACGAGTGACTGATTCAGCACTAATTACCAATATCAGCTGTGCGATCTTATGCGTCTCAAGCCGAAGTGTAAATGGAAGGTGAAAGTAGTAAAGGCTGCGTACACAAATACAAAGGAAAAGTTATTACAAAAATTAGCTCAATATAACATACCGAGTCCCAAACGCTGGTTGGCTGGGAGTTCTTAAGCCATCAGTGTCCTTCCACCCCACAAAAAGATTTAGTGAGCAAATTTCGCATAAATATTTTGATTATCCATCGACCGAAAGAAACGCCGCACACAGTCTATGACTAATTTTTATGCATAGAAAGAGGAGGAAACAATTATTGTCTGCAGCGCGATGTTTTTTTTATGTCGCTGCGGATGGTGGCAAAGAAACGAACAATTCACACGTTCCATTTAGCTTTTCTTTTCCTTACTATCTATGTCAATTACTTTTTCGGCATGCGCCACGGCTACCAACCACCTCATACGCGAGCGAAGTGCAGAAAATGCCTCGTTATAATTTGTCAAAAGAGCAACGTCGTTTTACGGACTAAAGTGCAACTCACCATTGTAGCGGCTGCAGAACTCGACTCCCGGTTACTTCATCCGCCTTAGGCTCACTTTGTCTCTGGAGGTCAACAGCACTTTCTCGTTACCCGAATCACCGTTTTGCCCAGGAGTGAACGTGTGAACGACAGGTCGAAAGCGCCGCCACTAAGCTCGAACGTGCGCGTCACCACGTGCTCCAAGTCAATCGTCACTGAAAAACAGCGATCCGCGACGGAGAAGGGATGAATGGTGCAACACAGTAAAGAAGTCCACGTTTGGTTTCCCTCGCGGATCTTGAAGCTGCTCTGTTCTCGGCGCTCTAAGCTACCCGACTGACTCCCCTTCAAAGTAGCCTGACCGACCGTTCCTGACTTGTGAAACGTGAGCGCTGGCATTCCCGAGGTACCTTCGCTCAGGCCCGGCGGCGCATGACACACGCACGCGTGTACACTGTGGTGACCCACGTTGCTCACCGCTCGAGAGAACTCGCCCTGCCTCGTGACCTTGCAGCGCTCCCGATAGACCGGTTCTTCCCACCCTCCCGCTTCGGGAGAACGTAGCCAAGGAGAGGGGAACGCCCGTCGCCCAAGACGGGAAGCAAAAATAAACCAGTTGAGTTTTGGTATGCGCGCCTCGCTATCGCCATCTCAACAACACCTTGTTATGACCCGTCCCATCTCCATGTGTGTGTGAGTGCGTGGGAAGCTTACCGAAGTATTTTCCTAGTCGTTAGGACCACTTTGGTGGAAGGATTAGCCCAGGCTTAGCCGAACGCTCGGGGCGTTGCCAGTCTGGCTGGCGTCAGTCGCTTCCGGGGAAGCGCCGCTCAAGGACTCCCCTCCCTCACGTCACGTGTCAACCCTTCGGACTTCTACCTGCGGCTGGCGCCGAGGCGGCGGAACGCGACAGTGTGTGTTCCGAGCTTTCCCGATTCTTCTCTGCCACGGTGGTGGGAGGCGGGATTAAACGGCGCGGCTGTCTGCGGGGGAACAATCCAGGGATCGTTCATCAGCCAATTCGAAGACCTTGGAACTGTTTCCCACCCCCTTCGTAGGATTCCAGAGTGAGGGATAATCGTCGTCTCGCCTTTCCCAAACGTTAAGCTCCCCTTGGGGGAGAGCTCCGCTGGTCCGACTGCCCTCGGTCGCTTCAGGAAAAGCACCGCCCACGGAATCCTCCTCTCCCTCGCGTGTCCACAAAAATCCCGACCGTTCGAGAGACGGTCGTCTTCGGTCACATATTTCGCTATGAAATAAACCTGTTCAGTTTTCCCGACTGAGTGGTTCGGGCGTTGTTCGTGAGAAAGGTTGGACGCCAGTGAGATTACCATGCTCCCCGAGAGACAAGGCTGGGCGTCGACACCTAACAACCTCCCCTCCACCCCCTTAGCCGAGTCTTGCGGTCATAGTGGACTTTTCCCGCCTCTCTTCGCCTTTCAACCAGTGGTGCCAATTCAGCGGCACAGGATGGCTCCACAGAGAGACGGAGGGAGCAGGGAGCCTCGATACCAAAGCCGCCGCCTCCGTACAGGGTGGAGAGATGCTTTGGACGAGCCCGCGCCGCAAAGCTGCTATCTTAGGTTTTGAACTTTAAACAAGCACCGCTTTCCCTTCGCAGGTACATTTCGCGTCTGGTAAACTTGTCCACTCATCTCTCTCCATTTTTTTTTTATTAAATAAC
This sequence comes from Ixodes persulcatus, assembly GCA_013358835.2. Classification (NCBI taxonomy): domain Eukaryota; kingdom Metazoa; phylum Arthropoda; class Arachnida; order Ixodida; family Ixodidae; genus Ixodes; species Ixodes persulcatus. The sequence goes on from JABSTQ010010211.1 coordinate 199,643, forward strand.
AAAGACGTTGCCAAAGAAAAACAGATGGCCGAATCTACTGTCCTGCTTCGACAGCACAAATTTAGTTTGCTGACCAAATAATCACTACACCAAAACCAAATATTAAAAAAAAAATTCAGAATTATTTTTATTTTTGGCGTCTCGGGGGGCGGCGGCCGCCCCCAACGCCCCCCCCCCCCTAAATCCGCCCCTGGCAGTATGTTAAACATGGCTCGACTGATCCTTTTATGACAGCCTAACCACTGGTGGCACAACGCACACAATTCACCGCCGTGATCGCGGCTCCCACGATGGAGGAGTCTGGATAGCAGTTCTGGCTCCCGCCCCCTCCCGTAAGCGAACCGACCTGGAAGCTCCAGGTCTCGAAGCTGTGTTCCTCGAGGTGACGTTCAAGAAAGGGACAGCATTGATAGGCTCCTTTATACTGCCCGCCCTCACTTCGCCGGGTCTCCTACGGCCTATTGAACACAGCCCTCGGCAAAAGAAGCACCAAGTCCTATTCCCACATCTACATTCTTGGAGATTTTAATGCACGCATTGACTGGTCTAGCGCTCAAGTTCTAACCACCTCTGATGCTTTTCCTGACTATTTGCTGGACATGCTATACACCTTTTCTACGTGGGCGCCGCCATCTTCAATTTTGGCACTTCCGGTATGCGTGAAAACACCGCTTTCTTCTCGCCTCGACAGTAGAACGTGTTAGCATTTTAATTGCAACCGTAAGTCGTTCTTGTTATGACCCTTCTATACTTTTTTACTTGTTCGGTGTTGTTATCTCTTGCTTTTTTTTCGGAACGCATACCGGATATGGGGACAACGTGGCTTGGTCCAAGGCTAAACGAAAAAGGTGTATACTAAACAGTATAGCATGGTAGGAGAGGGGGATCGGACAGGGATCAAGGGGAAGGGCGCCACGAGAGCGCACGACACGAGAGCGCCGACGAGAGAGCGTGCGACAGGAGAGCGCCACGACAGCAGAGCGCCGCGACACCAGAGCGCACGACGGGAGAGAGCGCCGAGCGGCGACACGAGAGGGCCTGCCATTAGAGCGCGCGCCATGAGAGCGCACGTGCGCGCCTTGTTTTCTCGGATCGAACGCTTTTCGTCATTTTATTGGTTGAGTACGCAGACCTGTGGGAAGTCTAAAAAATACAATTTCCTAAAAATCGTAATGAAGACGCAAGATACAGAGTTTTGGAAATATAGTTGTTCATCAATTGCCGTTCCATAGTATAAAAAAACATTCAAAGACTGAATGACTGCGCGACACCGCGGAGGTACTCTAGCATACACCTTTGGTCGCACTCTTCAACTAGCTTGCTCAGATTCTTCGCTACGCGAATGTAGGTGGCCTTGCAGCTCCTTTGAGGCTCTCCACGAAATACATCCGCCAGCTTCTGCTCTGTCAAGCTCTGCTCCCTTAGAAATGCGGCCACTAGCTTGTACGTGTCCGGATGATGCACCCCCAAGGACTTCTGGAATGCATTGTGCCAGGACTCGACGTGACTGTTGGTCCTCGGGGCCCTTCGGAGATCCGTTCGTAGAAGCTCCAGAAGTCATGCGGGAAAAGTGCTGGCCTACGCGAGCGGCTCCTTCCGATGCTGGAGCCCACGTACGTCCTCTCGAAGTAATCGAACATTTTACTGAGGTTGTCGTCTGTTGAGGGAGCATCGTCTTGGAGCTCTTCCAGTCCTGGACAAAAACAAGCGTGAAATGCTAATAATTAAAAAAGCGAAGTATATAAATTCCCGAGCTAAGACCAGATTTAACGAGAACCAATTCAGACAAGTAACAAAAATCAGTCTTGCACGACATTGATATGAAACGCACGAGGCCTTGCCCGCCAGTACCAAAAATTCCCTTTACCTCGCGCAATGTCCCCGGGTCGAACAAACGCCAGTGCCGGTGTCATGCTCACTCTTCTGCGGAAGTCACCGTCCTCACAATATCTGCGTAGAAGATTTCATACCTGAGAGCTCAATAATTACTTGTTATTCTGACTTATTTACCTGGCGATGAGATGCTCTCCTTGCATCCGGCGAACAAACGACTGTTTTAGGTGGAAGAAGCAGCCCGTCACTCTGGCTGTCGGGAACACCAACTGAAAAGCTCGCTTAGCCGCCACTTCGAAATCCATCATTAACGTCTCAGGTGCCAGTCGGGGGCAAAGTTCGCTGAGTGTCCTGAAAACGCGCCCATAGGCTTCCTGGCTACGTTTGATCATCAGGCAGTATACTAGCGGTAGCACCTTGCCATGAACTAGCCCGTGAATGGTATACACCTGCAAAGTAAGGACGCACAATTTTGGAAGCGACATGATGAAATGGAAGTGTCGCACTGTGGTTACATACAAATTTTGAGAACAAAAATTTAAAACCACCAGGTCTTACATATGTATAGCAACATAGGCGTGCGTCGTACCTGATGGAAGGGCGACGGCGATACGTGGAAAGTGCCATCGGCGAGCCAGTCAGCGTACTGGCTGAGGAGTCGAAGGTCCTCCTCCGTCGCAAACATGAATAGACGATATTTGTCTTGTGCCCCAGAGTCATACAGCAAGAACGATCGCCCGTCTGGAAGCGATCCAAGCCAGCAGGGGAGGTTGATTTCGTGAATGTGCTGTGGAGCAGGCAGCGGCATGTACTGCGGGCCAAGGTGCTTACCGAGGGAAGCTGCAGCCGCTCAGAACCTGAAATAAAAGTCGTCAATTTTGTGCAGTTAAGAACACCACGAAAGAAAAGTATTCGGGGCTGCTGGAGAAAGAGAGAGAGAGAGAGAGAAAAAATAAACATTTATTTTTATCTCTTTTAGACCAGGTCATCGTCTATAAATGCATAGCATTCCTTGTGATGCCCTAATGACCACGATTATCTAAAGCACTTGCAAATACTCGTGACGTTTAGTTAGACTTCTGGTGAAATATCTCTGCTTACTTGTTAGGCCGCTGGTAGCTTGCGAATCATCATTCGCGGTTGATAATCGGTTGTCCTGGTTTTCTCCTTGGCCGCAGCAATCACCTCCTCTTCCCGACAGACATCGGGATTCGGCAGGTGACCCTGGTGCTCGCCGGTGGTCTGCGAAAATGAGCAGATGTATTAAAAGTAGGGCTGGGAATTGATCAATTAACCTACCGATTAGTCGATTAATGCTCTAATCGAAATATATATTTTTTTACAGGTTAATCGGTAAAATTTTGCGTAATCAAAAGAAAATAAGAATTCAACGCTTTCACCACGCAGATCTTGACGGGTACATCTGTATGAAGGGCAAACTTGAGGTGAATTTTATCCAAAAGTAAACTGTAGGAACGAAATTTGTAACTCCAAACAATTGTGGAAGGTTACACGTGTCTCGGCCACTTCAACGCCGTTCGAGTGTCCGTTTAGCGCAGCAGAGACTATTGTGAACAATCAAGGGAGGTCGCTCTTGCCTGAGAATATCAACGAACCTCTTTGCCTCATACAAATGAAGTAATAATCTGTGAATGCGAGTTTCTTGAGACTGCTCTCAACTGCACATTGAGGTTGATTCAAAATCAAAATTTACATTGCGCCGTTCGTCACATATTCAGCAAAGGCCCAAAAATATTGTTTTGTTTTCTTATATTATGCATGGAAATGAACGACACCGATTAATCGATTAATTAATCGATCAAAGGGTGTCGATTAATCGGGATAAAAATTTTGATCGACGCCCAGGCCTAATTAAAAATGTGTTACTATAAAAATGGCACACTGAAGGCGACTCGGTGTTCGCCGGAGTACAATAACGTACGTAATAGCTCAATCGTATAATCGAGTTCTGACAAATGCAAAATTCTAGAGACAAAAGTTTTATGGTACAATAACCGTTTGCTTACCTTGACGGGAGTCAGTGCACTGTCCCAACCCCGCTGTTGTGGCTTGACCGCTGCAGCTTTTTTTGGAGCACCTCCATGTCTTCTGTCCGGTGTTCTCGTTCAGTTTATCCAGGCGATAGGAATAACCATTGTGTTGCAAAAGCGGATGTTTTTTCTTAGACTTCGTGACTGATAGCATTTCAAAGTCCTAAACAGCACTTCGTTGGAAGATCCGACTTAGTCGTCACGAACGCCCGGAATGCCCAGCTCCCCTTTTAAATTCGCCTTTATACCCACGGTTGACCCTACATTGGCAGGTTTTCTCCCAATAACGATCGGTGTTCTTGGTGGACAAATTGCCCTCTGTTACGTATGAACAAAGGCCGATCTACATGGAAGTTGGAACCTCTTTCACCGTATTTCTAGAATCGCGTCCCGGAACTTCGCGTAACGTTTAACCCGATTTCCAGTAAAGGAATACAAAGGTTGTCCTCTCCAATGCTTGTATTTCCTTCGTTCAGGTTTTGTGCGACGAAGAGGTCGTCATTCCATTTTTCTCCATAGTTATTTTTGAACCTGTGAAAAGAAGCAGCCCTTTGTTCAGAGATAATCGGAAAGGGTAAAAGAGCTTAGGGTTCACGTTCCCATGAACTGCATTACGTTTTTCAGTGTCAAACGTTATTCGGGAAGACAGTTAATGTCCAGGCGAGCTGGCGATAGTTAATCATGATGTGCAAACGCGAGAGTGAGGCAGAAAATTTAGATACTTTGAAGCCGAAGAAAAACTACAGAAGAAGACGTCTCTAACGCAGCTAATTCGTTTTTAGCAGGACCAAAAAGTTTCATGGAATTTGACCTTGTCCTTTTTGTTTTTCTGCGTGTCCGGTAATTGCAAAGGGTATGTCCGCAGGATATTTGGTTCCATGTTACGGCGTTTAGCCGTACAATTGTAATTTTTAGACTTCCCACAGGTCTGCGTACTCAACAAATAAAATGACGTACAGCATTTGATCCGAAAAAACAAGGCGCGCACATGCGCACTCGTGACGCGCGCTCTAATGGCAGGCCCTCACGTGTCGCGGCGCTCTCCCGTCGTGCGCTCTCCCATCGGCGCTCTCATGTAGCGCGCTCTCGTGGCGCCCTTCCCCAGTCTCCCTGGGTCCGTCCACGCAGCCCTTCTCACCGAAGCCTTCCACTATACCTGCCGAAACATGGCCGCTATGTTAAGGTAATACAGCTCTTCAACAAAATGGACATTGCACACCTCCAACACCTCACGAATCTTGCGCCCTGGACTATGGTGTTCTCGGAAGAATCTCCAGACGATATATACAACACTTGGATTGACTTCTTGAGTGTTATCACAAAGGACTGTGTCCCTACTCGCATTTGCTCTACGCGCCACCCCTGGATCACGTGGAAGATGAAAAAGCTCAGCCGACGCAAGAGGCAGCTTTTTCAGAAAGCTAAACGTACCGGAAACCCGCATGACATCTCCAAAAAAAAAAGTCTCCATCGGCGCCTGAAACGGCTTATCCACGCGTCCCGCGCCTCCTATGTGTAATTCGCTGCCAGCAAAGCCTCAGAGTGCCCCCGACTATTTTGGAGATATGCAAACTCTCAAAGGCAATTAAAGCTGTCTCTAAAGTTCGTCTCCCAGGGAACCACCGTTACCGACCTAAAGCCTTTCGCTGACCTTTTCAATGTTCCCTTCTCCCAGACGCAGACGATCAACCCTCCACCCACCCAGACCACAACCGCTACGAGTGTGCCTGCATTCAACGCACCCACGCTTTCAGTGTCGTCCATAAGCACCGAGGACACTTACCAAGCTCTTCATCATCTGAATGCATACCAGTCTGCTGGCCCTGACGGCATCCACCCTGCTCTACTTAAGGATTCAGCCCCACAAATCAATCCTATTGTCACGGCAATGTTCACGAAATTTCTAACTCTCGGTCGCTATCCTACCCCATGGAAAACAGCGTACGTCACCCCTCCGTTCAAGGGAAGTAGCACTCGCACTCACGACGTGTCCTGCTAAGGCCCGATCTCGGCTACCTCTGTTGTCTGTCGTACCATAAAATGCGCCCTTTCAAAGCAACTTTCTGATTACATGGAGTTCCACAACCTCTTTACTCCTCACCAGTATGGATTTAGGCCAGGGCGTGGTTACGAATCAGAACTTGCTCTCGGGGTGCACATTATCAGCGATAATCTAAACATAGAGCCACTTGCGAACTCGTTCAACTCAATTCCCGTCAAGCCTTCGACAATGTTAGCCACGCACTGTTGGCATAAAAGTTCCCTCCCTTTGGTTTCGAAGGAAATTTCCTCCGGTGGCTGACCGATTTTATCACCACTCGCCAGCAACGTATTCTCTTTCACGGCTGTAAGTCCCCCCTCAAATCGGTCAGCTCTGGTATCCCCCAAGGCTCTGTCCTGGGACCTGTGCTGTTCAACGTGTTCAATAATGACGTCATCGCCAACCTCAAGTCTCAACCCCTTCTCTCTGTCGATGATTTGACTCTCATACATCCGATTCAAGCAGCAGATTCCCTTAGTCAACTTTAAGAAAACATCGGCAAAATTACTATAGTCGGTTACAAGTTAAGAAGGTAGAAGAAGCTCCTCCCACAAGCGTGGTGCGCCGGTTTCAAATCCCTCCGCAATCGAAAGAAGATGTACACTGGAAACGCTCCTTGTTCCGCTTCAATGGATAGATAATGGCCACAGAGTGGTGCCAACTTATCTCCGACCCCCACTTTTTAAGAAAGCGACCTTTGTATTCATCGGAGAAGGAACCGAGCCCCTGAAAGCAGCCTTTGTATCAATCGAAGGGGGAAGCTAATCCCCGAAAGTCGTCCTTGTTTCCATCGGAAGGGGGAAGACTTAATCTCCCTCTCGTGGCTTCCACAATGCTAAGCCAAAGTCGAGAGATAAAGCAAATATGTACAGAAAGGGACGACCCTCCTCGCGCGTTAGCCGCAACGTCACGGAAACGATGGGACGCTATAGGATGCGGAGGTGGCGGAGGGATTTATGATTCCCTTTGAGGGGCATTTGCTGCTACCTTCTTGACTTGTAACCTACTATAGGTGGTCTGTACACAATCGGCTACCTCTCAACCTCCACAAGTGCTACCCCATGCTCATCACAAACAGCCATCGCAAGTACAGGAACCAGCAAAGCCGGCTAATTCCCAACCAGCCCCTGAAACGGGTTTTTCATAAAAACCTCCTGGGAGTCACGCTGGACTACCGGCTCAAGTTCGATGTTCACATGGACACAGTTATAGCTCGATCACGACGATCTGCGTGTACTGTACACTGTGCTCTTGGGGCACAGCTCGAGTATCGCACCCGCCCCACTCGTCCATACAGGGAAAGGCGTACACCGGAGCTACAGCTTGCAGTTCGCTGGCAGCTCCTCTCTGTGCGACGTTGCATCACTGCGGTTCCTCTTGACGACGCTCCACCCATCCGGAACCCCTCCCCCTCCCCCCCCCCCCCCCCCCAATTTATTGGCTTCCCGGATCCGCCGCACTCAAAATGGCGACCTGGCTCAGATTCTGGCACGCACCCTGCGCCACCGCCACTCTTTCCTCCCACGCGCTGTCCAGCTGCGGCGCACCCTCCCACTGTTGCCCATGCGACGCAGAAAACATAGGGACAATCTAATGCCAAGCCGTACAGCATATTTTTATATAGTTGTGTCTTACCCATTTATTATCCCTTTTTTTGTTTTTGTTTGGTGTACTAGGCCTTCTGGTACGCGCTTTCGGCCTTTCTAGTACACCCCAACTCTCCTGGGTCGAAATAAAGATTATTATTATTATTATTATTATTATTATTATTATTATTATAACACGACGAGGATGAACTACACTGAGCGAATGCATCTAAGCTAGGTGGCGCAAGCTACCGCCTGTAGAGACGATGTGGTTGCCACGGAGACTCGCATGCGCAAAGTGGGGCAGTTTCGTCGGGGTTCGCTAGACCACGCTGGACTGTGAACACCCATAGAGTTAATATAATGTACGCTTGAGGTTCAACTGTCGCTAGTGTCTATGCGACTTCCGGTAGGTAAATTGAAGCATACAGCAACCAGTCTACTTTTCCGATGCTCCAGTGCATTACTATGTGAAAACGCGCCTGCATTTTGTCTCTTCGGCAGAAAATAACAGAGATAACTTCTGCTATTTTGGTCGTACCGAATAGTATGTACTTTTATCAGCATTGTAAAAGTGTAATTGGTTTAGTTACAGCATTTTTCTTTGCCATTGAACGATGTTAAACGTCGCTATATTTCAGTCCCAAACCTCCGTTCCATGGCTGGTATGTAAAAACGAGCGACGATTCTAAGCAAAATCACTATCGAAAGGAATGTAGAGTGTGTTTAAGGTTCGCCAGTATTCCGACGGAGCTTATACATTGCTAATATGCCCGTCACGCTTGGCGATAAACCTCTGGTAGAATTCGCTCAAGTTGTAAGTTTCCTGCATGCAACTGGCTTTTTGCACCTGATATACCTAGATAACTCATTTTAAACGTAACTGCTAGGCTCTTTAAACAAACTTGCTTGGCACAATATGGCCAAAGTCGTACTTGCTCCATTAAACTCCAGTAATCATCATCAACCCTCCCAGTCACCAGAAAAATCGCAACCGGAAGGACTTAAAAGAAGTGAACGCAAGCGGTAACCACTGAAAAGATGCCCAATGCCGGAATTCGAATAATTAGATTATGCACACGCGTCGAGCCAGGGAACTACGCCCCCTCGCTATTTGTATATAAACGCACTCCTCAGATTGTAAACGCATTCACGCACGAGACACAGTCCGAACTACAAGAAACTTAAAGTGATGTTTATAACCTGATTAAATTTTGCCATTCCTTCTAGGCTGTGTCGATGCTTGGCTTATGCAGTTTCTGATAGATCTGATCCTTAATGCTTGTTTCGCGACTCTCTTGACACTATTCCGCTCTTTATGTGGAACTTCTTTCTTTTACCAGTACGCGGTACAATTGTTGCATTCCTGGGGCCCTAAACTCGTCAAACGCAAAGTTGGAGCCGAGAGTCTGCGGAGCGCGCCGATTGGACGCCGACGACAAAAACGCGAAGTCATCGTCGTGATAGTCCAATCGGTGCGCTCCGTGAACTTCGGCCCCAACTTTGTGTTTGAGAGTTTAGAGACCCTGGATGTGCTTTGTGAATTTTAAGTTCGACGCATTAGTGCTTACATGTCTCCTGTTACAATAACCTGTCGTTCACGCATCTTGAGGTTTGTCTCACGTACTTGAACCCGCATGTTAACGGTATCTCATACACCACAATCTCTATGCAAGGAACTGAAGGTCCCCAATGAGCCTTCTGGGAGCCTTTATGGTTTGACTGAAATGGGGTCAACCTGCACACTTTTAAATCTGAGGAGAATACTACGTCTACTCCAAACTTTTTGGCAAAACTTTTTAGTTATAGGAAATCCCGTGGAAATACGAGATTATAGAGCTATCGTTTTGCAGGTTTGTTACTTTTGCTGATGTCTATCTCTGAACTTTAATTCTAATTGCCTTTTCATGACTGCCTCTCAATATCCTGCAGCTTCTAGCCTCATTCATTGTTACTTCACCGCATTGCTCCTAAATCGAGTCCCCAATTTGCGCAACGCTTTGTTATCAAGGATTTTACAAACCCTGCTTTTACCAATATAGTGTGACAACTATCTCTATTTACCACCAGTTTTGAGGCCTATTTTCTCATAATTCCCAGCAAAGACTTTGTTCTAAATGTATGCGTAAAACAAGAAATTGCAGGATAGCATCTTCAGTATGTCCCACAGTAAACTTAAGCTCTGAAGCTGCTGTTCTTATGATCGATTCCAAACCCTGAGCATCATTCTCTCAAAAAACACAAATAAAAATGTCATAAATGGACCTTCCTGCAAAGCAGGATTCAGTTTATTTTTGTTCAGTTTACAGTTACAGCACCATCTAACGTATTTAGATAGATTTGTGTTAACATCCGAGCCACGGATGACCCGATGCACACACCATCTATCCGAACATATTTCTGACCATTACATACAATAACTGTAGACTGAAGCTATAGTTCAAGTAAGGAAGGAAACTGTCTACGGCGATACCTATCCTAGACTGGAAGTTGCCCAAGTTCAACTATAGGACTTGTCTAACTCTTTGCAACTAGCGTACTCTCTCTAGTGAATAGTATAAATCCCGAATGTTCATTGAGAATACTGAACACTTTTGTCCATGAAACCCCTGTAGAACATCGATGAGTGCTTCCGATTTCTTTAGTGAAAGACTCTTTCCCAGCTAAACTACCTTCAACCCTCTTTGTAGAAACTTTAAAACGCTACATTGCCATGTCCCAATTTTGTTGATCACCGTGCGAAGGGGCATACCAGGATTATGATCCTTCAAATAAAAATTTGTGTCTGTTACTTCGATTAATAATTTTCCTTCTCTCCACCACAGTTTCGGGTGTTAAACAACATGATTAGATAGAACCAGTTTCGAGCTTGTGACAAGGTCGGTGCTTCGCCTTCCCACGTCTTTAGGAGGCAGGAACATGCCCTGCAACAACACGGTGTGCCGCCTGCTCTCTCTCCGCACCATTATAACGATACTAGATGACTCAGATAACCCTGCGCGGTCACCGGCCCTTTACTGTTTAGGGCCCTCGTGCCGGGCAGTGGTGCCGGGTGCTCGTTCCTCGCGCATTAGGCATTTTTTACCCGAGCGCGGCGGCAACACCCCGCTTTCGGCAAGCGGCTGTGGTTTGCCATGAAGAATTATGATGAACGCTACCGGACCTGAAGTTGTGTGTGGAGCCACCGGCTCGAATTGTTGAGGAGGTCTGCGGGACCCGTATAGCTCCAGATAAGTGGAATCGGGCGAATGACTCTCCGTGGTCGACGTTCGCTTCTCGGCGTCCTCCCATACCCGTGGAAGATTTCGAGTGGCGTCGGGGCTGGGAGGTACTTCCTCCCAGACAGCGTCTCCACCGCTGGGGTATGGTTCCCGAACCTCGATGCCCGAACTGCGGACAGGTGGAGAGGAATGCTCACGTTTTCTCAGCCTCTCCTGTTGTGCAATGCTTTTGGCGATTGTTACACCATGGTTTTCGGAGTCTGGGAATCCGAAACTTCCTGTCAGGCGGTCGTAACCCTCGGGAAACGGGCGGGGGGGGGGGGGGGGGGGGGGTCTTTGTCCGGCTTTTTTTGGCGTTGGTAAAACTGGCTGTGTGGCACAGTCCTTGCGCAGCAGTTGGCCAGCAACGCGAACCCGTGCGATGCAGCCCGTGCTCTCTCGAGTGCGGGTTTTCTTGTTGCGCTACTTTGATTCGAAGCACTTTTAGTCGGGATAGGAATAGTTCCTTAGACGGTAGTCTTGTAATTATGTCCCGCTGGTTGGCGGGCGCATTCACTTGCATTTCGTGCCTCTCGCATAGGTGTGAGAGGCGCGGGGGACGAGTAGTGCGGCGGGTGGCCGTCCGGGTGGTATGCCCGACTAGCAGTGTGCCTTTTGTTAGGTAAAAAAAAGAAGCCCTTCTGCCGTTTCTTGACGAGATGTAAGGTGCGGCCTCGCTTGGTTTGCTGGGTTATGTTTGTTTTCTCCATCCCTTCATGTTTGCAGTGCCCGCGAGCTTTCATTCTTCCCCAGTTACGCGGTCCGTTCTATGTCTTTCACTACAGTCTCAATATTTTTTTTTTTTTTTAACACAAAAACCCGGTGTCTGTAGCCAACTCAAGCTTTACATAAAATCTGCACAGTTTTCTGTTCCGTTTCGCACACTTGAAAGGCCAAAGTTTAGATAGTCGTGCTCAAGACGTTTTATTGATTTATCAAAGTGTATCAAAATGGACATTTTTGCAAAAATATCGGTTAGAGAGTAAATAGACTCGGTACCCTTTCTCTCTTACTTCCGGCCCAGCAGAGAGGGAAGATGGTTTCATTGCAGCATAAACTTCGGGGCCGCAAATAGCCCACGATGGGGACAAAGGCGAAGTTTAGGGGAGCCGTGTCTAGGTCACAGCGGGTCAATGGGCAAACCGGATGTAGCTGACGTCTTGGGTGTCGAACGGGCTCGAAGCCAGTCGCGTGTCTAAGTGGCAGCACATATTTGGGAAAAGGTGGATTGTAATAATTTTTCCAGTAGGCATGCGGGGAAAGTGAGGCATGCTCAATTTCGGATGCACTGCACTACCCCACACCGTAGGGAAATTATGAAGTAACCCCGCACCTGATGAGGCTCCCGGGGGGTCTTAATGTGGGCTGCTCACGTAGGTCCACTGTGGGCCCCACGAGGGGGGACCATGTAAGCTGCCCACCTAGGCCCTCTGTGGGCCCCACGGGGCAGGCCATGTGGGCTGCCCCAGTAAACCCACTGTGGGTTTACTGTGTCTCTAAATCATCAAGAAAAAAAAAACGAATCTTGACTTTCTTTTGGTTCTCTTTTTTATGTTTTGAAGGTGAATGTGCATGATTTCCAGAACGCAATAGACCCTTTGCGAGAGTGCGTGTCCTCTAGCTAGCCGCTGCGTCGATTCGGCATGCCCTCTGAACCAGCACGGGACAGGAGTGCTGCGTAAGCATTTGGCGTGGACTCGTGTCCAGTCACATGCTTCCCATGGGATACAATGCCCCAAATATGGGCCTTCAATATTGTTTTATAGACTTTTGAATTGGCCTCCTGAGTTCATTGCGCGACAGTATTAGCCCGAACACATCAACGCTTTCTTTATTTTACAAAAAACAATAAGAGAAAAAAAACTTTTGATGGGCGTTAACCTTTACCCTTAGGTTACTGTCCTGGATGAGGACTTCACCTCGCACTACTTAATTTTATGACAACCGTTCAAATGTAAAAAAAAAAAGAATACACACGAAAAAAAAAACTGCGATTGCTTGTTTGCAAAAAAAAAAAAAAAAGATTCGCGCGGTGTGCCTGTTTAGTTTCTTACAACCAATTTCTAATGCAGTTTCAGACCTTGGATCTCGCAAGATGGGCGTTCACGTTTGGAGTCGTTACTTTAGTTTGCTGGGTGGTGCTGTTTTGTCAGCGCAAAGCCGTTTATACCATAGGAAGGAAACAGCCTCCTGGTCCGTGGTCACTTCCCTTCGTGGGAAACTTGGGAGTCACCACCCATATGGCATTGTACCGCAGATGCGTGGAGTGGACAAAGGTTTACGGACCCATATTGAGGTAAGGCAAGTTATATGTTAATAATGTATATTGGCTTAGAAATGTTCTATTTTAAACACTGTTTGGGATGCAAATGTGACAACCAAGGAACATAAAAACGTGTGAAACAAACAAACTGTAACGACGTTTGGGATAAGAAGTAAGTTAAGGTGCCATGCAAGACGGATAGTGAGAAAAAAATAGTTAATAAGCTACGTTTTTTTTTTAAATTGTTGGTAATATAGGTGCAGACTTCTTTAAAACTGGTGCACTAATTATTTTTAAGTTCTCAATTCAATTCACATGCTTGTAGAGCCAAAATGCGGATCTTCTCTCAAATGGTAATTCTCGCTGGTTCACGTCTGTCTATAGGCTTACGAATCTCTAATTCAGGAAACACAATTTAATTTGCCAAGGTAATATTTATGAATTTACATCTACAATTAGATCCACTAAAAAATTCCACGTGACTACCCGATAACGAATTGCGATTCTAGTGCCCTTAGTCACGAGGAAGGTTTTTTGTTTTGTTTTTTAATTCCGGCGCGCACTCTTTATAACTATAAAGTATTATATCAAATGGGAGGTCAAGAAACGCAGCACAAGCTCTTCTATGAAAGCACCCCACTCTTTCCACTATAGCGAGCGGACGCTGGAAGCGAGGCGAGTGGCATAGAATGCTCTCTCGCCTCCTTTCCAGAGTTCGCTCTGCTAAACTGGAAAGACTGGGCGGCTTTGCTGGATGCTCTTCTTAACCTGCAGCAAGATATAGGGGAATTGTAGTAGACCGTTTCCGTAGCCCGCTAAGCACCCGGATAGCGCTCCGTAATCCGCCACAAGACCTTGAACTATGCAGGCAAAGGTGGTGGCGCGCATGCGCAGCTGCGGCGGTTTCTTCACAGATACCGTAGCGGAGGAGGAAAACGGTCTTTTGCAATTCCCTATAGAGACACATAAAGGCTAACTAGGTCAAACGACACGGGGGGTGTTTCTCACTCCGCTCTATGGCACGTTTGCATTGGAAGACTTGCGCACAAATTACTGATTAAATAGTTAGCTAATCAATCTATTGTTATTAGTCAGTTTGGCGCATTGCAAAAATATGTTGACTCACATAAAAAAAAGATGTGGCGCTCATGTTGAGCACACCCACGGGCTTCAAACATTTGACGTCATTAAATCATTTTTTGTGTAGAAAGTCGTTGTATTACATTTTAGCTGGTGCCTAGAAAGTGACCACTGTGCTCTATTAAAAATAAAACTAATACAGCCGTGTTATGATACACGAGGGAAGAGATAACCAATCAATACTGAAACATGTGTTTCCGATGAGAACATATATTTCTGATATCGATATGTTTCCGATATCCGGGTATCTAGTTTCTGACATCGATCCTACCTATTCGGATATCTAATTGGCTAAGTGATCGCGCGCAGCTAGATCTGACGTAGGAGCGACCAATTAGCCAATTCTATCCTAACCTATTCAGATATCAGAAACATATGATATTTGAAAAAGTTTTGCTTTTCGATAATTAGTCAATAAATTTATCATCGACCGATGATTGACCATCGGACGATCATCGGACGATAGTCGATCATTGCTCAACGGATAGATACCTTCGTAGTCGCCCATGTCTCTGAAATCATGAATACGAATAATCCTAAAATACTTTCAACTCTCCTCCCTCGGCTGGTTTCGAACCAGCGACCTTTCGTTCCGTAGCCCGACGTGGTACATCTCCACCACGTATGCAAGTGTCTCTTTCAAGCTTGGACGTTGTGTGCAATCGTGGGAAGTGTAAGGACTCGTCGCTCTGTTTCGCTTTGTCAAGTTCAGATTATAGTTGGTGATCCTTCCACAAGGTGGCGCTTGAGGGCGCCGCCACACAAATCAGCATACTCCAAGCCCCTCTATTTAAAGCAGTCTGAACATCGATGAACTTTGATGTCTTCCGTGAAGCTTGTCTCGAGAGTGCAGTGCGACAGTGCGACAGTCGAGAGTGCAACGACAATAATGTAAATGATTGGAAGGGAAAGCACGATGGCAGCTATTTGATGCCTGACGATCGGTCGTGTCACTTCTATAACTAATGTGCGGAGTCTTTACGGATAAGCTATATATATATATATATATATATATATATATATATATATATATATATATATATATATATATATATATATATATATACCGGGTGTTCATTTTTAATTCGAACAGATTTATTACAAAAAATCCGTAAAAGATGCACTAGTACGGTTTGTTCAAGTGAGTTATACGGCTAGGGGGACATTATGTGGGTGGCAAATCCTTGCGAGAAGTTGGCTAATTAATTAAAATTAGTTAATTAACTTTTTTAATTAATGAAAATAGACATATGGTTCCAATTAGAAACTTGCTCAGCGTCATCGTAAACCCCTAATTCAGTCATTTTCAGAAAGACTTTGAGCGTGTGAGAAGCGTAGTAGTGCACTAAAGTTACCACTCGTGGAGCAGGTACAAGGCTGGGGCTAGATAAGAGACGGAAAAATCGCACGGGCGCCTTATCGCAACCTCTAGCTTTGTACCTGCTCCACGAGCGGTAACTTCAGTTCACTACTACGCTTCTCACCCGCTCAAAGTCTTTCTGACACTGACTGATTTAGGGGTTTTCGACGACGCTGAGCAAATTTGTAATTGGAACCATATGTCTATTTTCATTAATTAAAAAGTTAATTAACAAATTTTAAGTAATTAGCCAACTTCTCGCAAGGATTAGCCACCCACATAATGTCCCCCTAGCCGTATAACTCACTGGAACAAACGGTACTAGTGCATCTTTTACGGATTTTTTGTAATAAATCTGTTCGAATTAAAAATGAACACCCGGTATATACAGGGTGTTTCAGAGAACGCAGGCCAATCGCTCCTGCGAAAACTACTCCTCGCAACGAAACAAGGCTTGTGGCGTTTTGGTCCTGGTCCAGGGGCCCATTTAGGAAAATTATTAAAGTCCGAGATAATTAGATTGTTAATTATTTTTGCGTAATTAACTTTTTAATATTGTGTTTCAGGGCATGGTTTTAATTATAAAATTGCTCAGCATCATCGAAAAATACTAAAGCAACATATTGCAGAACGATAGAAGGCACGCGAAGCATTTTACGGCTTTCTGAAAACCGCACAAATTCCACGGGTTTTTAAGTTTCGGTTTGCTATCGGAGCGCATCTCGTCCCCGGCGGCACCGCGCCCCGTGGAGAGATAGTGCAACCAGCCTCTGCTGCGCTGTCATAGCGCGACGCAGCAGAGGCTGGTTGCACTATCTCTCCACGGGGCGCGGTGCCGCCGGGGACGAGATGTGTTTTTCGATGATCATGAGCAATTTTCTAATTGAAACCATGCCCTGAAACACAATATTAAAAAAGTTAATTACGCAAAAATAATTAACAATCTAATTATCCCGGACTTTAATAATTTTCCTAAATGGGCCCCTGGACCAGGACCAAAACGCCACAAGCCTTTTTTCGTTGCAATGAGTAGTTTTCACAGGAGCGATTTGGCCTGCGTTCTCTGAAACACCCTATATATATATATATATATATAGAGAGAGAGAGAGAGAGAGAGAGAGAGAGAGAGAGAGAGAGAGAAATTACTTAGGCTGTTTGGTGAGGCCTCGCCGCACAAATGACGCGTTCAGTCGCGCTACTCGCGACATCTTGTGGGAATATCACCAAGTGCTCCTCACTGGACATGGTGACATCCAGCGGCTTGTCCCCACACTTTCCCACGAGTCAAAGATGTAGAGGGGCGCGGAGTACACTGACTGGTGTGGCGGCGCCCTCAAGCGCCACCTTGTAGAAGTATCACCAACTATAATATGAACTTGACATAGCGTAAGAAAGCGGCAAGTCCCCGCACTTCCCACGATCGGAAACGACGTCTAAGCACGAAAGGAAAGCGCAAAACCTATGTAATGGACCTTCTGAATGAAGAGAAGGCCGATATACTTTTTTAGATGCGGAGCATCTCTTGCTCGGGTCTATGTCCCACGGCGTCGGCGTTGTAGTCGGCACTCGAACTACGCACGCGCAACTCTCCTCCTTCCCTCTCTCCAACAGCTGCGCGTTACTCTCTCCGCTCTCTCTCTCTACCAGCTGCGTGCACTGCGCGTGCGTTCGCTTCTCCTCACACCGCGCGCGCACGCGCAACTCTCCTCCTCTAGTCTCCTCTCCTTCAAGTGTGAAAAAAAATAAACGGCGAGCGGCGAGCGTTCCAAGTTTCTCTGCCGCGAGCCGCGACGAAGGCTCGCGTAGGGGGTAACGCTAGGGCAGTCGGTGGCGCCATCTCTCGACGTCAGCACGCAACTGACTCTTTCCTCGGAACCAACACGATGCTCCGCATCACCCCATAGTTCCCCTCGGGAAGATGGTGTAATATTTTTTTTACAAGAAACCAAGATCTGTTTGCCAGAAAAGGCCAAGAGCTTCGTGCAATTTTTCGGCAATGGTTTTTGGTGTGTACACACTTTAACGGCGAACCGCGCCGGAGGTACTGCCATTCTGATAAGGAAAACCACGGGCATCAGGATGCTTGAGCCGGCCCTTAGCGCGGACGGCCGGTTCGCGTTGGCCGACTGTGTCACCGGAAACGAACTAATTCGACTTATCTCTGTCTATAGACCCGTTGCACTCGGGCAGGGGGCGCGAGCGCGTCCGCAAGACGCGACCGTGTTATGCTGGCAGCACCACACAGGTGGCGCTATAACGTTTGATTTTGCACGTGCCACGTTCGAATGCAAGCATCTGTCAGCATCTGTGGACGCGCGATAACAAAACGTATAAAAAAAAAACTAAAATAAAAAGAGAATTATGCAGCTCGCGGCCTCAGCGTCCCATTAAACATTCCTTTCAGCTTTTTTTTATTTTATTGCTTTCTTTCACGGCTTCCGTGAGCCCGTATGTTTCACTTTACTTGATAGCGAAGCCGAAGCTACTTGCTAAAGCATGTTCCCCTGAACGATGCTTGCACTGCACGAGCGCGCGCGCTTGGCAGGGACACTGAAAGCTTGGAGCTCGCTCTTGGAGCCTCTGCTACGCTGGCACTTCGAATGGAACGGAGTTTAGAAAAAAAACTGTAGTGGGGAAGCGTATTGACGCATGTTCGAAACGCGAGCCAAATATTCTATTTTGCTCGCCTGGAGCGCTGCTCAAAACTTGAGAGCTACGGGCCTCACACCGAGCACCGCGACCGAGCGGAGGGTATCTTTCAAGGAGCTTCGTGCCCTCCTCGAGACCCTTGCGGCGCTCATCGTCGGCGGCGACTTCAACTGCGTGCTTAATCCGCGGGACAGAGAGCGGGGATCAACAGCCCCCAGAGCCGACGCGGGCGCCAACACGCTTCGCGATGCCGTGCGTGATTTCGACATCGTGGTCGTCACCGAGGTGCTGGACAGTTTTTCGCCACGCTTCACCCGATGGCAAGGGGCCTCCCAGGCCAGGCTGGATCGAGTCTACGTCTCCAGTGAACTCAGTGATGGGATCCAATCTTACGACGCAAAACTTGTGCCTTTCTCTGACCACGGCTTCGTCGCCACCGTGCTCCGATTCGGAGGGCCCGGGCCCGGGCGGGCACGACGAGACACCACGTGGAAAATGAACGCCGGCGCGTCTTGGAGGAGGAGTTGTTCGTGAGGGAAACGAGGCACGCACTGGAAGGGCTTGCCGAGGGTGGCGTGGATGCGGTTTCCTGGGAACAGCTTAAGGAGCAGCTCCGAGAGTCCGCCTCCATATTCGGTCGTCGGAGGGCTGCCGAGGCACGCCAGGTACCAGACCACCTCAAGGACCCTGAAGATTCTTCTAGAAGAAGAAGAACAAGACCCCGGGGCCTTTCGGGAGGATATAAAAAACTGCAAGGAACAGCTGCTCGGACTTTTGGAGGAACGCTATAAAGGGGCGCAGGTGAGGAGCAGGGTGGAAGCACTCGAAGGAGAGATACAGCCATCCAAGATTTTCCGCACGCACGAGAGACGGAGGGTGAGGGAAAACACCATGAGGGAGGTGCGTGGCGATGGGGGCGTCGCGACCTCGCAAGAAAAGATCGCCGCCATGTTTGAGGAAGCCTACGGGATCAGCTTTTTCGGGAGGAGGAGCTGGACAAGGACGCCTTCGTGTCTGTCCTACGTGGATCGCCCACCGTACCTGACGAAACCACCGACGTTATGAACTGCCCCATTAGGCCATCCGAAGCGCAGCAGGCCATTAAAAAGCTCACCCGTAACAAGGCGCCCGGTCCAGATGGCAATGGAGCAGAGTTTTATAAAATGTTTTCGGACGCGCTTAGCCCCATCCTCGCTGAGGTGTTCAATGACATAGAGTCACGAGAGCTACTACCTCCGTCAATGAGGGAAAGCTTTACGGTTTTGATTCCCAAGAAAACCAAGAGGGGCCCCATCGCGGAGACGACTGACTTCTGACCAATTAGC
This sequence comes from Ixodes persulcatus, assembly GCA_013358835.2. Taxonomy (NCBI): domain Eukaryota; kingdom Metazoa; phylum Arthropoda; class Arachnida; order Ixodida; family Ixodidae; genus Ixodes; species Ixodes persulcatus. The sequence goes on from JABSTQ010010211.1 coordinate 219,151, forward strand.
TTACTCTGTTGCGATTACAAAATTCTGGCGAAAATCCTGGCGAGACGACTGGACATCGGGCTCAAAAAGATCATAGGGCCCCATCAGAGTTACGGGATCCGCGGCCCGCTCGATCACGCGGAACCTTCACGCCATGCGCACCGTCTGCGAAGCGACCGCGGAGGGACACCAGCCTCTCGCTGTGATGCAGCTCGACCTCCGCCAGGCGTTCGACAGGGTCTCCCACAAGTTTCTCTTGGCGGCGCTGGATCACTTCGGCGTAGGAGAGAGGCTGCGAGAGTGGATACCCTTGTGCTATCGCGAAATCGGCACGCGGCTGCTCATCGACGGAGTCAAGGGTGCGCGTATCCCTATACACCTTTTCTTTAGCGGCGCCGCCATCTTGAGAATTGCGGCGCCGACGACGCCGTCTAGCGGTTTAGAGAAAGAAATACCGGCTAGTTCTGGCAGCACAGCTATCTGAGTAGGCAACGGTGTGGGTATGGGGGGAACTTGGCTAGACTTGGCTATGGTGGGCTGCAATAACTTGGTTGGAGCTTGTCCGGTGGAATCCAGCTGGCTACCTACAGTACAGTGAACTAGAATATAGGGGTAGTGGAAAAAGCGTCGACGGCGCCCCATCGGCCGTGTGAAGCCAGAAGTGTAGACTGCCGCAAGTGGCGCTGTTGTCGAAATCCGGAGGAGATGGCTACTGTAACATGGGATATGTCGTCGCGTACGTTCTCAGATGGTTTCTGTGGTATCTATGGTCGTTTTCGCAATTTAGTTTTGTGAATGTCAAGTGCTTGGCATTGTGATTACATAGGTTCGAGCCTTGTCACTAAGCAATGAAAACGAAGAGAAAGAAGACGGATGCGCATCGCTACGCGCCAGCATGCAAGACTGGTTACCCCGCTCTTCACTACATTGCCCAAGTAAGCTTTAAACATTATTTCACAGACGTTGGAACACTCATAAAGCATACATAGGCCACACTAATGAACCGCTAAGATGAAAAACAGCTACGATTGGCGCGAACTTCCCTGGCAGGCGTGCTCCGGAATCGAACACCAGCGCTACCTGGTGGGTTCTACACGAAGCGCCTCACCTGGAGGCCGGCTATTTTTCCACTACTCCTATTCTAGTTCACTGTACCTACAGGCCATCACCTTGTGAGGTGCCTCACTCTCAGGAAGTTAAATGGCATCACCTTGCCTCCTCGAGAGAACGACGACGAAGACGGTGGGGTGTTAGATTGAGTTTCCACAGCGAAGGAATATATGAGCAGTTTAATGTAGCAGGTAAGCTCTCGGCATTTGATAGCTCCATCTTGAGTGGTGGCATATAGATATTTTCATAATTTTCACATACCATGGGGCTTGCAGTGATAACCTAATTGAACCACCTGCTCCGGGAATTAAAATTGGTCCTCTTGTCGTAGACGAAGTGGTCGTGAGCTTAAACGTGACGTTGACTCTGATACGAATCTCTCGCGATTGAAGCTCGCAATCGACTGACTTCATAAATAAGGATTCTCTTGGAAAATGCGAAGCTCGATAACCATGCAGCCACACTGGCGCTGCAGCTTCTTGTGCTCATGGCACACTTTCTGTTATTGTTCTTATGCTTTTTCAAATTAGTTATCCATCCGACGACCACGCAGTGGTAGCAAGACAACCGTAGATTTTCGGAAATTGCAGCACGGTAAAAAGGAGCACTCGGAACTACCTCAAACACGGCGTCCATTTTTAAGCCTTTTCGCCCATACCCTTGGCGGTTGCATACCCTGTGTCAGCGGGCAATCCACAAATGCACCAGGTCGAGGGTACGTCAGTTACTGGCTGGTTTGAGGTTATGCGAAAAAGGTCTATACACCAACTTATGTTTACAAACAAACCGGAGCGCCCGGAGCGCCCCTAGCGGACGCCACCGGCGCCGCGCATGCGCGATGGGGGTGTGGGCAAGAAACTCGCCGTCGCCCATAAACACACCATTGAAATGCGATGTTGTCGGCGTCAGCCCCTGCCCTTTTTCGCGTTCGAATTGTTGGTTCTACGTCTTCCAGGCGATGTCTGACTATCTTGAGCGGCGTCAGCGAAATTACCGAGGCTCGTTACACCGCACAACTTCGCGTGAATAATGTGACATGTGGCGATTCATTCCGCGTGGACGCCGCAGTATGTACAGAGCGCGACACTGTTAGCGCGAACAAGCGATCGCCGGTTTTTCCAGTTTTTCTCTTTGAAACCAAGGGATGTCATCCAAGTTATTATTGCTACGGAAAGAGCTCATTTAGTTCTATAATGTAAGCGATAAAATGTCGTGCTCGCTAGTACTATTTAGAAGCAAAGTGCGAAAATGCACCGATGTCGTGTTCGCGCTAACAGTGTCGCGATGTGTACGCTAAAGCCCGATTCGCATGGTGAGATTTCGCTCGCAATTCTCAGTCGCGACGCCACTCGGGCTGCAAAAGCGTGAACCGTAGCTGAGATGGTCGACGTCGATACTGAAAATCGCAAGCAGAATCGGACCAACTGAATTAGGCATAACAAGTCGGTGAGGGTCACTGGTAACAATGATCAACATCTCCTTGTATCTACGGTTTTCATCGAGCCTGCTTACCAACCTTCAAATTTAAGTCTGTTGAGGCCTGCACTTCTTATCGCAAGTACCGGGCCAACATTTGGTCTACAGACCGGCGTCGTCTAAGAGAGCAGACGACAAGCAGAAACGTTTGAAAGAGCAGACGACAGTTCGAACAATCAGGCGGCCGTTTGAACTTGAAGACGCACTGAACGTAGTCCGTAGATGGTCCGCACAACTTGACGGTTTTCTGGCGTTCATGTTGGAACAAAACAAATAAATCTGATGACCACAAGTATCCGTCAGTTCAACCAAAAGTGCTTCCCGCCCAAGCAACCGTTGTCCGACGGCGTCTGCTTTTCCCTTTTCACGGCACATATCCAGATTCTCGGACGAACCGAGCACGTGAAAACTGAGCTTCAAACCTTTCTCGACACTTTTGGTATGGCCCCAGGCGCGGCGTTTTGACGAGAAGGCAGGTTTTCGTCTGGTTCCTTTCAAAACAACGCAGGAATACACGTCTGGCATGAGGACTTCTGCCCACAGCCCCAGACCGGAAGTGCGACCGACGCGCCACCACCGCGCCGTGACGTCTCAGAGATGAGTTCCCTTTCGCTAATCCTTTTCGCATTGCAACTTGAACCACTATGCCGCGCCATCAGTGAAGACCAGAGCATTAGGGGACTGCAACTGGGAGGCGGGAAGGACGTCAGCGTCTTGGCATTCGCAGACGACGTGGCCTTCATCTGCTCGTAAAAGAAACAAGTGGAAGCCGTCCTGCAGCACGTGGAGGTCTACACCGCCGCATTGGGCGCAGAGATTAACCCAGAGAAGTCGATAGGCGCTTGGCTTGGGTGTTGGGCCACAACTCCCCCGAGATTCGCAGGGATAGGCTGGAGCACCTCGATCGGAAACTACCTTGGAGCCCCTATCGACCCGGGGCAATCGGCGACGGCAGTGTCGAAAAGGGCCGCCAACTCCATGGTTGCGAAGCTATCGCCGTGGCAGCCTAGGTATATATCCCTCTTCAACCGCGTCCAAGCCTGCAACACCGTGACTTACCCGGCCGTGTTCTACAAGGCTCAGGCCGTCTGCTGCCGAGCCTTGACGGCCAAGAAGATCCATAGAAGCTGGGCCACTTTCGTTTGGAGGTCACCATGGGAGCGGACGCGACGCTACAACCTCTTCCTACACCAGGAAAGCGGAGGCCTCGGCCTCCGTCTCGGTGACTGGCAGGGGGGCAGCGGGAGGGGCAGACGAGTGGCAGGGCCTGAGGAGACAGCTCGAGTCCGGAGGCCATAGACCGGGGCGCCGGCTTCTGGGTGGCCGGGGCCGTCGGCTGCCCTCTGACGGGCAGGGTTCGGTTGTTGTGTGAGGGGGGCGGTGCGCGTGGAAGGCCCCTTTTCTTTTCCTTTCCTTTCCTTTTTTTTCCCCCTTCTTTTTGTAATGTTTTTCTTCTTTTTTATATTTACTATTTGCTGAGCGCGGCACGCATGGTGTGTGCGGGAGCACGTATGAGCACGCGCGAAGAGGGGCGTGAGCAGCCGGAGGTACTGTGACGAGTTCCCATGGTACCAGAACACAGACCACGTGCGGCCTTCGGGTACAGCCTGAGCAGGCTTTCAAACGGACGGAACTTTTCAGCTGGCGTTCCTCCTCAGACATCGGCGGACAGTGTGCAAAAGGGCTGAGTGTAAAATTGCTTTGCATATTTATTGTAAATAAAGTTCTTGTTATAAAAAAAAAAAAAGAAACACTTGCCTCCGTGGCGGAGAGGTACCACGTCGGGCTACTGAACGAAAGGTCGCTGGTTCCAAACCGGCCGAGGGACAAGCACTAGAAGTCCCTTAGGGAGGAATTAAAATTTGCAGTGGTCACGTGACATGACGTCACAGACATTGGCGACTAGCAGTGCATCTGTCCATGGAGCGATGATCTACTATCGTCCGATAGTCGATCATCGGTCGGTGAGAAATTTATTCATCGATAATCGATTATCGAACATCTGTTTCTGATATCTGAACAGGTTACGAGAGGATAGGATTTGGCTAATCGCTCCTACGTCCGACCTAGCAGCCCGTTAGGCAATTAGATATCCCAATAAATAGAATCGACGTCCGAAACTAGATACCCGGTTATCGGATATCCGGGTTGTCAGATATTAGATATCCGAAAAGATATCAGAAACCACATACCCCGAGATCGGAAACGTATCGATATAAGAAACATATGTTTTCATCGGAAACACATGTTTTAGTATTGATTGGTTATTGCTTCAATCGTGTCCCATAATTTACTACTTGATACCGTTAAAGGTTTCCGTGTTAATTTACAAATTAAAAAAAAGCTTTAGATCCAAGATTTCGCAAAATATATATTTTTCGTGTTCAAAATTACCCAGGATAGTGTATGTTCCTCCTGAATATGAACCGAATATTAAGTATCCCGTCTGAATAATCTAATAACCGTGTAAAACTATCTTTATTTATGACTTCTATATTCTTACAGAAAAACAATAAAAATCCATTCAAAGTGTCGCAACAATACGAAGATTTATTGTTAATTTCCTGGCCTGCACTGCGCCATGTCTCGCATTCGGTGCGAGGGGCCGCCCGTGAAAGTGCCAGGGGGGTTTACTAGGGCTAATAAATTCTACGGCAAACAAACGAGAAAACAATTCCTAAAATTACATCCATCAAGAGACATGTGCATAACCTGCAGGATAAAAATGGGAGTGACAAGGGTGGTCATCCTGAACGACGTCGAGACATATAAGAAGTTTCTGGCAATGGAAGAGAGCCTGGTCCGACCTCGTGAGACCGTATTTTATCAACTGGCCCGTGGGTATCAAGGTATGTGCGGATTGACGAACCTGTCGCGATATTTTATAGGGTATATGAAGTCACCAGGCTCGACCTAAAATGGACTGCAAAATCGACGCCTGCACGGAGCAATCTAAACTTTTCGTCAAAAGTGTATGTCACAGGTCGGTTTTTTTCTTGTGAAATTACAAAGCATAGCTCCATTTCTGTAAAACATAGGGCCAAAAAACTTGCCAGGGTCAACGGCGGGTGGCGACGCAGACGACCAATTCGAGCGGTGCTTTTGGCGCACGTATTGATAGATGGCGCTAGCTTCTTATCGAGACTAGAGTAACTGTATATGCTCCGTTTCTGCAAGCAGAGCCTATACAGTTACTCTAATCGAGACGGCAGTGATGTACTTAAACGAAGATAATATTTTCGTAGTGTACCTCTGGTTTGAAAATAAATGCAGACAATAAAAGCAAAACTTGAAGTTGAAAAAACAAACAAAAAAAACGTGGTTGCATAACGACGGCGTTCTTGCTGCCGACGGATTCGTCTGCGTGTCGTATGCTTTCTTTCGCTGGTCGCCTACAACTTTTGACGCTGCTCCCGACGCCGTCTATCAATACGTGCACAAAACGCGCACGTATTGGTACATCCAGAAAACAAAAGGTAATAGCAACAGGTTGTCGGGCAGTTTCCCAAGCGTCTATGTGTCAGGGCTTCGTCGCTTCGTGGAAAAACCCGAACGCAGCAATCGCAACAGGCCTAAAAGGAGTATTCACTGGGCGCCATATTTGTGGGTGATGTCTAGAACGCATGCTCTGAACGAGCCCACATTAATAGGCTGCTAAGACCGGCAATCTTGAGGGTGCGAAATGCACGTTACAAAAGAACTGTGGAAGCTCGCCATCAGCACGCGCTCAGCAGTCGTGCACACAGCTATGGCCGCCAGGTTTGCAAGTCCGGTCTCAGGGCGCCGCCATCTTCCTCAGTGGGGTGCGCTCTTGGGCGCGGCCATAATCCGATTACGACGCCTTAGCAAGGCTTCGTAATCAGATTATGACTCGTCCAAGCGCACCCCAGCCAAGCAAGATGGCAGCGCCCTGAAGCCGGACTTGCAAACGTGTTAGCTGCCCCTCCGTCCAACCCACATGGTAACCCCTCACTAGTCTTGTACACGTTACTAAAAAAGTAACCGATTACAATTACTATTACCCTCGGCTAAAAGTATTTGGTTAGATTACTTGATTACTCGACAGCAAAAGTAATTGGACATTACTTTAAAAAGTAACCATTACTTTTCTGATTACTTTATTGTATGAAGACTTACATCTTTAGCGCTCATAACAATGAACTACTTCCAACCTAATTTCGCATTTCCACAAGTATTGAAGAAGAAAAAACGAGTTTTCCTCTTCGTGGTCGTTGCACCTTCACAATACGAAAACAAGAATATAATTGGTTTGAAGAAGTTTAATGATTTCGGCGTTCGCCAGTTGGGGGGGAGGGGGGGGGGGGAGGGAGCGGAGGGGGTTCTAGATCTTGTTAAGCCTATTATTCACATGTGGGTGAACTCTCATGTTATACAAGGAACAGCAGCTCCAGGATTTGAAACGGATCATGTGTAGTATCTATTAGCGGAAGAGATCGCCCCGACCACTGCTCAACTGGAAACCTGCTTGTCGCAAAGACCACGTAGGGGAAATAGGGAAATATTTGAACTGGTTTGTTATATTTTGCATCCGCTTTAGACATTTTTCGGTTCTGGTTCTCCTACGGGCTGCGAGTAGGTACCGAAAGCAGGATTGTTTTTTTATTTTGTGTGTGTGCGCGTGAGGGGGCTAGTTTGAACGAGGGACTTACAAAGCTACATTCTGCTCCCTCAAACTTCGCCCTGAATGGCCTTTGTCACGCACTGGGGCTTTCCTGGGGCTTCCCACTCCCTGTCCCAGCTCGAAAAAAAAAAAAAAAACGGACATTCCACAGAAACTGTACATACAAAGGTGTATGTCACAGGTCGGTTTTTTTCTTGTGAAATTACAAAGCATAGCTCCCTTTCTGTACAAAATAGGGCCAAAAAACATGCCAGGGTCAACGGCGGGTGGCGATGTAGACGACCAATTCGAGCGACGGGGTGCTTTTGGCGCTTGTATTGATAGATGGCGCTAGCTCCTTATCGAGACGAGCGTGATGCACTTAAACGAAGATAATATTTTTGTAGTGTTCCTCTGGTTTGAAAATAAATGCAGCCAATAAAAGCAAAACTTGAAGTTAAAAAACAAACAAAAAACGCGGTTGCATAATGACGGCGTTCTTGCTGCCGACGGATTCGTCTGCGTGTCGTCTGCTTTCTTTCGCTGGTCGCCTGCAACTTTTGACGCTGCTCCCGACGCCATCTACCCATATGTGCGCAAAACGCGCACGTATTGGTACATTGGTACATCGGTAGATGATATTTTTATTTCTTCATTTCGGGATAGTGAATCACAAGCCTTGAAAAAAATTGGTGAGAACAGCAGCTTCAGAGTTCACGGTAGAAGAGCCAGAGGATGGGATTCTACAGTTCCTAGATTTACGTATGCATGTCGGCTGGGACTCGGGTTCTCCGTATAATTCCATAAGACAATCCAAATAGATCCGAAAGCCGTGGATAACCTGCGCCATGTTCAATAGGATTCGCACAAAAGGTTATCTATATAAGCGATTTCTTAAAAACCGCGATCCAGACGCTCTTTAAAACTTCAAGACTTATCGCAACAACCTAAATAAAGAACTAAAGAACGCAAAAAAAACGTTACTACTCTTCCCTTTTTTCTGCAGCAATGGTCGCACCGATCGTATTTGGAAGCATCTAGTTTCTTTGGTTAAGGGCGCTCCTGTGTCAGGCGCCATTGAAAGGTTACTGTACAAAGGTGTTTACTTAACCGGTCAATACTTAGCAAATTTGTTTAATGATCATTATGTTAATCTAGGTCACACTGTCGATGGTTCCGACTCCTACAAATATAGTCAGCAAAGGAACTGCAATTCTATTTTTAGAGCCAATTACCAGCACAGAAGTGAGTAATGTAATAATACAGCTAAAAATGGTGCAAGTTGTGATGTTGATGGAATACAAATTCGTCCAATTAAATATATCATCGATAAAACCGCTCCCGTGTTAACTTATATATTTAATCTTTTTTTTTTTTTTAAGCGGGTGTATTTCCTAGACGAATGCAGGTAGCAAAAGTCTCTCTTTTATATAAAAAGGCGATAAAAATGAGCTAGGCAATTATGGGCCCATTTCTATATTGCTCGTTTTTTTTTTGTAAAGCTTGGGAGAAATTAATCTATCATCGTTAAGTAAACTTTTCAAGCAAATATAATCTTATTACCTCTTCTTAATTTGGTTTCCGGAAAAACTGTTCTACTGAAACGGCATTACTTAACCAAAAAACATTCATTTTGAAAAATTTTGAAAAAACAAAAGTGCTAGGGTTATTTTTGAATTTTACGACAGCATTTGACTGCCTAAATCATAATGTCTTATTTAAAATTAAAAAAAAAATAACTTGATATGTATAGCATCCGCGGACAGGTACTGCTGCTTTTACAGTCCTACTTGCAATATCTTGAACAATTCGTATGCATGAACAGTTGCTCATCCACGGTAAAACCCAACACCTCAGGTGTTCCGTAAGGAAGTATTTTAGGACCCCTTCTTCTAACTCAGTGGTTCTCAAATAAGGGTCCGCGAACCCCTTGGGGTCCACAAAAGTATTTTAGAGGTCCGCGAAGCACTGCCTTATCAGTCAAGCCACACAATAAAAGGTGTGTGTTTTTGTGTGTTTTTATTTTTTAAGATTGAGAATAGAAAGTATTTAATTTTCGGGTGAGTTTTCTCGTGTGTATGTCAATGAGAGAAGCCTACTTCACACTAGCCTTTAGTTTTACTTACTTATTAAATCATTAACATAATTGACCTTTTCCTTTCCAATACCACGAACGGGGTCCTCCATCATCTCCGCCGACACAAAAGCGGTCCGCGAAACATCAAGAGTTGAGAACCACTGTTCTAACTTATACGTAAGCGACATTGGTAACGTTAAATAGGAAACAAAATTTGTTAACCACTCGGATGATACTAGCATATTTTTCTCCTCCGAAAGAGGTGATGACTTGATAGATATGGCTAACCACACTTTATCCAAAGATAAAATCCTGAAGCGATAGTAACTCTTTAAAGGTAAACATTAACAAAACAAAAACAGTAATTTTTCGTCCAAAAAAACAAGTCTGTGGTTTTATCTAGATCCCTGAGTTTAAATTCTTGTCCAATTGAAATAGTTAGTTCCTTCAAAACTCTTGCCGTATTTTTTAATGAGAACATGTCCTGGGATTGTCATATAAATTATCTTATTCCAAAATTATGCCGAGTAATAGGGATCCTAAATCGCAACCGTTCTTTGTTGCCCACAAATGTTAAATTGTTAATTTACAACTCTCTATTCTACTCTCACTTAACATACTGTCATCTAGTATGGGGTTCATCGACACTAACCAATATGGAAAAACTGTTTTTGTTACAAAAATAGTAAGGAGTATATGTAATGTCCCTAATGATGCTCACACTTATGAAATAATTAGGAATTTTAAGATAATTACTATTTTTAAGTTATACGATTATAGACTATGTGCTAGTTTCAGGAGAGAAATAAAAAGGGGCTCAGTTGTTTTTTTTTTTTGTTTTTTTAGAAAACCTTGCATTTTTGCAGAAAAATTCACCAGCATACCCCACTCGCGGCGCGGAGAAGTGGAAGATAGTCACTCAGCGAACGAACTATGGTCTCCAAATGCTTAAATTTGCCCTACCACAGTTGCTAAATAACTTTTTTATTACTGATGTAGATTTTGAAACTATAACTTCTAAAGAATTGCGTTTGTATTTTTGCTCCTGATTTGTACCTGATTTCTATTTTCTGTTTTTGTATTGCTCCATTAATTGGCCAAAGTGTATAGTTATGTAACTTTGAATTGTTGCTTTTTGTGTTTATAATTTTTTTTATATTTCCGTTCCGTTGCTGTTCATTGTCGGGCCCGAGGACAAGTCAAGCTGCATATTGCAGCTTTTTTCCTCGGGTCCCACCATCACAATCGATGGAAATAAAACGATTTATTATTATTATTCTCACTGATCGGACACGAGTTCCGACCGATCGCTGACGTGGCATTTGTGTCCAATCTGTGCCCTGCGGTGGCTCCTTTAAGTTAAGCAGGCAAATTCAACAATTAGGCTTGGGAAGTGTTCGCGAGGACCGTAGGAAGATGAGGAGACCGATTGAAAGAGGAATAAATGAAAAGCAAAAATTGAAAACAAAAAAGTGTGTGGTTTGTGCGGGACACATTCTGTGCTCCTTGGTCTTTGTCCGCAGGATCAAGATTGCGCAATTTTTTGCAACATAACTGAACGCATATAACTCACTATAAACTCGAACTCTACTTGTGTATAACAATGTTTTTTTCTTTTTTTATGAAGTACTATCATAATGCCTGCCAGTACTGTTTGGGGGCACATTTCAGCATATACTGATTGATTGAACGATTGACTGAGAGATCGATCAATTCATTTACTCATTGTTCAAATGATAGATTGATTTCTTCGTTACAGGAATTGTCACTCTCAACGGCAAAGCGTGGATAGACAACCGACGTTTTTGCATGCGTGTGCTTCGAGACCTCGGTCTCGGAAAGCAAACTGCAGAAGAACTAATCAGGGTAAGTACTTTTCGATTACAGATATATTTAATTGAAACTGGCGGATTTTATTTGTATATTCAAGTATTTTCGTTTAAGTCATCAATTGAGCCTTTCACATTCTTTCTATGTTAACGTTATTTTGCAGTTCCCAAAAAGGCATTATTTCAGGAGTGGATGAACTGCGTATGATAACTTTGAAAGAAATTCCTGCTGTAGAAAACACACAAATATACTATTATTAAATTCAGCTAAACGTACTATGAATACAGATTTCGCAATTAAACTATACAATCTTATCACTATTGAAATCACTTTCTAGTCGGACCTAATTTAGACTTTAAAAAAACGTGTGACTGGTGGTTCAGTGCAATCAATCAAGTTATCCGTCACAATTATCCCCAGCGCAAAGTTCTTAGTAATTAGTTACACTGTTCTCTCGCAACCGTTCGCTACAGCTGTTCGGTGCGGGCGCTAGAACGTTTCGGCTAAGGGAGTTACGAGAAGCGCGTTACTTTTTACCCGTAGCGTAGTAGCGTACTCCTTCCATGCAGAGCACTGAGAGTCATTGTTTAGCTCAAAATAGACATGTTTCAAAAGTCCGCTCCATCGGTTGTCCGCCATTGTTTGGGCACGTATCCTGAGCATGAATAGGGCACGAGGGTTGCGTCAACGTTTAGTGAGGGCCCGGATCCAACCACGCGCTTTGTGTCCAAGAAATGGCGACTATCAATGTTGCTTGACGAACTTTTGAAAATGGTCTATTGTTGAGCGGCGGGAATCGTTAGGGGCCTGTCACATTAAAGGAACACCGCGGCGACAGTAACACATATTCATGAACAGTTGGTCAACTTGGTTTTCGGTCACCCTGTTTCCCTTCAAGCCTGTCACATCGCGGTAACATTAGCCCGGCGCAGGCGACAGAAACGATGTTGCCTCAGTGTGACAGATTTCGGCAACAAAAACAGCAGCAACGTGTGCTGAACGACGCGTGTTGCCCAGATCGATGGATGAGCGAATATTGTGCCGTCAACACAACACAGTTTTGACGATAGAGGTCTTTATCAATAGCGTGTTTTGTCTAGGAGCATATTCAAATGGAGACGTGCAAAGCGCTATTTAACAAACACTAAGGCTGAAGTGCAGCTAGTGTATTACGTCGCATCCCCGGTTCCACCGTCACGTTTTAACGACTCATTTCTTCCACTTGCCATAATAGAATGAAACAATCTGCCGAACCACATCGTTAACATCAGTGACCCACGTCTTTTTAAAAATTCAGAGTCATTCCTAATAAATATGTAACTATGGTCTTTCTTTGTGTGGCCACGGCTTGGCAGAATGTCCTTTTTTCAGTTTTGTTGTTTATTTTTTTAGAATAATCCAAATGTATGTCTTTCTGTACTGCCCCCTCTCCCCCCTCCTCCTCACGTAATGCCCCATGGGACCCTTAAAGGGATAGTGTACCGAAATTTGGATTTCTCAAAATAAGGCCGCAGAAGCGCTGAGCAGGTACAGCGTATATAGGGGATCAAGACAAAAACTAAAGAGAAAGAGTAAATGCACTTCCCTCGACCACCTCTAGGCCTACTCAAGAGCAGAACCGACATCAGAAAAGCACCAAATTTACGATAGTCACATTGCATGCACAGAGTGTCATGAACAAGACTGACCAACCCGAAGTTATACTATTAGACCATGATCTCCATGTGGTCGTTATTACAGAAACATGGTCACGACAGGAAGTATTGGATAACGAATGAGGCTATAAAGAATCGGAAACGCCTTCTAAACAAAGAATGTAAACGAAACGTCCTACTTGTTGTCACTAATCAAATTGCCTTTTTCATTCGAGCCACCTTTTGAGAGTAATTATTATAATTGGGTACTCTACATATATGCCATGGACTGTCCGATATCGTGCTCAGCGGCAAAGTAGACGCGCAGGATTGTTTTAGTGTTACAGGCCTCTTTTTTTTTTATTAGAAACATTAAACAAAAACGAGGTATAAGGGTCATTTCGCTTCTAATTAGAACTGAGCACGGATATTTATACCATTACTGTTTCTGTATTTTCTGAGCAGCGAGAGATGCAGTCTTTGGTGAACAAGATTGGAGAAGCCAAAGGATCCACCATTTTGGTCAGAGAACACCTCTTGTCGATTTCGTTCAAAGTCATCACTACACTTTTGTTCGGATCTACTTTCAAGTTGAACGACCGCAACCGCCGGGAGTTAGAGAAACTCCTCTACGGTATTCTGCAAGAACTTCATGTCGAAAGTTTTGTAGACTTCAAACCAGTCTGGCTCAGCAGCATCATGTCCTTTGTGCCATTCACGAAAATGGCTGCAATGCGGAACACCATGCGATTACTTCGTGAATTCATCAGGTGTGCCTGCCTTTTTGGAGGATAAAAAAACAAAGAGCGTAAAATTTCCTGCATGTTTTTGCATATCCAGCTACTTCGCGTGTACGACACATTTTGTACTAGGTAACCACAAAGAGATATGCGGCTAAAACATCAAGGTGATGTGCAAGATCACATTTGCCGTGAAAAGTGAAGCTGAAGGCATATGCTGCAGGAGAGATGTGTAATATGTCGCGATGAACTAGTAAAATCCCGAAGCCACATGAAAAGCAACACGGGAGAAATAATTTTTGAAAAACTCGGTACAACACACTCATATGCAAGTGGTGTAGCAAGCGTAGGTAGCTGCGAAACCTAAAAATTGACAGCGACCTTTATCTTCAGCCTTATAATGCACAGAATGCCCTATTTAAGGAGCAATGGTTTCAATCGGGTTAGAAGACATTATACAGTCGTTTCAGGGAGTGAAGAGGTAGAGGATCCTATATAGTTTTTTTTTTTCTATTTATCCGCTAAATTTAGCGGAGGAACTAGATTGGCATATAGGTCACGTGACGTCAGTTTCCCCGCTAAATTTAGCGTGGAACCTACATTGCAATATGTTAGTGACGTCGATTTTCCTCCTAAATTCAGCGGGGAAACTGAATGGACCTTTTCCGAGAAGCGTTCTGCGCACGCGCGAGCGCCCGATGCCAAGCGGCGGAAGTCGGTACCAGAAATCGAGGAAATTCGGAAGGACGCTGTGAATCAACGAGTACAATAAGTAATTTTAGCATACATATAATTGCGTTACACAAAAAAAGAAAGTGGACGGAAAGCAAAACACGACGTCTGTATGGACGCCACGGATGCCCCTCTTTGGAGTCGCGTTGGGCACTCGCCGCTGCTCAGAGAGCGAAGAAACTGGTAGCGTAGCTCCCATTATCGATTGGTAGCGCAGGTAGGTCACTTCCTCGATTTTTAGTTCGTGCAGCCACCGCCTGGTGCCGTCGGTATGTGGAAAAGGTCCATTGGTGTTTGTCACGTGACGTCCATTTTCTCTCTAGGCTTAGCGGGGAAACAGATTTGGGGTATAGGTCACGTGACGTTAATTTCCACTCTAAATTTAACGGGCAAATTAAAATGGCATATAGGCCCGTACCCTCAATTTCCACGCTAAGTGAAATTGACAGCACAGAGCCGCTCACGTGCACTCCGCGTCACTGTTAGCACGAACAAGCCATCGCCGGTTTTCCTGATTTTTATCTGTACGTCAAAAAAACAAAGTGTGCCATCGTTGCCTACCCAATTGTGCACTCAGCTTCATGTTTCACATCCATCCTCTAAGTGCCCAAGTCGGTTTCCAGGACTAATATCTCTGGTTAGGACTCAGGGCAAACATCACTTGCTGCGTGCGCGCCCATGCCGACAATGTCAAAACCAGAAACCCCGGGATATATACACATATGTTGACAGGGTGTTTATCCAAACGCAACTCATTGCAAAAGAAAGAAAAAAAGATTCATGTCGTTCTATACTCTCAGCCAAACGGGCTATACGATGAAATTAGTAACGGTCGGTATAGATAGTTTTACTTGTACTCGAGTTGAACTCGAGCAATGGACTTATTAATATGTCAAATTAAAGTCATATGGTATAAATCACTAACCTTATGAGCATCATCAAAAACTACTAAATAAGCTCACTTTACAAATATGTAAGGCACGTGCAGGCTTATACGGTGTTCCTAAGAAACACCTAAATTTGGACGCGTTCCTGCACGTTCTCGTTGCTTATCAAAACGCCCTTCTGTGCCAGCAGTCCTGCTCCCCGTGGCCAAAGCGCGCAACCACGGTCTTGCCTCCTTCCTACGATGGAAAGAGTGGCCCTCGCAAGCCAAATGAACCACTGTGTGCTGTTCCAAGTACATTGGAAGAATAAACCTCGATTCCTGGATTGACCTCCGCCATGCAAAGACTGCGTAGCGGCGCACGTTATTTGCGTGCCTTTCCCTTGGGGAGCAAAATCGCTCCCCTAAAGATGCGCACCAATGGGAACCCGATACCCAGAGACGCGGCCCAATTAGGACTTTTTCTGGACGCTCTAAAATGCTGCCCATATCTTAAATATATCGCTCTAAAGTGATTTAATAATTTTTGACGATGCCCAGATTTTCTAACTAAAACCATGCTTATAAACCTGTTATTAAAAAGGTAATTACTCAAAATTAATGAACAAACTAACTATTGCAAGCAATCGTAAGTTTCCTGAATGGGCCCTTTGTCAAAGATCAATGGGTCATTCCACGTAAAACGTCCCAGACGTTTCGCTCCACCACCTCCGATTTCTAAAAAAAAATTCATGGGCTTCGGCCACAATGTCCGTAGCCATACCCTAAAATAGTTTTGACGAAAAAAAATTTGTGATGACGTGAGCGCGATTTTAATTTTTGAAAACAGCGTGAAACTAGGCATCAAGCAATAATTTACGAAAAATCAGCTTTTCTTATGAAACACCCAACAATATTTTTTTTCTTAAATTTGCACGGTTGTCGACTTACAATGTGGTTGGGTTTGTGCAGTTTTGTTTAATTTAAATATTTTTTTTTAAAAATACATAATTTTATTCAAAAGTAAACATTTTTGTCATTTTATTAAAAATATATATAATTGCTCCCGGGACCTAATATAACTTTTTACTGGCTGCCCTTTAGGTATATAACCTATAAAAAAATTTAAACCGCTCAATTAAACATCTTGCAGTAAAAAACAAAAATCCTGAATTGCCAAAAAGTGCGTTTTGACGCATAAACAGCCGTTTATCCCACCCTGAGGTGGTCCAAGTAAAAATACAAAATATGGTGGGTTTGAAAGAAGGATTGATCGTCTTTTGATTCTGAAAGTTTAATCAGAGTAATTTTTGTTTAAAGCGAGAAAACAATTTTTGAATTTGAACTCTCGCACCACTACCCGGCGTCGCTTCTTAACGCCTCTTCGCCGCACAGCACGCCACCTGCGACGATAGCCGAAGCGATTAGGTCCAAAGAAACAACGGAGTTTGCTGCCCGCTTCCCCTCGTCCCTCTTTTCTGGCTGTAAGGGAAGAAACGGCGGGTATCGTGTACTAATCGGAGGTGCCGCCAGTGCGTCGCCATAGCAGGCCGTTGTGCCCTTTGTACCCGAGGGCGGCTCCTCACACTCCGAAACGCGATGGCTAATCGACGGGCGGCATCAGCTGACGTGGACTTTTTCATGCCATGCCAAAGGTCCCACGGCGACCTCCAATTCCTAAAATAAAATTAATGGTTCTTCACCATAATGTTTGTGGTGCTTCTCTAAAATATTTTTGACGAGAAACAAATTTCATGGGGTGATGGCGGTTTGAACTCGTAAAAAAGGAGTGAAACTAGGAGTCATTTATTAATTGATGAAAATTAAGATATTTTTATAGAACAGTGGACTTTTTTTTCCTAAACACCACATGGTATTTTGATTGTTGTGTAATAAGGATCATCAATATTCGGTTGGAGCAAATTTAAAAAAAAAAGTAATATATGAGAATTCTAGCCTTTTTGATAGTTTGGTTACAAACTATCT
This sequence comes from Ixodes persulcatus, assembly GCA_013358835.2. Lineage (NCBI taxonomy): Eukaryota > Metazoa > Arthropoda > Arachnida > Ixodida > Ixodidae > Ixodes > Ixodes persulcatus. The sequence goes on from JABSTQ010010211.1 coordinate 236,201, forward strand.
CGTTGCTGCAGGTGATTAAAAATTCTTATTGGCAACCTTGTGAATATACTGCACAAAAAAAAAAAAGTTTCGGGCCGGACAACTAAATATCTTGCTGAAAAAACAACTTAATTTGTGCAAAATTTCGTTCTGCCGTTTAAAGAGCCGTCAATTCTGCCTTGAGGTGGTCGGAAGAAAAATGCGAAACATGGTGACTTTTACAGAAGAGTTTATTGCCTTTTGTTCTTGAAAGTTTAATTAAAATAATTGTGTTCTAAATACGAAAAAAAAAAACATTTTGAAGTTGAGCTTTAACGTCGCAACCTGGCGTCGTTTCTAGTGCCTCTTCTCTGCACAGCACGGCACCGTCGAGCCCGGCGAAGCGTGCGACGGTGTAACCACGCAGGTAGGGAGCAGGACCTTGAGTTGTCGGGTACATCTTGGTGAAAAGGGGCTGTTTTTCACTCTTGTTGCTTTATGGCTTTTCCCATTTCGACCGTTTTACGCGGCGATGTCCTCCTGTGATCTTCCTGTGTCTTGATGTCAGGAGATGTTTAGCGCTGCCGGTTCAGAGCATCCATTAGTAAGCTAGCTGTTTCCTACATACACAACGCGATCACTCTCTCTTGTTAACGTCAGGACAGATGTAAACAGCAGCACAAAAGAAAAGACCCGTGAACGGGCAATCTCAAACGACGAGGCGATGTGGTGTTGACAAATGCGCGCCGTTGAAGGCTCACGCGTCGTTCGTGTTCAAATCGGCTTTGAAATGACAAATTCTTGCGTTACTGAATAGGAAGTAAGTCCAGCACATAGTGTAGATGGTGACGCAGGCTTAAAGTGATGGTAACTTCTTGTCCCTTTGACGGGGACCGCTGAGCTAAATCTTGAAGTGAGTCGAGCTCGTTTTTCTTTAACCATTTCTTTCGGCACCCAAAGTATTGTTATGCCCCCGATGTTATTTTCGGCCCAGGTAAACAGCTGCTGGGGGGTCATGATTTGGTTCTCGAAGGGACTTCGAAGACTGACCCTTGCTGCCAGACGCTTCACTGTACCCCCGACTCTGTCACAAGCACTCTTCCCGTGGGACGTAGTGAAAAAATTCCATTCAGCGGAAATGCCGAAATCATTTTCGTGTTGTCTACGTGTCACATCTTGCATGAGTGACACGTAGTCACTCAAAACAAAATCTTCATCCTGGTTCGGCTGAGAAGTTCGTTTCTGCTGTACACCCAAAGATGTATAAATTCTTCTTCCGGCAGAGATTTTAAGTTTTCTAATTTTCTTTTGGGCGTATGTCTCGCGGCTTGTTCGCCCTCGTTTTCGTTGGAGAGGGCTCTCTCCAACGGCTGCGAGGGCCTCGTTGACGCTCTCAAGTGCTACATCGGGGTCATCTTGCTCAGAAGGGGCATCACGAGCCAGAGGTGGTGGTGGTGCTTGAAAAGTAGGTCTCTTCTTCAATTCGAAACAATTTCGCCGGCATGCTTGACAAAGTCGGTTTCCAGGAATAAGGTTTAAATTGGGGTGCGCATCTGCCAAGGCTATTGTAATGACAGCTGATCCACGGCGGTTTTTTACGTGTTCATAGAGAGGGTTAGAACACCACTTGGATGCAAACAGTGATGTGTAATTTTTAAGGTATACTTGATAATGATGTGAACACACTGTACGGATGTCACCTTGTGGGCGCCCGGAAAGGAGCGAAAGGAGCCGCCGATCCGTGTGCGTCAGGTCTTGAGCGTTGATGAGGGACCGCGTCTTGGTCTGTGTGGTCACATGGCAACCCCTTGCACCAAGGGAGCACGGAGGAAGTTCGGCTTCTGCAATGAAAAATAAATTTGAATGGAACATGACTGCTCCTTCATTTATGTGAGCCATATCTGCGTGCTGCGCATAAATGACAAGTCGGGCACATATGCGCCTTTCGTGCAGAAGCTAGCCTTGTAAGCAAAACGCCATTCGGCTTTGAACTTTTATAACGCTACTTGGTTTGTGACAGGTATAAGGCGAACCATGTGTATTTAATATAAGCCAACGCATCCTTCCCTACAGCTTGGGCTTATACATGTCTAACGTAACACATACTACATGTACGACGAACGGCCAGCTTTAAAAAAAGATAGCTAGTCTATTTGGTTTGAAAAAGTCATGAATTGAGCGGCCGCAACTATACAGATACTGTGACAGGGTAGACACGAGTAAACACGACACAACTATCATTGTTTTGTACAAAATAAAGCCAGCTTTCCTACGTACCCTGATCAGCATCCACAGCAACCGTAGATTGACTTCTTTCTCTAGAGGGACCAGCTTCATCCATCGTTACACCACCGTACAACGTACTTGACGAAAAATAAAGTTATTTCTTCGACAGATTTCCGATCTCAAATGGTCGTTCAAAAGCCAACTTCTCGCTTGTCAGCCCTTTCTTAGCTTACTAGCGCAGAAGCGGGTTCCTCAAAAGGCAAGGAATAAGTCTCGATACCCAGTGTCAATAGTGCAGACACGTTCCTTTGTTTATTCATTATTTCCGATGGGTCATGTAAAGATTCCCGCACTGACAATATGGACCGAAAATAATGCTAGAAGCGCAATCTTGGCTTGTGACGATGCTTCAAGCGTCCGAGTTAACATACTGAATCAGCGCGTTTCAGAGCTTTGATCACGCGCCTGTAGCCTTCACTGCGCTCCAACTAAGCGCGAACCGGATCATAGTACCGCTTTTCACCGCAGCATGCGTGAAGGCTAGATTTCGCGGCGATATTATCGTGTTTCAGACGTCCACGTCAGCTGATGCCGCCCGTCGATTAGGCATCGCGTTTCGGAGTGTGAGGAGCCGCCCTCGGGTACAAAGGGCACAACGGGGCTGCTATGGCGACGCACTGGCGGCACCTCCGATTAGTACACGATACCCGCCGTTTCTACCCTTACAGCCAGAAAAAGGGACGAGAAGAAGCGGGCAGCAAACTCCGTTGTTTCTTTGGACCTAATCACTTCGGCTATCGTCGCAGGTGGCGTGCTGTGCGGCGAAGAGGCGTTAAAGGGGTACTCCGGCGATTTTTTGAGCTACCTCAACTAACTATATTTTCTGGCTCCCCGGCCTTTACTCTTTCCGGTATGCTATTTAGTATCGCGAAATTGATTATAGTTATTGCAAAATCGGCAGATGAAAATGATGCAAAAACCGACATTCAAATATACCCGCACTTTTCAGTGCCGTGACGTCAGTGCCAGGCAGGCTTGCCAGTCGAGCAAGCAGTCTAAAAAATAGACTATGCAATCATTTGTTCCGTGCTGGTGCGTGCGTATTAGAGCGAGCTTCCAAAGCATTCATTTGACACCATTAAACTGCTTGTAATCAGTTGGGAACAAATTCTACAGTCCAAAGACTGAATCCCTGCCTTCCACTGACGTCACTTTTTCGTTGTTGCCAGTAGAAAGTTCCAGTTTGAAAAACAGGATGAGGAGCAAAATTGTAAATTCTATAACTTTGTGAAAAAAAACTATTTTGACCTAATATTTGGGATACTATTTTAACGATGTTGTTTGGCGAGTTTAGCAAAATTTCAAGCAAATCGGGAACCATAAAGAAATCGCCGGAGTAAGCGACGCCGGGTAGTGGTGCGAGAGTTCAACTTCAAAAATTGTTTTCTCGCTTTAAACAAAAATTACTCTGATTAAACTTTGAGAATCAAAAGACGATCAATCCTTCTTCCAAACCCACCATATTCTGTATTTTTACTTGGACCGGGTGGAATAAACGGCTGTTTATGCGTCAAAACGCACTTCTTGGCAACTTCAGGATTTGTTTTTTACTGCAAGATGTTTAATTGAGCGGTTTAAAATATTTTTATAGGTTATATACCTAAAGGTCAGCCAGTAAAAATTTATATTAGTTCCCGGGAGCAATTATATATTTTTTTAATAAAATGACAAAAATGTTTATTTTTGAATAAAATTAAGTATTTTTGAAAACTTTAAATTAAACAAAACTGCACAAACCCAACCACATTGTAAGTCGACAACCGTGCAAATTTAAGAAAAAAATATTGTTGGGTGTTTTATAAAAAAGCTGATTTCTCGTAAATTATTGAGTGATGCCTAGTTTCACGCTGTTTTTAAAAATTAAAATCGCGCTCACGTCATCACAAATTTTTTTTCGTCAAAACTATTTTAGGGTATGGCTACGGACATTGTGGCCGAAGCCCATGATTTTTTTTTTTTTTTTGAAATCGGAGGTGGTCGAGTGCAACGTCTGGGACGTTTCACGTGGAATGACCAAAATACGACATCAACTATTTTTTTAGATGCGGAGTATCTATTGCTCGGGTCTATGTCTCGCGGCGTCGTAGTCCGCACTCACGCTACGCATGCGCAACTATCCTCCTTCCCTCTCTCCAACAGCTGCGCGTTACTCTCTCCGCTCTCTCTCTCTACCAGCTGCGTGCACTTCGCGTGCGTTCGCTTCTACTCACACCGCGCGCGCATGCGCAACTCTCCTCCTCTAGTCTCCTCTCCTTCAAGTGTGAATATAAGCAGCGGTAGCGCGCTGCGCGCGTTCAGTTCAGCGCTGTTGACTCTACTTCACTCCGTTGTTCTGATGAAGTGTGATGGAAGTAACAGTCCCGTCAGTTAGTGGGTTGGCGCCAGGGTTGTAAAAGTTACTTCAAAAATGTACCTAAGATACAGTTACAGTTACTCATACGAAAAGGTACTTAGGTACGTACCTAGGTACTAGCTTAAAAATGTACCTAGGCACAGGTACAGTTACTTTAAAGATACTTTCTTTTTTTATTTTCCCCGAATTCGTCAGAATATATTGGAAGTAAAGCTCTTTATACTAAGGATGCACACAAAAACGAGTTTGATGAATATGCTTTATTGGTGTCAATGTGACAAATAAGGAAAACCGCATTGACATGAGCATTGTAGGACACGTTATCTTTTTCGGTTTCGGTTTGAGATGAAGGAAGCAGGTCGCTGCTTTCCCCAAACGGAGTTGCGAAGCGATTCAATAAATTGGTGTCGCTAGAACGGCATCGCTAATCCACCGTTCGCTCAAACGAACACAGCCATTCGCTAAAGTCGTTCGATGAAGCATTATGGGCGGGGCTTCGTTCGCTAAAACGTCGTTCGATCAAGTTAATGCCTCCCAGGTCGTACCCAACTCACCGTTAATCACGGCACATGGTAGTGTGTCAAAACTTTCAGATTTATAGTTTCTACCATTTTGACGAAGCGAATAGAAAAGTACCTGTAAAAAGTAACTTCACTCAGTTACAAGTTACTAGAAAATGTACCTAAGATACAGATACAGATATCGAGAAATGAAAGTACCTAGGTTTGTACCTCAGGTAAACAAACGTACCTAGATACTGATTTCCAGTTACTTGTACCTAGGTACTTTACAACCCTGGTTGGCGCAAGCAAGCGTCAGCACCACCCCACAAACTAACAGCAACGCTACGTCCACTGAAGACAAAAAATTACACCATCTTAACGAGGGGAACCATGGGGTGATGCGGAGCATCGCGGAGTTTCCAACAACGTTCACGCGATGTGTGGTAACCAAAGCAAGTTAACAACGTTACTAACAACGTTACTAACACCGTTAATAACACCGTTAATAACGGTCCGCGATGCTCCGCATCACCACCATTGTTCCCCTCGGGAAGATGGTGTAATTTTTTTTTTTTTTTTTTTGCGACGCGCAGTTTTTGCACGAACCATATAGCTAGCATTCCGTGAAACTCTCTACATATGAAAAAGAAAAAACAGGCTATTAGCCAAAAATAGAAACTACTAGTCTCGTATAAACTTGTATAACGCACTCGTTGCAGCGAATAATTTTGTTTTCCAACTCAAGAGCTTTTTTTTTTCACATTTAAGTTTAATTATAAAAACAATTAATTATAAATAACAATAATGACACTGCAGGATTTTATGCCTCCGCCACCTATCGTTGAATTCATTGGCTAGCAAATCATACTTTTTTGTTATTTTTAGAGAGCGCATCAAGGAACATCGGGATACCCCAAAGGACGCGACTTTCGACTTTGTTGACTATTATCTGAATCAGATGAAGGAACTCGAGGACGATCCCGATTCATACTTCCAGGGTACGTATTCGTTGCGCATACTCATCGAACAGTAAGCCTATAAGGAAAAAAATGAGATGGCAATCGAGCGATTGTTATAAAAAGATGTGTAAAAAAAATTGAACGCATTTTAGGTACATTACTGCATACTAATGACAATTTAAAACGAAAACTAATTCAGATACGGCAATAGATAGAGTGCGGTGCGGATTGCTACATATCAATTTTGTGTACCTGCAACATGTTAATATTTCACGTGTAAAAACACATACTAAGTGTTCGCCCCAGAAAGTTTAACAACTAAAGTTTAGTTTTCCTACAAATTCAACTGCCTACCAGTTACAAAGTCTACAAAAGAGCGTTACGTGCTGCCAGTGTATGATATGTGGGTTTCCAACTTTTAAAATGCATTGAAAAAATATAAATGCATCGGACGTTTCTGAATTTCGGCAAGCAAAATTCAGTTTGGCGCGTAGCACACAAGCTGCGCTTCGTTCGCGTATGCCATTGAAGTGTGTGTTTGTGTGTAGATGCCTTTGTGCAGATGTGTGTATTTATACACAGTTCAGAAGAAATTAATGAAATAAAATAATTACTGGCAAACTGTTCCTTCTTCATACTACGCAGAGAACCATCTCATAGGCTGCGCTCTGGATTTCTTGGTGGGCGGTCTGGCTTCCCCATCCTATTTTGCCAACTGGCTCCTGCTCGTGTGTGCCAAGAGCCCAGACACCGTGCAGTCGAGGATCCAGGCGGAGATCGACCGCGTTGTGGGCAGTGAAAGACAGCCAACGTGGAGTGACCGGCTAGAGATGCCTTTTACCATTGCCTGCACGTGGGAGATACTGCGCTGGAAGCCTGATAGCCCTATCGCGATGCCCAGGGGGTAAGAGCAGGGAATCAAACCGAAACATATAACGTTTTGGTTACGGTTACGTTTACTAGTTCCTGTTGATATCGGTTTCGTTTCGTTTTTTTTCTTTTTTTTTACGGCTTTAATTTTTACGGTTCCGGTTACCCGGGCCGCTCGCGTCCACCGAGACCGAACTAAATACGATTCCATGCCGCCCTTTAGCGACGAGTCAAAACATGTAAGTTTATTTACATCGCTACTGCGAAATGGCACTGCGAGATGGCGCCACCGGCTCTTGCGCAACTCGATCTAAATCAATTCTACGGATGTTCTTGAAAATTTAGAAATGTATCTGGATACAATGTGAAGCCTGGCGATCGAGTTATTTTGGTAGGAGATTTTAATTTGCCAAACGTTGACTGGTCAAATTTTTCACTGAAACATCAAAATGATAACTTGGGGGAAGCAATGTTAGACATGACCTTTACATTTGACTTACTGCAAGTCGTCGATGATTTCACGAGAATCCAAGGAAACTCTGCATCTATACTTGACCTTGTTTTTGTAAGCGGTACAATTTCGTCTAAATCTAGATGTGAAGTAATCCCTGGTATTTCTGATCACAAAGCAGTATTGTTAACCTTAGAAGATGTTTCTGTAAATAGAAAAACCAAGTCGAAGTGTTATCCAAATTTCTCTAGTGCAGATAATGTCTCTATTATAGACATGCTTTCATTTAATTTAGACGATTTCGTAAACAGTACTGGTGATGTAAATGATCTTTGGAATTTGTTTAAAATTATTGTAAGTGAATGTATTGACCGTTTTGTGCCAGTAATTGTAAAAAAGCAGAATAAAAAGAACCCCTGGATTTCTAGAAAGGCCTTACAGTTGAAAAGACAATTGAAACGATTGAAAAAGAAAATGAAAACAAGCGCCGACTCGTGTGAACTGACTGAAAAATTTCTTGATCTTTCTTTGCAACTTAAAACCCAAGTTACAGTTGATAAAAGTCGGTATTTCGGCGAATCTTTGCCAAACTTCATATCTACTTCACCGGAGAAAGTTTGGCGATTAATATCGCCACATTCCAGGGATTGTGATGTTTTCGAAATTGGTGGTAACTTAACCCATGACGAAAAAGTAATTTCAAGCGCATTTAATAAACATTTTAAATCGGTGTTTAATCAAGACGATGATGTGTTACCAAATTTTGACGCTGACTATCCGCCTATGCCTGATATTGTAATTAGTGAATGTGGTATATTGAATATGCTTTTGAAATTGGATGTAAAAAAAATCCCCTGGGCCTGATGCTATTCCCAATTCATTTTTATCCAGGTATGCTGAATGGGTCTCGAAATATTTGTTTCGTCTGTTTTCACGATCGCTGTCCGAAGGTCAGGTTCCAGACGACTGGAGAACGGCCAGAGTCAAACCACTTCATAAGAACGGAAACAAGCACTGCATTCAAAATTACCGTCCAATTTCATTGACTTCAACTGCCTGTAAACTTCTTGAACATATAATATATAATCATTTATCAAAATTCCCAGACGAACACAACATCTTGACTAAACATCAACATGGATTTCGAAAAGGTTTTTCAACATGTACTCAGTTAATTGAGACTGTTCACGATTTCTCCTGGGCAATAAACAATGGAAAACAAATTGATGCTATTTTTATGGATTTCTCGAAGGCGTTCGATAAGGTCTCTCACAAAAAGTTACTATACAAATTGGAAAAAATATGTAAGAACACACAGTTATTTAAATGGATTTCACCATACCTTTCAAATCGTCGTCAATTTGTAGTTTATGGTGAATATTGCTCTGAACGACTTTCTGTTGACTCTGGCGTTCCCCAGGGCTCTGTGCTCGGACCTCTCCTTTTCTTGTTGTTTATTAATGACATAGTAGAAGATGTTCCGGTAAAAATCAGGTTATACGCCGATGATTGTATAATTTACTCAGGAATAGCTAGTACTTCCGATCAACTTTTGTTGAATAGAGCTTTTCAAAAAATCACAGAATGGTGTACGAAGTGGCAAATGACTATTAACTTTGAAAAAACGGTTTTTATGAGAATTACTCACAAAAGAAGTCCTTTGAAATTTGGTTACAATACTAATAATATTTTTCTATCAGAAGTAACACAATATAAATACCTTGGACTATGGATCACTCATAATCTTACTTGGGCAAGACAGATTGATTACGTAACATCAAATGCTCTTCGAAAGTTATTCTTTCTTAGAAGGACGCTAAGACTTTCTACCCCTTCCTTGCGACTTGTAACATAAGCCATAGTCTTGCCAACATTAGATTACGCGGCTATCATTTGGGATCCCTTCACCAAACTAAACATTAACAAGCTCGATCGCGTGCAGAAAAAGGCAGCTCGCTACATTTACAATAGCTTTGGACGTACTTCTATAACCGAACTTTTAACCAGAGCTAACTTAAAGTCATTATCTCTCAGAAATCGGCATTCTCGACTAAAATTTTTGTATCAATTAATAAATGGACATTATAGGATAGATCTGTCTCACTTAATAAACTTCTCATAAGGCTACGCTACTCGACAGAGGCATGCCCTAACAATAACTTCTTTTCGATCGCATAATAATTGCTTCAAGTACTCTTTTTTCCGCGAACGGTGACTGATTGGAATAGCCTTTCTGAAAGTGTTGTAATGCAGCCATCATTGTCTTTATTTGAATCCCTTCTAAATTAGTTTTGTCCTTCTGAAAAATATTTGTTCTTTTGTTTCTGCGACTTGTTTGCTATTTTGTAGGCCTGCATGTCTTGTGAATCAAGTGTACCCACCTGCTAAAATCCCTTTCAGGGATTGCAGCATCAATAAATAAATGGCCGCTGCGGGAGGAATGGCCGCTGCGGGAGGAGTGGCCGCTGCGGGAGGAATGGCGGCGTTGCGATGGCCTTTAGTTCGGTTCTCGAGTATGGATCGGAGCCACTTTTTCAAAGCAAGCTCTACGGCAGTTTCCCAAATGAGTTGTTCTAGCAACGTTGCTAAAAGTAGAATGTTGGACTTGATCATCCAATCTAAAGCCAACGGAGCAAGCCCGTCGCGCATGCGCATAACAGTCGAACCCTAAACGAACTTTTCAATAGAAGTTCGAAAACGTCGAACCTGGTGGGAGTCGAACCTCAACTGGTTCGCGACATTCCTAGTTGCAGGTCAGGAACGTCGGCGATTTAGAAAGAACCCTGTTGGTTGGACATCTCAGAATTCTAACTTATCAGTTAATACCCTGAAAGCGACACGTGCTGAATACATGTAGCGATTGTAGGAGTGTGTCAGAGACTTTTAATTATAGGCTCGACCACTGGTTCATACTAAGTATTCTTAATCCGGAATTTCGATTGAACGGAAACGCATTACCAGATGCACCACTCGCTCAAGGTAACTCTCTCAAATGGCCACATTTCAAGATCCCTCCTCAAAACCATTTTTTAGAAAAAGCTAATATTTTTTATTGTTCGGTTAATATCGGTTACCGGTAAATAATTTACGGTTACAGTTAGGGTTACGGTTTTCATAAATTTCAAATAAAGGTTTCGTTCGGGTTACGGTTACTGAAAAAATTTCGTTCCCAAACGGTTTTCGGTTTCGATTTGAGTTCCTGGGTAAGAGTCCCATTCACGTACACCCTATAGACCTTTCCCTCGCATATCACCCGCAGTGATGTGATTGGCCTAAGCCGTTTTGGAGCACCTTTCAGAGCAGCCAAGGCAGTGTTTTGGAGCAGCAAATTTGGCCTTTGGAGCAGCCAAAACAATGTTTCGGAGCAGCAAACGTGGCTTTCGGAGCAGATATTCATATAAAAATAAAAATATTCGTTTTAAGTGCTGGACACGCGAAGGGCACCTTGCTCGGCGAAATAAACGAACTATGGTCAAGTTCTACCACCTGGGAGTCTTTCAAAATGTAACTGAAATGCCAATGACGTGACACATTTTGCAATGCTTCAGTTAAATTATACATATATATGTACCCACTGTAAATAGATAAGAACCGAGCTGCACATATTATAATTTATTTGAAAATGACCAGCTTAGTACTAAATATCACAGCATTAGGTTGACTAGTAATATAGTATAATAAATGGAAGCAGTCTCCGACTGATGAAACACATAACTACTGCAGTGCAATGCGAAATTGTACACAAGAAAATGGTGCATTCCGACTAGCGGGTACTTTTCTTGTTGCTTTTCGAAACTTTCTGCAAGGCTGCTGGAAGCTTTGCTATGGCTTAGGCTAGTAATGAATGTCCACTTTCAATGTCTCCAAAGAGACATTAAGACATCCCACAAGTGCACAGTGCTGTGTGCCGAGCTATTCCGAAAAACCGCTGTCCACCGTTCTACTGATTCCCGACGTGGCAGATTTTCGTCAAAAGTAAGTAAACGGAAAACAATGGATTGTAAGCGTCGCGGCTGGTGCCTCTATCGTGCAATCATGTTCGCATGCACGTGAGGGCAACTCCGGCAGGCTTGCAGCTGCACGTGCTTCGTCGCGCGAGCGAAACGGCTGTTCGATCGAAACCGAAACCATGCCTCTTCCCTCCGTCGCCAACTGGTTGCCAAAAATGTATGCAAAATGTAATTGCCCAGCATGCGACAAAAAACAGTTCAGCGCCGCGTGCTTGCAAAGCCGGCAGGCGAGGTACAAGCTAAACGCAAGAAAAAAGAGCCTCAGTGAGCGCATTGATGCAAGTCATCTCGAGCCAGGGTCAAAAAATTACTGGATCGCTTTGTGCAACGACTGAAGTCGAGACAAACAAGTGCGCTGTGCGGGTTCAGCGTGCAGACATTGCCTTCTTTGCTTTAGCTCACTTCTATTCACCAACCTTCTTTCACGACACATTTTTCACGTACCGGAGTCTCGCTCGAAAGAAAGCCCACCAAGAGAAACCTGGGTAATCAATACTTCGACAAAGCAGTCTTTGAGTTAAAGAGGGATTTTTGTAGCAGCGTATGTTTTAAACAAGAAAAGGAATGTTAATGAACATGCGGCGGTCCTTATGTTTCAGTTTAGGAAGCTCCATATCTGCAGCGTCGTGCGGACTGGCAGGCAGGGACCAAATATAGTTTTCACAAGGCCGTTGATTTCAGGAGCGAGTGCTTCAACTCAAAAAGTAACTCCCGCCGCGCAGAAACGTGGTTTCGTTTCACAGCGTGACGTCATGGCTGGTACCCAGCACGCTATACTTCGTTTCAGCTTAAATCCAGACGCAGTCGATACTACAAGCGCGAGCATGTGGACCTAAACAGTCCTTGCACAGCACGAGCGCGCGTGCTTGGCAGGGACGCTGAAAGCCCGGAGATCGTGCTTGTAGCATCGGCTGCGTCTGGACTTAAGCTGATACAAAGTATAGCGTCGGAGCGTACACACACGCCCGCATCTATCGTTGAAAAAATTAAAAAAAAAAGACGCGAGACACGGGACAAGAGCCGAAAGAAGAGACGGCACGGCGAAAAAAAAACCATGCAAGACCAGATGGACGATTGATGCAGGGTACCTTGTGTCGGGCGGCCGCCCGCGCCACCTAGCTCATGCGTGCTCAATTACGGTACTTAGTTTAGTTTCGGTTTTTAAAGGCGACCAAAATTGGTCCTTTGGCGCAGGCTTGGCGCAGATTACCCATATCTTGGCAAAATGTAGCAGGATGTAGCAGGGTTAGCCCCTTGGCGCAGTTTGGCGCAGCAATCACATCACTGCACTCGGTCAAAAAAAAAAATGCCGAGTCACTGGGCTGCAGATTTACGCGCAGCGTCTTATGTACAACACAACGGAGCTACAGCGCAGGCTCAGAAGGCGTTGCACAGCTCAGCAGACAAAGATGGCAGCGTACACAAGGCGATTACGGTGCCAAACAAGCAATGGGAAAAGTGCATCGTCATGCAGCTCGTAGTCTTTGTGCGTCTGCTACAAGGCGGCCAAACCCAGTGCGCATAAAAAAAAAGCGCTGGATCACGCCGAACTCAACTGCGCTGTGAGTGGTTTAGCTGCTGATCTAGCAAATGCACAAGGACGACGAGCGCCGTGACATAGTATGCAGAGATCAAGTCATCTGCTTCTTTTGAAGGAGTTGCGATGACGTCAGAAAAACGCGGAGCTCTGATTGGTTCTGATTGAAGGATAGTGGGTAGACCTCAAGGCAAGCTGCCTTGATGTCTACCCACTATCCTTCATTCAGAACCAATCAGAGCTCGGCGTTCCGACGTCACCACAACCAATGCAAAAGAAGCAGACGAACTTGCGCTCAGCATACACCTGACGCTGCTTGATTGCTCCATCGGGTGGTAGCCTTGGCTGTGGTCAGACTTAAAGGGGCGGTGCAACGATTTTTAGATTAAAAGAATTTGCATCTCGTCATTTTCACGTTGTTTATCGTGTCCCAGAGAATACAGAAAACATCTCATTTATTCAAAAATGTCGCGATTCCGCTGCATAATTGCGAAGCAAAAGTCGAGCTTTTTCCCCCACCTGCAGCCACATGTGGCAGCCGAAGGAACTACGGCGAAAAGATTACGTGACCTCGTTTGGCTCTAAGCTACAGCATAACACCCGCTAATGTCAGCAGAGAGAAGGAGAGGAAGCGTCCTCCGAGAGAGCACACGGGAAGCTACTCGGCACTCCGAATGACGTCACTAGGAGGGGGACCAGGTGTGACCTTGAAGATTGGGAGTGAGTTGAGGGGTGCCGAAAATGCCAATATTTATCTTTTTTTTTACACAACAACTAGGACACGCAAGCGAAATCGGTTTTCTCTTCTTAAAGGCCCGTTCACAATCTTGCGACCGAGTAAGACCTAGCGAGACCAGAACGGTTTTTAAGCCTCTTGCGATCTCTTAGGAACAGCTCCGCTGCAGCGCATCCGGTCCTAAGAAGTTGCAAAAGGCTTAAAAATCGGTCTGGTCTCTCTCGGTCGCATGAGTGTGAACGGCTCCTTACTTTAGAAGTGTCAGAGAGCAACTTCCAGAAATGTTTGACCGAAGACCCGAAATCGTTGCATCCCACTTTAATGGGAAACGGTGTATAATATATGGCGCCTGGAGCGCGTCCCCGATTGCATTTACCGCGTCCTCGAAAGTCGCCCATTAATTTTTGTCCGATGGCGTCATAGAAAAAATATGGCGTTCCCTGGCGCAATCCTGGCAGTGGCAGAGCGGCGGAGGTAAATGCGGCAGATGCCTGTTCCGTTCAAAGCAGAAAAGAGTGAGGGAACGCGATTTTCCTTTTATAGGAAAGCGCGTTTTCTTTCTTTAGTACCGCTGCAAACACTCAAAAGAAAGTAGGAAAGATTTCTGTGGAATTTCGCAAAGTGAAAGAGTGACAAAGTGAAATTTCAGCTATTCAAATGTTTTGTTCCGTACCCAGACGGAAGCCTGGATGCGGACACATGGTAAACGTGTTTTTATCCCATTGCCGATTCGATGCAATAAAAAAAAACGTAGCAAGCATATTTTAGAGCACCGCAAAAGGCGAATGATGCGAAAGCATGATACTCATTTCGTTTTGCAGAGTGAAGGAAGACATATTCTTCGACGGGTACTTCATTCCCAAAGGCACCGTGGTCTTGGCAAACACTATGGCTATGAATATGAATCCCGATCACTGGACACGGCCTTTTAAGTTCGATCCCACTAAATTTCTAAGCCCTGATGGATCAAAGCTCATTAAAAAGCCGGAATACCTGATTCCCTTCTCTTCCGGTGAGTAGACCGCTTCTTTACTGGGTATGATCGACTGAGTTTGGCCAAGACTACATAGAATAAGCGAAACCCGCGAACACACTTCCCCACCTCCACGTACGTCACCACACTGATGGTAACTCAGCAGTCGGGCCCGAGCCCGATGTTAAGCGTCCTGCGACGTGTTGATTGGACACCAGGCCCAGCCGCATGCTTACCAAACACCCGTGTTAATCTGACTCTGCACTCACTGTGATGACGTCGATGCTAGTGCACGGGCTTTGATTATTCTAGGTGGTTTAGCGTCATCGGGCGTTGTTTAAAATATAGATATTGAGATCGATATTGCCCAGACTTTTTTGTCGAGTCAAGCTATACTGATGGGGAGAGGTGCTGGGAGGTGGGTACTGAGGACACTTTGGCCGACTAAATTTGAATTCCAACAAGATTGTCGGGTTGAGTCCTTGACTTACCTTGACAGAAAGGATGTGACGACTCTGTTTCTTAAATTAACAAAACCTTTTGACTTCACTGAAACTCTTAGTATTTCTTTGCGCTCCAGAAACCATCACTGGTATTTTTTAAGGGAAACCAAGAAGTTGTTTTTACAAACGTGAAAACTAAAGCATTTTTGCTTATATTTATTTCCTCCAAATTCAAATTATTATAGCATGCTAAAAGTCAGACAAACTGCAACAACCTAACTATAAGTGCATACAAAAAGGACAAAAGCCTTCAGGATAAATGTTATTCGAGGTAAGGATCTTCGTAAAAATGAAACATCGTGCCTCAATTTTTCAGAAAACCTAAAAAGTCTGCATATAAATATAACTTCTTTTAATTTTATCAAACATCTCCTGTTGATTTCCCGCGAATCTTCAGATCACGGGAACGTTTATTGCACTGCATTCAAAGTTTTAGCGCTGTTTCACGTGACATAGTTCCGGCTTAAAATTTAACCGGATGAACTTTCGCCCTATGTCTATATCCGTGAAGGTTGCTTTTCTGCTGTCCGGAGTTCTTAAACGGCGTGAGCGACAGCAACTGTCGGAGTAGTCGGCTACACAAAGGAGCACCGTCTGATACTCAATGTTTATACATAACAGTCCTCACTCGAAGTGCAGACGAGCTGGTGCTCGAGAAGTCGACAAATCAGCAGCCACAATGGCCCCCGTAGATGACTCTAGGAAGAACGCATAGCAAGCAACGTTTTCTGCGACCCAAATACGTTTGTGATCAAACAAAGATCGTCTGCTAATGACGCCGGCTCTCGGCGCCGTATGCTCGTTCGTTGGCGGCAGTTGGCGTCGCAACCGCTTGCGCCATCTCTTGTCTCCCGTGCGAAGCGACGCCGTATTGTTTGAAGACCGGTGGCTTCGCTGCGTTTCCATAGGAGTTAAGCGTTTTTCTTTCTTTACTTTTTCCTCTGGTAAATTCGCTCTTCGTAAATTTTACAAAAAAAAAAGTTCACCATCTGTGGGCAACGCTGCACAAAATCGTAACGCGATAGGTTAGGAAACCAAATTTTGCGATCGATTTAAAGAGCCTGGCCGCTACCTGGGACACCCAGTATATGCAAGACGTGACGCCTCATTGAAAGCGAGAGTTTTCTGCACGATAATTAACGAGTAACAACAGGCGACGTATTTCGCCGGAATGCTGAAAATGCAACACCTCCCTTTCTTTTTGAAGACGCTCGATTGGGTTTGGGGTCAGGGTCGACCGTCGTAGTTCTGGTTGGTCTGGACAGCGTCTCCCCAAGGAAAAACCAAGTTTTGCGCATTGTTCATACGTGGCGCCAAGTGGTTCTAACGAGATATGGTTGTCAAAGGACGAAGGACGCCCGACCACCTGAGTCTGTCTGCTCGACTTGCAACTTATGCAACTTGTGACGTCACCACACTCGAGAGAGCGGGAACATTTTAATGTTGGTTTTGACATAACCTTGCATTTGCAACGAGAAAATGACATTTGCCGCTTCCCCAATAGCCATTTTTTATTTAGAGATAATAAATAGCATACCGGAAAGAAGAAAGGCTGGGTATTCCGAAAATGTGTTTGTTTTGGGTAGCTTCATAAACCCTCTTCAAAAAATGTGGAAATGTGCAATGTGCAAGACCCCTTGGTGGTCTTTTGGGGATGTTCATGAGATTGGAAGAAGAAATATACAAGGAATTACTTCATGGTGAAATGGCTTTCTGCGACAACCAATACTGCTGAGCCCACCAGCAACGCCGCGGTGAAGCTAGTTTACCAAACCCGAAAGTGTATAAACATGACTAAAATAGGCTAATTTAACTAGTCGCAGGAATAACCAATGGCAATCAATAAACTATATACCGTTTCATCTCAAGAGTATAGACAATCACTAAAATTAAACAATATAAATAGGGCTTTTTGTAGAAATTCGACTTGAACTACCGACATGTTCGAGTTTATTTTTTTTCTGAAAAGTGGCAAACTTACTTTGCCAGACAGGTTCCAGTCATAGCTGCGCACTGATATATTATTTATGTCACAGTGCCAAAACGTTCATCCGAATTAGGCCAAAACTTACTCTGGGTTGCAGGTTTGCAATATTGTATAATAATAACAAAATAGAGACCCGCTAGAAATTCTTTTGAACAGTTTCTAACATATCACCAAATTTTGGATCTTTGACTGCAATCACGTCAAGTTTTAAAGACAAAAGTCAAATTGATTATATTCTTATTTGCAGGTTAAGACGCCAGCCAAGCTCCTCCCGCAAAGCCTTCCACACTCTTTCCACTTTAACAGAGCAAACGCTAGAGAGGTGACTGGACTTGCTTTCTCTTTCACCTCCTCGTCAGCATTCGCTCTGTTCAACTGAAGGAGTGGGAGGCTTGGCGGGAGAAGATTGACCTGCTTTTCTTAAACTGCAACGGAGTATAGTTCAGAAAACGCCTCACGTGGGTAATTTATTCTGGGATATGTGTGCGGCTTACTTTACTGTAACTTTCGCTTATACACAGGCAAAAGAATGTGTCCAGGGGAAGCGCTTTCCTCAGCCCAGCTGTTCCTGTACACCACCTGCCTTCTGCAGAAGTACAGCATCCTTCCTGCGGAAGGCACAGAACTGCCCAGCCTGGATTCTGTCATCACGGTGGGAAATGACGCTCCCATTATCAAGCTGCAGTTTGTCCCACGATAACCTACAATACTAAATGAGGCGTGAATCGTACTATTCGAAGAAAAAAAGCTGGCAATTATTAGGAACTTCAACCGTTCAAAGGGGCCGTGCAACGACTACAACGTTGAAATTATGCGCAGCTCGTATTTTTGTTTGTATTTATCTCGGAACAAGTGGGAGGAAACACTCTACCTTGTCCTGAAATACTGCCATTCCGCTGCGTAATCGCAAAGGGGAAAAAAACGCGCATTTTTTGCCTATTTGCAGCCGCGTGCGGCCGTTATGGGAACCACAGTGTCCCATCATTGGGAGTACACGGAAGTCAACACAAAGCGGTACACCCTCGCTGCAATACTTGCCATCAGCTCCGTGGCGAGCTGTCTTTTGTCTCTATCACTCTCCGGAACCATAGGCACGACGATAATTGTTGAAAAGTACACAATACGCCCTTTTCAAAGCTCCGTCGAGCAACATTGACAGTCGCCACTGTTTGGACACGAAGCGTGTGATTGGATCCGAGCCCTCGCCGAACACTGACGCAGCGCTCATGTCCAATACATGCTCTGGAGCGTATACCCGCCGAAACAATGGCAGACTCGATCGGGGCATCAGCGCAGCAGCTGCTAGATGGCACGTATTTTTAAAAAAGGGTCTATTGCGGAAGGAGCGCTGGGGGCCTTGAAAACAAAACCCAACGGAAAACCAGGTGATACTCCCAGTGACGTCACCCGAAAGATGGCGTGAGAGTTGAGAGATACTCCGAATTTCGATTTGTTTCATTTATTCAATAAAACTAGCGCGAGCAAGAAATAAAAAAGAGTTTCTGTTCTTCGTTCTATAGCTGACAAAAACTAAATTCCGCCGTTAATTGACCAAAGTCCAAAAGTCATTGCACCACTCCTTTAAGAAATTCGTGATTGCTATTCGTCATATCGCTAACGTAAATAAGAAGAGTATGAGTGTACTGTCAACGGACGCGGAGTAAGTGTCTTCATTTGCGTAGTTCTTTATTACTGGGGAAATAGGTGTTTTTCTGTCGTATTCGAATTGCGGGTCATCCTAAGCTAATTTTATTGTTCTCATTTTTTTTGTTTGGTGGAGGGAGGGGGTGGTCGGGTGTGGGGGAGGATACGATGGGACATGTTTACCCGTCACAAGTTCAGGGGTTGACGGTTGTAGATGCCGATGAAAACGGAGGGCCCTCGGTTTAAAGAGGCTTGATTCGAAAATAAAGCTCCTGCTGTGTTTGAGACGTTGTTGTTCTGCCCCTTTTCTCGGTAACCGGTTAGAAGCTCACTGGACAAAATTTCACCAAATGCTCAACGGACAAACGTTCGCCAATTATATCAGACCTGCACAAATGCTGACCTTTTTTTTTGGCTACCCGGATGAAAGCTAACCAGGCAAAGCGCGGAATTGGGTGGAGTGATTCCAACTGCCATATCGGATCCCAACAATCCCATATAATAATAAAAAGAAACATTGAATCCCTGCGAAACATTGCTGTTGGTTTTTCTTTGTTTTCAAGTAATTGATTGCTTTACGGTGTCACAAAAATAAAAAAAATGGTGCCCTGTTGCAAGACTTGTCATGTCGCCGCAAGCTTGCTCATCTAACTTTTTTTCAAGCTTCTCACGTTATATTTTTTCACGTCGGAATACCTCTGTGGGCAACGCTGCACAAAATCGTAGCGCGATAGGTTAAGAAACCGAATTTTGCGGTCGATTTAAAGAGCCTGGCCTCTTCTTGAATCACCCAGTAGTTTTGTGTGTGACGGTATTTCTACGTGCCTTTTCTGAATGACTATTGTCACGAATGATGAGGTGACAAAGCAAAGAATGACTGAGGAAAACTAAAACGTTTACGTGCCCAAAACCAAAAATGAAACAGAGGATGACAACAGAGCGCCGCGGGCATCGAAGTGGACGTAACAGCAAGATCGAACGCTGGGGCGAGACTGTCTTTGGCTCGCCACGCGAAGCCCCTTATGTACACACGTGAGCTTTTGGAATAATCGGCAATCGACGCGTAGAATATTCGGACCGAGAACAACAATGTTCTCAAATTCACCAGAACATTAAACTGAAAGAATAGATTAAAGACAAGTAACTCCCAGGAATTGAGCCCTGGCTTCTAGCGTTTGAGGCGAGCACTACGAGGGGCGTTCATAAAGTTCGTATTATCGGCACAAAAAAAAAAAAAAAAAAAAAAAAAAACGGAACAAAACAGGCATCAACATGAGCGTGCGTCCCTCCAGTTTCCGCACAGTATAAACGCCGCTAGGGTGTCGAAACAAGAATGGCACCCCCCGTCGGTGCCAAGCACATGCAGTGATCCGTTCTTTTTCATTTGAAGGGAAGCAATGCCAAGGATATTCATTCCAATCTGGGAGCGTTGTTCGGGGTCAACACCCCAGTTTATGACACTTTGGTTAAATGGCGCAGATGATTCCAGTGTGGCCAAATAAGAGGAAAGCATTTCAAAGACGGCGACCAAGTGATTGCTGAACAGTCAAAACGAGGAGTTCCAAAACAATGGCCTCCGGCATGTGGTGCATCGCTGGAAAAAAGTGGGTAACTTTTGGTGGCGAATATGTAGAGAAAGTCTCAACTCCTACTCGAATTTGATTGCTGAATCTCTATTCCTTCGTGACAATAATACGAACTTTATGAATGTCCCTCGTATAACCGTTGAGCCACGGCTGCGCTGCCTACTTGGCCAGCTGCGCGCGCGGCACTATTTCCGTGCATAAAAGAGCGATAAAATAGTTTAAAAAAAAAGGAGAGGTTATTTGCAGCTCCACGAACACGACTATCGAGGCGTAAATCTGCTGCTTTGGGGCTTGAACAGCACTATTCGTGTCGAAGCATTCTAGCTGTCATTTTTTATTAGCAGTTTCTAAGTATTATATTCAGAGCCTTTGAAGCGATTGGCAATTTATTTTCTATATGGGGCACTACTTTGAAATATGTGTTGAAGCAATAATCGCTGAATTACCTTGAAAACTTTCGCACTAATCAATCGGTTATGTACGGTTTCTTGTGTCGGGGCCAGCCTCAATCAGTTGGAACCTTGGGCATCATCAGCCGGCTTTTGGCTGTGCGTTCAATCGTGCCGATGGATTCGTCACAGTTGCAAGACACACAGACGTCACAGTTGTTATGCAAGAGCTGGATACTACATTAATTCAATCCAAATCTTTCGTAAGAGTTATGTTGCGATACACATGGAATCCGCATCAAATCATATGTGTAAATCTTACCGTGTTAATTAAAAACAGTACTGGTGTAAAAACTGCCCGTGCGTGTGCTGAATTTATTGGTAAAAGAAATTAAAACGAATGTTACTGAACATCTTTTGTCTTTTTGGGTACTAGACTTCCTGCCTTAAAAGCCCGGTGCTTTACATCAAGGCTTGTACTTTGGGCAAGAAATGGGAAAGGCAGCACGATGTACAGAGTCTTTGAATTTCGAGTCTCCTAAAATTAGTGCCTTCTGCTTGATTGGGTCGTTGATCACACTGCAATAATTCTTCAACGTGTGTTGGTTGCTGCACTCACCACGTGTCTGATTAGAAGTGAGGCATCGTGACCCATCGAGCAGTTGCTCAGGCCAAGAGCCTCCAAGCAGCGATACTGTAACGGCCATTACCAAAGACCGTTGCTTTCCACTCTTCAAGAATGCACCGACATTTTCTGGAGTCGAGCTTCTAACCACTAGATTGGTGATTAAGGCCACTGTAATGGTTTATGGCTGTGGAAACTTGAGCCCCCCTCTTGTCAAGTGAGAAATCAGGGAAATGTCTTCCACCACTAACACAGGTTCACTTATCATGAGCACTTTGGCCCAGGCTTCACAGCCGATGCGCTTGAGTGCTGCATGTGCACTGTAGCCAGCTACATACACAACTGGCAAGTAGCACTGCGAACTCTGGAGATCATCTTCGGTGATGTGGACATTTAAGGCATTTCTCTGGCGGCAGAGCTCGATGAGAGCATATCCGGTCAACTGCAGTGCCGCATAAGTTTCTTTTATAAGACCGCCTGTGTCGCACTTCTGGCTCTTCCAGGTGCCAGCAACTTCAGAAGATCGTAGAGGAACTGTACATTCGTGTCGTCGATGCAAGATATAGGCCCATGGAAAGGTGTCTCGCAGTCTTGTTTCTTTATGGGGGCACATCACAATGACGACCTTCTACCACTTTACGATAATGTCGATGAAGTCAGCGGTTGTTGAAGACAGCTGAATATAGAGGTCGACTCCGCGAGTTCCAAGTGCGACTGAAACAAAAGGGCTGAAAATATTGAACGCGATTTTTAAGTTTTACCGCCCCATTGACGTGGGGCTCAGAGGTTTTGCGTTGAGCTTGTCTCCAAACTTCAACAGCTTGGACAGTTCTTCAGTGTGAAGGGCACGAAGACTTCAAAAGGATGCAGCCTTCACAGTTGCACCGTTGCATTAAATTTCAGGATGGAACTCCGAGAAGTAAAAACACTTGCCCAAATTCTTTTGGATCAGCCAGTTGTTGCGCACGCACTCGAGAAGGTGTACTGGGTCGACGACAAAAAAAAAAAAAAAAAAAAAAGACTACTGCTGTTTTCTGAGTGCAAGTAGACAATCTTTGCTTTGGGTGGAAGAGATGGCGATGACTCGAAGAGTGACATCATTTTGCGGTTCAAGGTGTTGTTGTCCGTCACAATGGCGATTACTCGAATGCCCATTGCCTAGAGTCAGATTATGAGCTTGGGAACAAATTCATGAAGTGTCTGCATCCATTTTTGAGAAGGGAAGGATGTGGACGACGTCTTTAGATGAGAATAAAATGATATCTGTCCAAAAGAAATGGACAGATGTCGCTGGTTCAGCGGCATTGTTTGAAGGACCAGTCAACATTCCCCCTTTGTAGTCGAAATAGGGCTTGATGTGTATCTCGTCCAGCATTAATCTTAAAATCCTCTCCTACTCTCTCATAACCTTGGCCCTCTCATTTGCCCCAGAAAACACTGACTGTCTTGTTTTACCAAGGGATCCCCGCCATGCTGTGAACAGAAACATTGAAGGGATGATGGGTGCGGCCACTTGACGAATGAAGCAGATATACACTCTAAAACTGGGCCGTCTTGAAACTCCCAAGCCCTCTTATTTTATGAGGAAAATGGGCGAGATAAAAGAGACTTTTTTTCTTTTTAAGAGGGCACCCAAAAAAGGCGGGGTTTCTTAAGGGGACAGCAGCGGAGTTAAGAGAGACATAATTAGGTTTAACAAACACAGACGAAAAAAGGCAACCATCCTTCTCAAACGTTAAGCAACGTCCCCCTAATTTTTTTTTTTTTTTTTTTTTTCCGAGGAGCCAAAGGGAACGGCCTTGAACTGGCATGTAGTCCGGCGTCGCAAGAAAGGGGTCCCGCGGTTTCCCGCTTTTTGCCAAGAAGTTTACTCCAGAGTCATTGACTCGTTGTTTGTCCTGGTGGAACTGAGATGCTATTGCTGTTTGTCTTGGCGCCTGCTGATACTAAAACGGACAACCGAATCGTAGGTGAGTTATTCAATTATCTGCATTTTCGTGACAAGAGCCGCAAGCTTTATTCTTTTTTTTTTTTTTTTTTTGCTGTTGCGTAGTAGTTCAATGGGAATGAGATGCAGCGACAGAACTTCTTTGCCTCCGCTCTTCGCTTTTTGTCCGTTCTTTGGCGCGCCTCCCGTCGTAACGAACCGCTCTCGCGCACTTTTGGTATGTTCGGAAGCCGCGCGCTGTTTGCTGTTTGCATGTCGAGAGTTTTTCGTTTTTATGTGGCGCGCCTCCCGTCGTAACCAACGGCTCTCCCGTGCTTTTGGTATGCTCGGAAGCCTTACGCTCTTTGCGGTTTGAATGCCGTTAGTTTTTTGTTTTTCTAAATTGGCGCGCCTCCCGTCGTAACTGCTCTCACGCGCTTTTGGTAGTTTGAAAAACCGCGATCTTTGCTGTTTGGAGGCCGCGAGTTTTTGGTTTTTCCAGAGCGGAGCGCTCCTGACAGTTTGTAAGCGTGTTCGGGTCTGTTTCTTTTTTTATCTTTTTTTTTTTTTTTGGCATGTTATTGCAGATATTAGCTACATGCACATGTCGATGAACTCATGTCGTCCAATGTGGACATCCGGGGAATATGTCGTGGCGCTTGCCGCGACTATTCCTGTACGAAAGTTTTGAGAAAAGGAACCAGTAGGAGTCAGCACCCTGAATGGTGAGCTTGCTGTGGGCATCTTCCAACTTCACACAATGAAATAGGTAAGTTCCGCTCAGTGCTTCCATATGAAATTTTCATGTCTGCTGTTCTCTAATGAGGTATCTAAACCGTTAACAACAACAAAAAAAAAGAGCCTCTGGCAGGCTCCATGTTCAAAGTTCGCGCATATGGCGCGTGGTTTGCTCGCTTTTCAAAGCCGCGAATATGTGCCTGCTGGACTGGGTTTATAAACATTACAATAGTGTATTGAGGAAAAGTTTTAGAACGCGGTTCAAAAGCGTTTCGGGCAACAAATTCTAAAATATTCTGTTGTATTGGCACCGACTAGTTTGTATGAAAGACCGGTCGGTAAATAAACTAGTATCGCCTTAGGTAGGTTTTTTTACCTTGTTTTTTTCCAGAAGATTTGACTGATCTTATGATGGTTGATCATCCAGCGCGTGAAGAGGTCACACACGAGAAGGATGACTCCCTTGAGGACTCGGAATGTAGAGGTAATACCTTTTACGCATAACTGCCGGCCTCGCGTTTTATTTTAAATTAAAAGAATTAAACATTCGTCAAGTGTATTCAAGTGACGTGTAGATAATTGTACATATAACACCAAGTATCTCTATTATATTGTTTCATTTTTCGTTCTAAATTTGGATTAATACAAAATAATTGCAAAATTACTGAAAAATGTACTACTGTGATGAAGACAGTGAGGCACATAACCTTATAAAAAAAAGTTTGGTACAATCCTCGACATCGCTCAAAGTGTGAATGTTACATGTTGCAGGACCCCAGTCTGTCTATGCTAGATTGCAAACTCAACGATGAAGTTAACTCAATCGGTCGCTGATTGACTGCCCTTTTAGTCACGTGGTGCGACGTTGCGATTGAGTTTTTCCCTACGGATTCCGATGGAGTTCGAGTGAAATAATAAAGTTAGCAGGTGACGTCAAAATGTCGTCACGATTGAGTTTGGCGATGGAGATAACTTTGTAGTAGTCAGGCAGCCAAAGTTGCCAAAGTCAATGAAGATGGCGACGTTCACGCTCGCGGACGGGGCGAGCCAAATCGAACTTTCGGTTCAAGGTTCGTCAGGGACGTAAACGGGGAATACTGCCTGACACTCGTTGGCACTGACAGTTGCCATGGAAGTTTTGGCGGCGTCGCGGGGGGCCCCATATGCAGACAGCCGAGCAGCAAGTGATCTCAGCTTCTGCGTTGCTGGCGGCACATTTTGCTGCGACAAAGACATCACCGTGCGTCGGTGTGCTGCGAGCCGCTTTGGATGTTAGAGGCGATAACCGATAACCCAGGGCTGAAGGTGGGCGGACTTCGCGCGCAAAGACAAGACGGCTGAATTGAACATTTTCTCAATGCGCTCGCACGAGAGCTCTCGGTAGAGAACGGACGCCTCATTCAACGTGATGGGTGTCGTGCGAGATCGTCGCACGCATTCAAGCTTACTCGTGATTGCATGTGTATCATCCAAATGTCTCGGGTCTCAACATCTAGGAATCGTTCAGCTGCAGCACGTTGTGTAAGTTTTCACTTTACGATTGCAGGTTCAAACTGGTGCAGTGTCTTGTTTTTTGCTTGTGTTGTCTGAAACGTTTCTGCTGCTTTTCTGCCACATGGGGTACGGCGCGCCTCGTCAAGCTGCAAGCCATGCAGCTTGACGTTTGACATTATATGCCCCATTTTACAGCTTTCTATTGTGAGCAGGCTCATTACTAGCGCCACCTGCCGACATCTTATTCACAAAGCCAAGCCTGGCCCAACCAGGGGGACTCGAGACGACGCTCCCGCCATGCCACGTTGCCGCCATAACCGCCGTATAGGAAGTATTCACTGGCGGCCATAGCCGTGTGCTCGGCTGCGGAGCGCGTGCTGAAGGCAAGCTTCCACAGTTCTTTCGCCACGTGCATTCCGCACCACCAAGATTGCCGGTCTTGGCAGCCTATTAATGCGAGCTCGTTCTGAGCATGCGCTCTAAACAGTGACCTCAAATATGGCGGCCAGTGAATACCTCCTATTAGTTCGCTATCGTTATTAAACCCTTTTAACTAACGTTTAACTCTGCCTCTGTCATCCGTACCCTCACATTTGGCGCAGTCGACATGTCAAGGAGCCTGGATGCCACTCGCCCGCCCGCACCGCCTGCCTAACTCGCTTGAAGAGCGAGTCTCATCTTTTGTTTCACCCGCCCGCCCGTCCGCCATGCCTCTTGTCAATTGGGCCGAAGCCACGCCAAACGACCTCGCCGGCTTTACGGCAGAGTACCTTCGCGACGAGTTGTCTCGTCGCAAACTTGACGTCGCCGGATCCAAGGAGGAAATCATCCACCGCCTCCTGGACGACATCGCCCGAAGCCCCCCGCCACCGCCATCAACCCTGCCTCTTCCCGACTCAGCGGCCTCCGCAGAAGGCCCGCAAGAGTCATCGCCTCTCCCGAATCTCGACCCGGCGCAGTCTACGCAGCTACTGACAAGCTTGCTGCAGCAGTTCCTGACCGTGTCTCAACGTGCGCCAGCCCCTGTGCAGGTGACTACCCTGCCGGACTTGTCCGCGTCGCTTCCAACTTTTAGCGGCGATGGAGGTATTTCGGCCCGTCACTGGATCGAGGAGCTGGAGCGAACTCAAGGACTGGCTTCTTGGGAGCCCTCGACACTTCTCGCAGTCGCCCTCGGCAAGCTTCGAGGCCCAGCCGCTAACCGGAAAGCTGTTTCTGGACGCCAGTGCCTAACTTGGGACAGCTTTAAGGCCGCCTTCCAAGCGCAGTTCGGTGATCGCCTCACGCTTCTACAGTGGCAGCACAAGGTCACCGCTCTGGTGCAGTCGCCTGGAGAGAGCCTCGTCAACTATTCCCTAGCAAAACTAAAACTCATCTCGAAATGCCCCGTCGTGCTGACTGATGCTCAGCGCATAGAGTATGCTGTTCAAGGCATCAACGACGAACATCTAGCGACATCCATCACAGCGCAGTGCCCTGCGACGGTCACTGCATACATGGACATTGTAACATGACTCGACCAGACCTTGAGCCATTCTCATCTAAGATCAAACCGCACGGAGGCTGAAAGTGCAAGGCCACCAGTTGCCAAATCACACGCAACGCCTTCCTCTACGCAACCTTCAAATCGAGCTGAGCGTGTGTCTGCCATACCACAGCGCATATCGTCTCTTTCACAAGAACAGCAGGAGGCACGATACCTTGCCATCACATCAAAACATGGAGCTCCCGCCCATCGCCCCGGCCAAGACTTGAGCAAGGCTGTGTGCTACAATTGCCGGCAGCTGGGTCACCTCTCCGCCAAGTGCACTGCTGCAAGGACCCCACGTAATCAGCAGCCAGCCAGCTTCAAGACCAATGCCCCTGCCATGTCCTGCCTCCAGAACTCTGAGCCACTTGAGGGCTCAATGGTCCAGTGTGCTGTAGTCCAAGCCGACGTCCCAACAATCGGCAAGGTTGACGCTTTCCCTGACAGTGGGTCTAAGTTGACCATACTGTCGCAAGAGCTTATCGGAACCTTGAGCTTGCTACCATGGACAAAGCCACCCATTGCCGTCGTTGGTGGCAGCACAGTTGTACCAGCTGGTACTCTGTGCACTAGCATCTCCGTCGGTCCCATCTCCGCTGTGGTGGAGGTGATGGTACTTGCGCGCAACCCCCTGCCTCTGATCCTCGGAGAGGACTGGTTCGAAGCAGCACATGCAGAACTTGTTGTGAGGCCGCCTAATCCAACCGAAATTCGCCACCCCAGCTCGGGTGCCGTCTTGTTGTGCCAGGAGAAGGTGTTGCCAAGAATGTCAAACGCTGTCCTTCTCCACACCCCGACTTTTTCCCCATTCGCACCGACAATCCCTTCGACTGGGGGTCTCCAACTTGAGCCTCTCCCAGATGACAACCAGCCCTTGTGGCTGGCTCTAGCATGCCATGAAGGATCGTCCCAGCCAGAGCATGATCCTCCAAAGACATCTAGTCCAACCAGTTTCGAAAGCAACAAGACAAGCTCCATTCTAAGCGATGCCCAAATTGGCACAGAGCTACAGCCAGAAGAGTCTACTGCGATTCAAAATGTCCTGCAGCGACATATTGCTCTTTTTGCTACAGATGACAACGACTTGGGACTCTATGAAGGAGCACAGCACTCCATTGACCTCGTTCCAGACGCTGTACCTTACAGTCGGCAACCGTATCGGTATGCTGCTGATGACCGACAGTTCATTGAGCAAGAGAAACTAAGCGCCGCAGCCTTCGCTGTGAACACAGCCGTCAGTGCAACTTTACAGTTTTCTCCTTTTGAGTTGCTGCATGGGTATGTGCCCAAACTACCCATGGAGAAGTTCCGGCGCCTTGGATCCACCACCCTGGAAGCAAGACTTCTAGACCTTTCAGAACGCCGCAGCGAAGCACAACAGAATTCTGAGCAAGCTCAGCAACAACGGAAACGTCGCTATGACAAGAGCCATCGCCATGTCACCTTTACACCGGGCCAGTATGTATGGCTACGACGTCAAGAACCAATCACAGATGGCACGACAAAACTTGCTCCAACCTACAAGGGACCTTATCAAATCATCGCACAGAAGACTCCGGTCACCTATGAGATCCGCCGTGCAACTAATCCAGCCGACAACTCGTCAAGAGACGAGAGAGTGGCGCACTCCAGCCAGCTCAAAGTATTCCGTCCTCCATACATTGACCCTACCCTCCTTGCCCATCTGCGACCTGCATCGACAGCCAGTGATGAAGCAGAACCTGGTACAACTGGACCGACAGCCAGTGCCGAAGCAGAACCTGGTACAACTGGACCGACAGCCAGTGCCGAAGCAGAACCTGTGACAACTGGACCGACAGCCAGTGCCGAAGCAGAACCCGTAACAACCGGACCAACACCCAGTGTCAACACAGAACTTGCAACCCCCGGTCCAAGCTCAAGGACCCAACGAGTGCGACGCTTGCCCAACTACTTGACAGATTACGACCTTTCTGAATGAAAGCTTCGGGACCAAAGGGCCTTGGTCCTATTAAGAGGGAGTCGGATGTGAGCAGGCTCATTACTAGCGCCACCTGCCGACATCTTGTTCACAAAGCCAAGCCTGGCCCAACCAGGGGGCCAGGCATGTAACTTCTAGCTCCAAGTACAGGCTGCATTAGCATAAAATGTCTATCTGGTCTTGATGTGCTTTTGGACAACTGAACAGGTTATGAAACATTCATGTCAGATACCGTCTCACTGTTGTGTGCAGGTGACAGCGACTAAACCCTGAAGCCATGCTTGCACACCAATTCCTCGCAACCTCAATGGTGCGGTGCTGTCCCGAGGCCAAGCTTAACAAAAAGCAGTGCTTAAGATTCTGTTGTAGAGCAGTGAATAGGATGCTCAAAAGCAGGTTCCGGTGGTTGACTTTCTGCACAATGCAGGCTCGTATAGCTCTATTTTGGGGCCTCCCCTTTGAGCCCCAAGAGTCCGACCCCGAGGACGGTGTAAGCTTTGACAGCAGAGGACAAGCTGTGCAGCGCTGATAATCTGGGAGGTGGCCGCCTCTGCAAGTATGTGCTGCCTACAGGGGTCTCTCTGCTCAAACTTGAAGCCTGGCAGCTGTTGAGGCTACTACGAGCTTTGTCTCTCGTCACATCTGCGAAATATACTTGTGTGTATCCGCTTGCAATGTTTTGTCATATTTTGTAACTTGCCAAATCAAGTAGACACGGCAAGTCCCTTTGGCTGCAGAGTGGTCTACCTAGCACAGTTCAAGTGGCATTTAATTCTCTCGGGGTCTTTTATAGACCCCGAGAGAATGGATGAAGTAGTTTGATACGAGGACACATTTTTTGGTCTGAAGCAATTGCTTATGCATCAAAACAACTTACCTTAAGCCTATGGCAGTCAAGTTTGGTATTTCAGAAAATGGTGTTTTATATTAGACAAAAAGATAGAGATGACAAGTACATTTTTTTTTTTTTTTTTTTATTGCTGTGGTGCCTGGGCTGAAGAAACACTGCACCAAGCGTGTGCTGTCAGAGTTTCGATATGGCACCTAAAATTGAAACTCTGTATGTTTGTGTTGAAAACCTT
This sequence comes from Ixodes persulcatus, assembly GCA_013358835.2. Lineage (NCBI taxonomy): Eukaryota > Metazoa > Arthropoda > Arachnida > Ixodida > Ixodidae > Ixodes > Ixodes persulcatus. Next base: position 266,300 of record JABSTQ010010211.1, read on the forward strand.
TTTCAGAAGCAGCATTGCAACTTATCACAATCTTTTTGGCAAGGGTAACCTGGCAAAAATGAAAACCGCATAAGCGAAACGCCGAGGCATTACAAGTGAGAGAATAAAAGAGGGCCTCCTCATGGGTGGCATCTTGTTTCCCATCGACTGCATAAGCATTCTGGCTCTAACGGTATATTGTTCCAAGCATAGAGGAAGAAAAGGTGAAGAATTAACTGTGGTTGCTGGTATCTGGATGATTGGACTTGAACCGCCGTATCGCCGTTAATTGTGAAATTTCTGGTTCCCTGTACATGAAATATACATCGACATCAGAAGTCGAGATACGAATCTCGGCACATAAACAGTAGCACTAAGATTTCTTGACCCAAAATTTGTATTATATGTATGACAATTTTGTCTGGTATGACCAAGGTAGTGCTGCAAATCTTTTTCCATGCTATACTGAAATCATGACAGATGCAAGATGGTGCCTAGGGAGCATGTTTTATTGTGGATGGAAATTCTGCACCCCCATGAGGTGCAGCACGAGTGTGGTCAGTGAAGATGACTAAAGGCTCTGGTTCTTCGAGATCTGAATCCAACGGGCAAAAGCAATCACGTTAGTTGTCTATCTCTGCTCTGCCAAATTACGTGACTAATTTTGTCTCCCTCTTTAACTGCAGAAGGTTTTACCGACATTGAGTGCTTGGTAGCCGAGCATCAAAGGCTCTTTATTGAGTGTTACGGAGCAGACGCCTTTATTCCAAAGCTCCATATGCTGGTTCACCTCGTTGAACAAATTAGAAAGTTCGGCCCGGCTAGACATCATTGGACAATGCGATTCGAAGGTAAAAACGCGCTCTCGAAGTCAAAGAAGATTTTTAACTTTAAAAACATACCGTTTTCTGTCAGTGAAGTATACCAACTTAGTCAGTCCTACGCACTTTGGAATGGCGATGGATCGCCTAGAGTGCAACGGGGGGATACTACTGAGCAAAAGCTGGGACGACAAATTAAGCTCACTGAAACCTTTGTTGAGGCAGGGCTGGAGAACACATTTGTCGGGGAAATTGGTCACACTAACCTCGGCAAATGTTGAAAATGTTGAAGTTAAACTGTCCGATGTCATGACTGTAGGAGATCGCAGAGATGCTCCTGTTTTCGTGAAAGTCCTGGAAACTGGGCTCATGGGCTCGCTGTGTTCCGGGTCTTTCCTGGGCTCCTGAGGTCCAGGTCTTTCCTGGGCTCGCTGAGGTCCGGGTCTTCCCTGGGCTCGCTGAGGCCCGGCTCTGAGGGCTCCTGAGCACCGTCTCTCCTGTTGGTCTCTGCCATTGGAACTGTCTCTGTGTCCTTGCGCCCCGTTACGAGCCTCGCTTTTTCTTCTTCGCCGCTCACGGCGCCGTCCTTCCGCGTGCCGTCCGGCTCATTGTCCCCCACACTCCCCTCCCCTCAAGCCTCCGACTCCGGGGGGGGGGGGTCCAAAGCATCCCGAGTCACTGGACCGTCCGCCAAGCACTCTTCCAGCTCGCCCATCTCCGCGTCGCTGGTGTTGGTGGACCCGGATGGTGCCTCAGCCGCCGAAGAGGGGACCGGTGCGTGTTCGGGGAAGAAGCCGAGCGCTGGGTCTTCGGCGGCGGCTCCGTTGACGAAAGAATCTGGCCCGTCGGTAGCATCCGGAGTCGCTGGATTGTTGGCCAAGTACTCCTCCAGCTCGTTCATCTCTGCGTCGCTGGTGGTGGTGGACGCAGATGGGGCCGCAGTTGTCGAACAGGGGGCCGGCACCGGTGGGACCGGTGTGTGTTCGGAGAAGAGGCCGAGCGCTGGGTCTTCGGCGACCGTCGACGAGCAGTTGGTCGGGGGCAGGACTCCGGCTTCCCGTAGCTTGGCTGAAGCCAAGATCCGCCGGAGCTAGGAGGTCTGGCCGATCCCGGCGAAGCAGTTGTACTGCCACTGCGATGCCGGCGAGGCGGCCCATGTTTTTCAGGAGGTCAGTGTGTCGGCGGCTGGCCTCGTGCATGTCCTGGTGGAGCACCAAAACCTAGCACAGCCAGCAGGCGTCTGGGTGGTCGTCGGGTAGCGAAAAACGGGGCAGCGTATGCCCCCGAAAAGGCTGCGGGACTTGGTTGTCCGGTTGAGTCGGGTTTGGTCTGGGCTGGTTCCGCCAGCGCACCCTCCACACAAAGTGGACGGCCTCTTGGCCCTCTTGGGCCGTCCAGGTGGCTACCGAGTGTCAGGGAGGCTTACGCGGAACAGGGTCTCCAGGTACAGGCAGGCCCCCTCCGCTCCGAGGGGTGGGGTCTCGTGTGGCCGCCTGGTCCCTGGGAGTTCCCCCGGTACTCTGCGTCTCCGCCGCCCTGCCTTCGTTGACGTGGTCGACGTCGGGATAGCTCACCCCGTCTCTGCCAACAAGGTTGACCACCCTGACAGTTGGTCCGCCTTGCTCCTTGCCAACCGGGTTGACCACCCTGTAAACTGGTCTGGCCGTTCCCTCGCCAACGGGGTTGACCACCCTGTCAGCTGGTGTGGCCAGTCTCCTGCCGAAGGGGTTGGCCACCCTGTTGGCTGGTCTGGCCGGTCTCCTGCTGAACGGGTTGGCCACCCGGTGTGTTCGGCTGACTGGTCCTCTGTCGGAAGGGTTGGCCGCCCTGGGAGTTGGTCCGGCTGGCCCTGCCGGTATCCCGGGAGGTGCAAGGTCGCCCTCCTGGATGGCGCCGCCCATTCTGGTCACTCCGAGGGGGGGCATTTCTGGACAAAACAAGCTCTATTAACATCTCGCAAAGATTAGATCAAGTTCTAGGCCGCAGATTATAGCGCCACGCAGAGCCCGTATCAGATCCCTCACCGACGGGTTCGCGCACTGTTCACGGTCGTCCGGATTGCAAAACCCATCTCGACATTGTGTTCGTCCCAGTACCTGTCTCTCTCTGTTAGTGTGATCAGATGCTCTTCAAGTTTCGGTTCACTCTCTCAGTGATATTAGCCTGAGAATGGTATGGTGTCGTCCTTTTGTGCTTTATGTTTAGCGCCAAGCAGGAGTCAGTGAACACTCTGCTAGTAAAATAGCTAGCATTATCGCTGATGAGACACGTGGGTGTGACGAAGCGCATGAAAGTTTCCAACAACTTCTCCCAGATGCGCTCCAAAACCAGCTTCCTCAGTGGGTGTAACTCCACCCATTTCGAGAAATGATCGGTTATTACCAATAAATACTGGTTCCCACGGGGACTTTTTGGTAGTGGGTCGATGATGTTGCAAGTAACCATCTCAGACAGGTAGTGACTCACTACAGGCTGCATCAGGCCTAGGGGCTTTCCCCCTCGCGGCTTCGCTTTCTGGCAGGCTGGGCAGCTACGGGCGTATTGGAGTGTGTCCTGTCTCATCCCCGGCCAGGTCACGATGCGACATAACTTTTGAAAAGTCTTGCTGCCGCTGCCATGACCAGCCAGCCAGAGCCGAGTCGTGGAAGTATCCGATAAACCGCCTCCGTAGCCTCCTAGGAATCACCACCCTGAACGGAGAGTCGTTCCCCTCCTCGTCGTCGATTGTTGGGATGCAGCGGAGCTATAAGCCGTCTTGGCCCAGCAGGTATGAATCAATATGTTCGTTCACTTGACCGCCAGCGTTTCTAGTGTTGCTTGCCATTTCCGCAATTTTCCCCAACACCCGCTGACAAAAACCATCTGCCTTTTGGGCCTCGACAAGCTCTTCCTTGCTCACCACTTCACCTTAAGCCACGATCCTTTGTTCCCTCGTGCGGCCTCCTAACACTGCGACGAGCTCCGGTTGCATCGATCCCTCCCCACTGTCTCGCTTAAGAGCGGCCGCGCGGGTAACTCGCCTCTTGCAATCCCCTGGTTGCGCCCGAGAAAGTGTGTCTGCAACCTTGTTGGTCGAGCCCTTGCGGTCTACTCGCTCAGCTAATGTTTGCTCCTCTTGAGATCCAGCGAGTGAGAGTTCTCTGCCCTGACCGAAACTCTGTGGGACGGCACTCTGTGGGGGATTATAGTGGTACCCGTTATTCTTCAAGTCTATGATAATCCCCTCCCGGCAGACGAAGTCCTGTCCTAAGATCACAGGAATTTGCATGTCTGGCAGATAGAGAAAACGCTGCCTCCTTCGTCTGCCATAGAGGCTAAGGTGAAGGCGTATTGTGCTTTGTGCCCAAGCCGACCCTGCTGCTAAACGCAGCGTGGTAGAAAATTTCCGCACGTGAAGTGCTCTTCTGCGACCGTCTTCGTAGACTCTGTCGCCGATTAGGGAAAGGATCGAACCGGTGTCAATTAGTGCGTAGTAAATGTTACCACTGATCTCGACGCGCACGCACGGCCCCTTCTCAGATGTCAAACCCCGAGTCCGACATGCCGACGGGGCAAACACCAACCCGTCGCTGACCGCAACTCCAGCCCCGTTGGCAGACTGATGAGGGGCCTCGGCAGCGGCCGGCAACCGCGAGTCGGGAAGTCCAATTAGTGATGCCAGCCTCTCCCGTTTCCCTGAGACCCATTGGGGGGGGGGGGGGGGGGAGCTGCCGTTCATGTGCACAGACGCTTGATATGCCCAAGCTGATTGCATTTATAGCACCTGACCTGTCCCCTGCCATTGTGTGCCGAGCGTCCGCCGCTACCATCACGCGATGCAGTGTCGCGCCGAGGATCATTGTGGTTCCCGCGACCCTCGTAATGATTCGCGACTCCGCAGTGGTAGGCTGCGCCGCCTCCCCAACGGGGATGCGCCCTGTAAGAGTCCGCGTTGGCTGCTCTGCGCCTCTGTTCAAAAGCGATGGGATCCAAGGCGCAGAACACAGCAGTTTCGCCACTCCTATGTTTTGTAACGGCCACGTACGGCGTACGTGAGTCGTCTCAAACTCCCGCGCCTCGTCCTGTCCAGGCGCAACCCGGCTCCACAGATTCCTCTACGCGTGGAGGGGGGCGATACTACAACTCGGCAAGCAAGCTCGCTTGAATGGTGCACGCCTCTCTGGCAAGTGTTTCCAGATCAGCGAAATGACATCTGGGCAAGTAGGCTTTAAATCTAGGGTGACACTGGCGGAACGCCCTAGCTACCCTCTCCGCATCTGATGTTGTTGGTTCGGCTCTGGAGTAGAGCTCCTGGAGTGCGCGGATGTATTCTACGACGCTCTCGTCCGGATGTTGAGTACAGCTGGCTAGCTCATCTCTGATCCGCATCTCATCGTCGGGAGGCAGAAATGCCTCTCTGAATCGTGCCCGGAAATCTGCCATCAAATGGAACGGCCTCAGCATTCGTCTCCAACGCGCTGCGTCACTTGTCAACGCGTTTGGGACGATCTGTATCAGGGCCGTTTCATCCAACGCGCTCAACGCGGCAATCTACGCGTCTAGATCCTGCAGGAAATTGTGTACCGATGCTGCGTCGGAGTAGCCTGAATAGGTCGGCGTCGGCACGCTCAACCGTGAGCGGGGCACGGGCGTGGGTGCACGATTCACCACCCCTAGGGCCAACTCACCTGTCTAGAAAACGTCGCGAACATCGCCGTCATGGCGTGCATTAGTTCGCTGACGTCTTCCGTGTTTACCGCTGGAATTGGGGGCTCTAGCGATGCCGCAACGCTCGTTTGCCCACTCGTGCCTTCTCCCGCGTCTGAGTCAATATCCGCCACTGACCGGGTTGAGGCCTCGGGATGGGTGGCCTTATTCCGAGACCTGGACATGGCGGCAGAACGTTACACACTGGTGTCCAGCGGAGTAACAAAAAATTCAAATGGGAAAACAAAGGAAACCTAAATCTAGAAATCGCGATTCGTGGGACTCCCTGGGAGCGAACAGAAACAATGGCAGACTGATCGGGCTCCATGTTGGAGGCGCCAGTTATGTGGGTCGCCTGTCAATACCGCCCGACCAGGCCGAGTTCCATTCGCTCCGAGGAAGTCACACGAGGGAGCGCTATCATTAAGAAAGGTGGAGGTCCAAGTCTTCCCTGGGCTCGCTGAGGCCCGGCTCTTTGTGGGTTCCTGAGCACCGTCTCTTCTGTTGGTCTCTGCCCTTGGAACTGTCTCTGTCTTCGCGCCCCGCCAAGAGCCTCGCTTTTTCTTCTTCGCCGCTCAAGGCGCTGTCCCTCCGCGTGCCGTCTGGCTCATTCTCCCCCACAAGCTGTCCCTCTTGAAAAACGAGAATGACCTTGACAGCGCTTGCGTCCCTTTAATTTAAGAGTTGCAGTCCCTCCTACCTGTAAAGGGGCGGTTCAACGATTTTATGATTAAAAGAATTTGCATCTTGTCATTTTTACGTTGTTTATCGTGTCCCGGAGGATAGAGAAAATACCTCCATTAAAAATGTCGCGATTCCGCTGCACAATCGCAAAGCAAAAGTCGAGCTTTTTCGCCCACCTGCAGCCCCAAGTGGCAGCCGAAGAAACTACGGCGAAAAGATTACGTGACCTCGCTCGGCTCTAAGCTGCAGCATAACGCCCGCTAATGCCCGCAGAGAGAGGGAGAGGAAGCGCCCTCCGAGATAGCACACGGTAACCTACACGGCATTTCGAATGACGTCACTGGGAGTGCGACCAGGTGTGACCCTGAAGACTGGGAGTGAGTTGAGGGGTGCCAGAAATGCCACTATTACCTTTTTTTTACGCAACAAATAGGACACGCAGGCGAAATCGGTTTTCTGTTCTTTACTTCGGAAGTGTCAGAGGGCAACTTCCACAAATCTTTGACCGAAGTTTGGAAATCGTTGCACCCCCCCTTAAGGGGGATTTTTTCAAAAAAAAAAAAAATCCCTTTCACTAAGAGGGACCAAGTTTAGAGTGTAGCAGAATTGCAGGCGTGAGGTGAAAGTGAATCCAGTATGGTAGCAAATACAAGAAAGTCAGAACAGTACCTTAGAGAACTTCTGGTAAGCAAGCTAATCAGCTCATTCAGAGATGTCAAATAGGCTGTGCCCTCTAAGAATAACTCTGGGTCTTCCACAATCAGGTCCTGATGGAGCGAACTGATAAAGGTAAAAGCTGTCGTCTTCTTGGGCAGGCTTTGATGTTGTGCTTGGCTTGAATAGGCCTGCTCGATCCTTTCTAGCAGCGTGAGAAAAGTGCTCAGCCCACTGAGTACATTTGGCACAGCACTGCTGCCGGATAGAGTCCTTATTGTGATGCCCTCAAAGCAAAAGACGATGTGAATTGTGACTGAAAGCTTCACATACGGGGCAGGGGCCTCCTTCGTCTCGATGCGGAGGAACATGACGCATTAGATGTTGCCTGTCTTTGTCCAGAAGTTTGAAACTGGTGTTATGAGCAGCTTTGTTGTGAGGTCTTCAAAAGAAGGGACTTATTTTATGTTTCTGCTTCGTGTTTTATATGAGGTCGCTCGATGACCTCTACAAGTGCAACGTTTTCAGGCCTTGTCCGTTTTGCATCAGCAGCCTCATGGGTGGAGGTGTGTTCGGTGCTGACAAATAGCTCGGTCGTTGAGACAGCGTCCTTCCTGCGTGAGCTTAATCCTCGTACGGTTGACTTCCAAGGTTATTTCTGTTGATTCAATAGATTGGGTCAGTGTTGTGACAAAGCAGTTGCTAGCAAAGTGCTCTTCACATACTTACAAATATGTGTTTTTTCCACGAAGAGGGCACATTTTTGGGAGACATGAAATGTCACCAGTCCTTTCTTAAGCCATTCATTAATGAGTTTCATTTCCTTGGTGTTCCTTGATATTGACTTTTATCGACTAATGTCACTGTCATGGGCATTTCACAAGGCATTTAGCCAGGTGCTATTTAGAGGATGTGCACCTCAGTTCGCGATCCTAACTCGTAGAGTTTTACTCAGACACACACTTGTTCACCGATTTGTAAACTGGTTTAGGTCTAGATGCTATAGAAATGCCCGTGTGGCAGAGTATAAACTTGTACCGACAATAATGTTGTTTGTTTTTTGCTGTACAGGGGATGTGCGCGCTTGCGCCAGAGGTGCGCTATAAACGAGCAACATCTGCTCGTAGCATTGATGAAAATCACGATTATTTGTTAGAATAATCTGGTACCAAAGGACAAAAGTTTGGCACGAAAGGACAAAATCTTTGCGATGAATCGATCTCGGCCACTTCGCTTTGCTATTCACCTGACGGAAACAAGGAGACTCGAACATTGGGCTCGTTGTCGTAATTACCGCGACACCCTGTCAGAGCACCGACCCATTGCCCCGTCATGTAAACAATCTAATAACGTTGAGGGCAAACAGCGTGGGCGAACACTGCCCGGTGTCTTGGCTTGGTTTCGTCGAGCCGAGATGAATGAATGAATGAATTTAGTGTAAAAAAAATAAAAGGATGTCTTAGCACCATCTGTATAAACATGAAGATAACCATTATACTTAATTTGCAGTTCACCAAACCCTTGCTTAATGACAGCATGAGAAATTCCGTGCTTGTTGAACTTCGCAAGAGACCAGTCGAATTCAACTTGCTGTGTTTTCCAAGGTCGAATACCGTTGACTTTTCGGACGAGGCCGACCTGGTCCAAAGAAAGGTGCAGCGAAGAGCGAAGATGTTCAATGCGGAAGCTTAACGGTGTTACAATGCTTGGTTTATTGGCCAGAATCTTGTAAGCATATGTAAGACTAAGATATGTACGTCATTAGTTCAGGGACAGCTCATTAGATCTGCATACAAACTGAGGACGGGGGACGTCCGGAAAGCTCCTGTTGCCAGGCGCAAGCAGAAATGGAAAAAATGGGGGGAGTCGACTTAGCAGACCGCATGCTTTCCTTCTAGAGCCAAAGAAGCCGTACCAACCGCTGGACGATGCGAACAATGTTGCACATGACGGACCTCGCCTGTGTGAATTCTTGGCTACAATACAGGTCCAACAAGTTGGCACAAGGGCTCCCCAAAAGAAGTGTCATGGACTACCTTGATTTTAAGCTTTGTATAGCTGAGACACTAATTTCTGAGAAGGCCACCGACATTGCTTCCGACGACGAGCATGGCGCCGACGTGGTGCCCAGGAAGCGGACGAAGGAGCTACCTCCTGAAGGCTTCAGAAAGAAGGATGCCTTCCATTTACCACTAAAAGAAGACTCGCCAAACGCTGCAAGGTGCCGCAAGCCTGGTTGCAACATGAAGACGCGACATCGATGTTCCCGGTGCGATGTCTACATGTGCATTGAGATCGGCAGGAACTGCTTTTTCGAGTTTCATGCGTGAAGGAATACGTGAACAGAGACCCAGTGTCCACGGCTGTGTACATGCTTTTTATAGTACTTTGCCTTACCATACAGTAAAACCAACTTTTTGTCGTGTTTTCGGTGGCCAAATGAGTAATAAACACCGCCAAAGAAAGGTTTTTGTTTGTAGCAATTTTCTTGGGTCTGAGGAGGGTATATATATTAAAGATACAAATGGTGTTTATATGAGCGCATTTTTAGTAACCTGTAGAACTAGGATTCGGTGCTTTCCTTTTTTTTTTTTGAATTCCAGTGGTGTTTTTTTGGGGGGTATTAAATTCTTTCCACAGATTAAATTTTTTGTGTAGATTTGTTACCAATCTACACAAGAAACACTGCATCTATAATTCCCCCCCCTCGCCCCCCTAAAAAAGAAACACCTTTATTTTGTTTTTAAAAAAAAAAATAAACACTGAAAATACAGAATCTTCTTTATAACTATTAAAAATACAGGTATGGTTTCAATTTAAAACTTGCTGGGCATCACTGGTAAGCACTATATTCATTTTCACCCGAGAGCCATAGTAAGAAAAGTTGGGCTTCTTATATTATGCAGTGGTGTCATAAAGTTTCTGTTGCCCTTTCCCTCCTGCCAAGTAAAGTCCTTGGCAATCAATGGATGTGCATATTAATGTCGTGGATGGCCTTTTGCACAAGAAAATCGTTGCACTTCTACCAAGTTTTTCAGCATGCATATATTTTGTGTCTGAGCTGTAGATACTTAGTTTAAGTATGGCTTTGGTTGTATGCAACCTGAATTATCCAGTTCCTATCTCATTTACCCCGACACTCAGGAAATACAATGCTGTGTCATTCCTTCCTTGTACATTTTTAAATATTTCTCTTTTTTGTATAAGTTTTGAGTCACAGGTGACCAAGCTGCTGTTGGAGCAGCGCCAGCAGCTCCGTGAGCTGACCTAACAAAATGCAGCCCTCAAAGAGGGCCAGGAGGAGCTGCGCCTGCAGCTGGCCCAGCTGGAGGGCCAACATCCGGGGAGGACAGAGCCAGCTGGAGAGCCGATTCAGCTGCCGCTCTTCTCCCTGGAGGAATTCCAGGCCGCGGTGGAGGTTCTCCAAGATGCTGCCTCAAGGAAAGCTTTGGATGGTGCATGGGATGCGTTGTATTGTGCAGCAAGACATGAAATTTTTACTTGCTCCGAGATGCTAGTTGTGTGCGCCAGCGTGACAATTCCTATTTAATGTATTCTTTTAGCGGAGGTATTGTGTGCTTTATATTGTATGATTCCTAAACCACACAAAACATGAGAAATGTTGATTGTGGTATAAAGCTCCTCTACTTCCACCCTTTCCCAGGTTAAAAGAGTTTGTCAAATTGTGGCAAATAATCTGGCAAAAGGTTAGCAAAAACCATGTGTGCCCTATTTCCACAGGGTATTTCTAAGAGCAAACAGTTTCTGCACTGTGTACCTAAATGAACTACATTCTGGACTTTTCAGACTACCCAACATAATGCTGGCAGTTGGAATAAGATGAAATTAGCTTGGAAGATTGTATGTTAGTCAACAGTATGTAGCGACCAACATTGAACAAGCCAGAGTACCGCGCACAAGCACGCGCATCTGGCAACGAGCCAAGCAGGAGCAAGGCTCGAGACACGAGCAGCCCGACACCATCGCAGGCACGAAAGAACGCCGGTCGAGCTGCAGCAACCAGCCATGGATCTTCGTTCCCTCAGACTGACCCGTATTTAACTTTCAATGTAAATATGTAAATAATAATGTATATATCATTTGTAATGGCTACAAGTATAACACATTATAAAATTTCAAAGTGAGAAGGTGGAGGCCGCTGGAGTTCATGGGTGCATGTAGACGAGTGGCATTTTTGTACGGAAATTAACACCATAATTTTACATCTAATGTTGGGAGATGTCAGACTTTGAACTAGGTAGTATAGTCAAAACTTTTATGTTATCACAACCACCTGGCGAGACATCATGACGGGGCCCAGCCGGCACTCGAGGCGCCGCTTCTACCATCCCGGGAGGAGGTCAACCTCTTCTTCCCGGTGACGGCGCAGGAGATCCAGAGCGCTGAAATAGCCGTGAACTCGGCTGCTGGGCTCGATGGGTTCTCTGCCCGTCTCCGCAAGTCCGTCCCGGCCCTTCTCCTGAGGGTCCTGGTGAACCTGCTGCTCCTTGTGCGGCGTGTCCCAGTGGCCCTTCGAGACGCAAGAACGACCTTCATCCCAAAGGTCCCCGAGGCAGCGGAGCCTTCCCAATTCTGCCCAATAACGGTGGCCTCCGTTCTCGAGCGCCTGATGCATCGTATCCTGGCCAAGAGAGCGATGGAGGCCATTCCCCTCAACTACAGACAAAGAGCCTTCCAGCCAATGAATGGCTGCGCCGAAAATATATGGCTGCTGTCCACCGCACTCAACGAGGTGAGAACTAGGCGGCACCCGCTACACATGGCGAGCGTCGACCTCACTAAAGCCTTCGACCGGGTCACCACGGATGCCATCCTGAAGGGTGCAAGACGAGCCGGGCTGTCCGGGGAGTTCATTGGTTACTTGAAGGTACTCTACACCACGTCCAGGACGCTCCTGCAGTTCCAGGGGGAGAGTCTGCGCGTCGAACCAACAACCGGCATGCGGCAGGGTGATCCACTATCGCCCATCCTGTTCAACTTGGTCCTTGACCCGGACATCACCTTCGTCTCGGGTGACCTGTGCCTCGATGCGATGGCATTTGCGGACGACTTGATCGTCTTTGCGTCAACCCCAGCGGGTCTGCAGGGTCGACTAGATGCCCTCATCGAGTTCTTCGACCCACGGGGACTAAAGGTGAACATAAAGAAGAGCTTCACCCTGTCACTACAACTGGGAAGAGACAAGAAGGTCAAGGTGATGTGGGACCTGGCCTTCAACATCGAGGGAACCCCCCTTCCAGCCTCCAAGGTCGCAACTCCCTGGCACTACCTGGGGGTGACCTTCACCCCCCCAGGGTTCGATCAACAATTGCACCAGCGAGCAGCTGGACCTACTGCTCACAAGAATCAGCAAGGCCCCCCTCAAGCCACAACAGAGGTTGGTGGTCCTGCAAAACTACCTGCTACCGAGGTTCTACCACCGCCTCGTGCTTGGACCCTGGTCATCTGCCCTCCTGCTGAAAATGGACACCACCATCAGAGGCTCCATCAGACACTGGCTGGATCTCCCGCACGATACACCGCTGGGATTCTTCCATGCCCCGGTAACGGAGGGTGGCCTCGGAATCAACTCCCTACGAGCATCAATTCCAGCAATGGTGCTCCAACGACTGGAGAGACTTCTCTTCAGCACCCATCCTGGGTCCGAGGTCGCCATCCAGTTGCCGTTCCTGTCAGGGCTCCGCCAGAGGGCAGAATCGGCGGCCCAGTACCAGGGACAGCGACTTCTGTCGAAGGCAGAGGCCCACCGGATGTGGAGCGCAAGGCTCCATGGAAGCTGTGATGGACGACCTCTCCGGGAGTCAAAGAGAGTGCCGGCTGCCCACCACTGGGCCGCGGAGGGCACCAGACTACTCTCGGGCAGTGACTTCATCTCCATCACAAAAGTGAAGATAAACGCACTACCAACACTCGAGCACACCAGCCGGGGCCAGCACAAGGACATCCAATGCAGAGCTGGCTGCCAGGCTGCCGAATCATTGGGCCCCGTCCTACAAGCCTGTCATCGAGGACACCGTGGCCGAATCCGGAGGCATGACAACATCGCCCGCTACGTCTGCGGTCGCCTGACGCAACAAGGCTGGGTGGTGAAGTGAAAACCCCACTACTCTGTCTCTGGAAGGACTCTAAAACCGGACATCATTGCACATCGTGGAGCCGAGACTGCGGTGCTTGACGCCCAGGTCGTCGGTACCAGCATGAGGCTGGGCTTCCATCATGCCCAAAAGAAAAAGAAGTATTCCCTCCCGGACCTCCTCAACCAAGTCCGCGAGGGTTACAGCAATGCGCCCCGGGTATCGACCATTACCCTAAACTTCCGGGGTGTTTGGGCACCAGAGAGCGCACATGACCTCAAGTCCATGGGCCTAACAGACGACTTGAAACTCATCGCCATCCGCTGCCTCCAGGGAGGCGCGCAGTGCTTCCAGCTGCACCGACGTATGACCACCGTGGTGAAGGCCACGGACAAAGAAGCCGACACTCTCCCCGCTCGTTCGGGCTTGCCGCCAACCCAAGTTGGTGGCCGAACCCTGGGTCCCTCTGCCCATAACCAAAGTGCAAGAACTTCTTAGTGCGACAGAGTCCCCTTCAGGCTTCCCTCAAGCGCCTGCCAGGTTGGAGAGGCAAGGGCAACTACTGGTGAGCAGCCCAAAGCAACGAGGTGGAACCAAGAACAAGTTGGAACCAGGAGCAACTTCAAGAGGATGGGGTGGATATCAAGAACAACGCCAAGGGCAACTATCGGTGAACGCCGAAGACAGGGGTGGATATTAAGAACAACCCCCCCCCCCCTCAAGTGTTACCTGTACCAACAATAAAAATGAAACCTCAACCACGCATTGCGGGTTAGATGGCGAGGCAAGGCTTGCCGCCATGATGAGCTGGAACCCTCCACCTGGTGGGCCGCACGAGACCACCGGCTCTTTCTACTGAGGCCGGTCTCTGTGACTGCGGTTGGGACTAACTCCAAGCACTGAGCAGTCAAAAAAAAAAAAAAAATGCCATGCTCTCACTTTTATTGTCACAAAGTCCCACAGATAGTATGACTACTTTCACCCAGGGCAGCGGTTCTCAAGCTATGGTCCGCGGACCCCCAGGGGTCCTCAAAAATGTTCATAAAGGTCCATGCCGAATAATAAAAAAATTATATAAAAAAAGCCATCTTATGGCATTGCACAAGAACTCTGATGCAGAATGCATTAAGGTCCCCGAATAGCCTTCAAGTGGGGCATACAGAGAAAAATAATCATCATTTATAAAAGGACACCAGAGAATGACGAAGTGCTGATGGCACTCAAACTGCGAAATATCATATGCGACCGGCGCCTCGCTATTCGCTGGCTTCTTTTTGTAAACATCAGTGGCCATCTATTCTTAAACTCGATGGTAATGTAGAGACGTGGGCTTTGTTCATCATAAAAGCCCACTTATAATGTGAGTGTTCATAAAACACTTAGTGTACTGGCTCAGGATAATTAATGTGCTTGAAATCAGTGTGAACAAAACATAATCTATCTGTATATTTGTCCAGGACTGTTAGCCAGATTCTACATTATGCTACTGCTATACTCTGCACATGAAGCTCCTTAAACTGATAGAGAAAAAATAGCACTCACGACTTTAATTATCTGTTTTGTTTGTATTGCAGAGAGCTCGGTTTCTCCTAATGGGAGGAACCAAAGTAAAAGACGTGGTTCGCTGCATTATGGAACAAACCCTGAAAAAAGAAGTTCAGCCGCATTTCACGCTCGTGGGGCGGCAGGGAAAGCAGCCATTTAAAGGAACTAAGCTGTTATCCGTCATTAAAGGTACGACTTGTCATTTACAGCTTTATTTATTGAACACAGATATCTAGTAATTTTTTGTATAGCCAATTTTGACAAAAAGCAAACATTTAGAAAAAGCTTCTACTCTAAACCATGCAGAGTGTGCCCCATTTATCAATTTAAAAAGATGCTCTTATTTTGCACCATACTTTGGTCTCAGGGATGTATCTGGATCTGTAATTGCTTAAAGGGCAACTCCGGTCCATAGTTTCGATTTTGGGATTGTGACTGTTTTTAGCGCAGCCAGCGTCCCTGAATTGCAAGGTGTAATTTTTTTCTCATTATCGTGCATAGTTTTAAAGATATCGACGCCTCAAAGTTCTGTTTGGGGCGCGGCCGACAAAACCAGAACTAGCCGCTCGAGGCCCCGGCAACACTGGAAATCGTGGACATGACGTCAACATCGTTCACGTTCAACGAGTACGCAGGCCAAGCGGCACCTACCTCTGTTGCGCTAGCCGTCTAAAGATAGAAGGTAAGCTGATTTTGTTTTAATTCTGTATACGTGGTAGTTATCCAGCATATGTAGCAAGAGTTAGTGCGTATACCCAAAAGCTAGCGACTGGGAAACCCGTCAACTCGTTCGGTGCCGCACACGGCGGCCGCCGCTGTGCGTGCACTATGCCGTACTCGTCGCTTGTATACCCAAAAGCTAGCGACTGGAAAACGAATGAACTCGTTCGGTGCCGTACTCAGCGGCTGTCGCCGTGTGTGCTGTCTCCCGTACTTGTCGCTAGCTAGGCCTAAATTGTCATCGGGGTTCCGTGGATGGGGCGGCGTTGCTCCACGCCGCGCTGCCAATGACGTACAGCACTGGGGGCCCTCTCGCTTTCGCGCTGCGGGTCAGTCCCAGACACGAAGCTTTGCAGCTCTCTGGCGCGGGCCGCGGCGCCCGAACAGACGTGTGCTGGGCTGTACACGTCTGATTTTTTGTTCTTTTTTCCTCAGGCGCGTAAAATCCTAATTTGTAAACTACGACACTAATTTACCACATAAGCGCGTCTAGGTGGTGAATCTAATTTGTAAAATAAAAAAATAACTTGCCCCACTAAAAGAAAAAGAAAAAGAAAGTTCATTAGGCAGACATTTTCTTCTCGAAGCTAGCAAAAGTTTTTGTGGGTGATAGAGGAAAACAGAATGTTAGCAAGGTAAGAAGAACACTTTCTTTCCCTTCCACATTCCCATCTCCACCCACAACAATTCTTTTATTAAAATACATAGGATTTTAAAAGTTTTCCTTCGTAACTTTTGACTAAGGCAAGTGTTTTTTTGTTTTTATTTTTTTTTTTTGGGGGGGGGGGGGGGGCATTTTTAAATATTATATTTACCTCCAGCCGAACTTGGGTAAATTAGTGTTGTAACTTACAAATCCAAACTTTCGCGATTTTTTAAGTCCTTTATGGTAGGCACAAGCGCAATGTTAATTAATACTGCTGCCTAACAGGTTCGAACGATTGGGAGGCGAATGTTTATATCGCATGATCGAGCTTCACGCGCCGGCTGTTCGCTAGTACTCGTTACGGACCTGTGTACTACGCACGATATTGCGTAGTAAAAAAGCAGTGACGCAGAGCAAAACATTCTGTTTTCCTTTTCATTATAAACTTCAGTGATTGCAGCTAGTTAGTGGTTGTACTCTACATGCCCACCCTTCCCCATTCAACGGACATTAAATGGAGCGTGAATGCTCCATTGAATGTCCGAGGCTTTCCAAAGTCCACTCGTCGAACTGCGTTCACCCACACCTTCTCCAATGTTGGAAACTTATGAAAAAGCACCTCCGGGTTGCGCAGCGGGTTGTTTGAGCAGCCCACAGCGCTACAAGTTGTACTCGGCATCTTCCAAAGAACAGCTGGGCAGTCTTGGGCGCACCGAGTTGCACGCTAAAACGAGTCTTGGAGTCCTCACAAGCAAATAAACAAAAGGCTATACCGAAGCTACACGGGCTACAGATAAAAGCAACGGCTAAACACGCCAGTCACAAGCCGAAGTAGCGGTGGTAGCGGCACAAAGAAGCGCGCACAACGGGTGCGCCCGTACGGACCGGAGGAAAAAAAGAGAACGATACTGACGTCACGGCCCAATGTTGCTTTAGCGATTGGCAACCCGCTCGCCGCCCGCTAAGGAGCAGCGGCTCGCGGCGGGTCGCATTTTTATTATCGGCATTAGTTGAGAATGCGGAATCGCCCGAACGTAATTTTTTGAAAGGGGTCGTATTTTGTGCCACTACAGCGATACCATTAATTTATTTCATTTTGAGTTTTGGCCGGAGTTGCCCTTTAATCTGTAGCTTCAGCTTGAGTACTCAAGGTCCGTAGGCATAAAGTTGGATATTTTGTTTATTTCTTTGCTGATCTAGTTTTTCTTTATTTACAAACAACACTGATCCTATCTGCGGGGTAGTGGCAAGGCGAAGTATTACAACTCGAAGCATCAAAATGAGTTACCCATTCAGAGCACAAAATAGAAACAAATGCACTTACAGAATAGCGGTTATTACTGTCATAAAGAATTCCATTTAAGTGTATATTTGTGTGAGGAAAAACTAACCGCCGAATTCATAAACTGCCAGCCTACTCGACTCGAGACTCCACTCGACATGAGTGGAGTGTGGACGAGGCACTCCACTCGAGGAGCCATTGGGCTTCATAGACGCGAATCGGCACTCACTCCACTCGAAATTTCGCACTCCACTCAGCGAGGCGTGAAACGCGCCTGGAAACGAGGTTATACGAACATGCCTTGTTTTCAAACTTCCTTTTGGTGCAATAAAAATATATAATCGTATGTTCCCTTTAGTAAAATATACTGTGCAAACATTAAATTGGTGTATTTTAGTGTTTTCTTTTTTCTAGCGCGAAAGTTATGCGTGCTTCGACGCTAGAACAGACAAAAGCGTTTTGAAGTCTGGCAACAGCGCTTAGCATCCTGGCTTGCAGCTACTCACAGGTTTTCCGCGCTTGTGTTTCCCGCGTTCTGCTACTTTTTTCTACATTCATTTCTACATTCACTCGCAGCTACCGCAGCAGCAGCCTTTCTAGCCTTTCCGCACTTGTGTTTCCTGCGTTCTGGTACTCTTTTTTTTTTACATTCACTCGCAGCTACCGTAGCAGCAGCCTTTCCGTTTGTCTTTCCCAGCGTTATTTCTTGCATTCATGGAAGAAGCTACAGGAGAGTCGTCCGCGGAGGCGCGGCTTGTGTACAGCGCAGAAGAGAAGGAACTACTGAATAGGCTAGTCAAAAAGTACATACATGTGCTAGAAAACAGAAAAACTAATGAGAGCTCTAAGAAGGCAAAAGCCAAGGCCCGACTCTGCATCGAGTATAACTCGCAGTCCTATGTCCGTCCATGAGACGCTAAACAACTAAAAAAACGTTGGGAAAACGAAAAAACCAGATGGAAGAAAACATCATCCACGGAAAAGAGGGACATCCACGCCACAGGTGAGCAAGCGATTCATATGTTTGGTCAAAATAACACAGTCTGTGATCAAAGTAGGGTGATTCGAGTCGTGCTGACACCTGCCTTTGCTCGAGTGGGGGAAGCACATTTTTTGCCGACGCCACAAATGGTGTCAAAAACGCAACTTTGTCACTCACACTGACGCATGTTTTTTAACGCCCAGTGCAGTACGACGGCTAACTCAGGTCGTTAACGTGCATCACGCAGTAGTGATACACGATCGCACGCCAGTTCAATGCTCAGCCAGATCGAAGCGGGCAGGGAAGGAATAGACAATTTTCAGAAGTTTGAGGTTGCGGTAGTGAACGCGCGTGCAAACCGCGGCTGCTGACCTTTCGCCAAAAGTGTTCTAATGGCTTCTTGTGATTTCGTGCAAAGCGAGAGCACGTTTTCTTTCGTTTTTAAAGGCAATGCACGTCTCCCAAAGGCTGCATCCTAGGCACAGCCGTAACACAGAGAAGGTGGTTGCCCCATTCAGTATCGCCCACCATTTGCCATGTATAGTGTGTCGATCAATAACATTGGAACTCGTACTGCACACGCCGATTTCAGGCCTTTTGTGGTGCTCGGTAATCTCCTGCATGAAAACTTGTGCATTGAACCTCTGCACGAGGATTCCTAGCATGAAGCAGTTATGCGAACACAACTTACGCTTTTCAGCATTACACTCGTACAGTTCAGTGCTGAGGGGCACATTTAAGTTGCTGCAAGATCTGGTGTTCTTGCTTAGTAGCACTGTACATGAGTGTTCTTGTGATAACTTTTTACTCACGCTGCAGGAGGTGGGCCCCGTATGTGCCGACCTATGAGCCCGTCTCTGCAGCAGGTGGGAGCAATGGCCTCCCACATGGCAACGCGGCTGCCAAACCCATTTGACAGTTGCCACAACAGCCAGCCGGTCCTGTTGCTGCCCCCGGCTGCATGTTTGAGGCCATGGTGGCTCCAACATATGACTGTGATGAGATTCCAGGTACCAGAGCTTTTAGTTCGGATTAGTTTTGTATGGTGCCATGGCAGGCACTCATTGAGTTCCCAGTCTATGCCTTATGAGGCATGATCACCTTTTACAACATGGCTATACTTTGTTTCATGTTAAGAGACCATAACAGACACTACGACCGAGTGCTGCTAATAAGTTGGTGGGAATGCGTCATGTTTATAACCTTCCAGCCCACTACGGCGACATGCAGAGCGTTCAGTCACGTGACCCGCTTGCCATGTTGGATTGTCCGGGATGGTGGACAGAAAAGCACATTGGCCACGGTCCATCACATGATAAAGCTGAGTGTAGTCATGCATTGCCGCGGTCCCCTACTCTGCTGACGATGGTGATGATGGGCTCACAAAACTATGCAACCCTTCTCCCATGTAAAGATGTACGCACTTGTTCCAGGTTTTTTTTTTTTTTTTTTAGTGCAATCTTTATCCAGTGCATTCATTTTTGGTCTCTGGCGAGGCTCCTTTTAGATTGACTAGCAGGCCCTGGCAATATGTCTGTGGTTTCTACACCTGAGGCAGCTAGACTAGTGGTGTAGATGTACTGGTGCAACTCGTACCGCACCCTCTGCAGGGTTCTCGGGCCGTCCGTGATCTTACTCCACTGCTTCTGCTTGTTTCTCGGGCAGCTCCCCGACTGAACAAAGTCAGCCCCGGCTTCCATGCTGGCTCTCTGCTTTCGCATAGCTTTTCCCAGCTTTCTCCGTTCGAGTGCAGCTGGCACGAGGCGGTGCGGAGGTAGCCAATGGAGGACTAGTTGAACTAGGAATGATCGAGGCTTCAGTGTGCCACACTTGTTTTCTGCTTCTGCCTTTTCTGTTTGCCACATTTTGCAACTTTTGTAGCGACACTCGTGTTCACTGGTATTTATGAGCGCTTTGATTTTTTTGGCCGTCACATTAGAGGATTTTGTCAGCCGGCACAGCAGTCTACTGTTCCTAACCCATGTAAAACACAGGGGCAAAGTCATCTGTGGTGAATGCACTAGAAGTGAAGCTGATGAACAAATATAATGGTGACACTCCTGCCCAACTATGCTAAAAGGGCTGGGGAACAGGACTCTTTCAGCGCTTTCCAAATTGCATATGGCTGCCAGTGACAGTTTCCAAAAGGGATTGCACCAGTTCTCTTGTGCTTCCAGTCTGCTTCCCCTCACACCCCACTTATAGCACAAATGCGTTATGTTCGCTCAGATGATCCCGCCTCGCCTCTGCCGGGAACCAGCAACAGCCCCGGACCTTCGGGTGCTTCACCGGCGAGGACTACTACCCCTCCCCTCCTCCCTAGAGTTCGGTCGACAAGTGTGACCCAGCCAAGGCCAGCCACAAGCCGTATTGCGGCGTTGGAACGGGCCCTTGCTCCTGAAAAGGAGGCCTTAAATTGCGGTGATTGGCTACCCGAGCGTTGTGCGGTAAAGTAGACGCGCAGACTTTTTTGAGAGTGTATCTGTAATGCGAACACTTGTCCCAATGTAGTGTCGTTCCTGTCCCTCGGAAAGCAGAAGTGTGAACCGGCCTTTATTACTCTAGCTAAACGCTCTTGCAATCAATTCTGTGCGGATCGGAGGGCCATTGGCACTGTCCTTCGGGAGAGTCACTGGCAGGACATGACGCCGTCTTCGGTGCCGTGGTAGGGGAATGGGCGGAATGGGTCGAGCAGGGGGGCACGGATCATTCCGCTGGCAGGCCAGGTTATGCAGAGCAGCACAGGCGGTAATGATAATTGTTGAGCGTTCCGGCTTGTGCTGCAGCCGCATATCCAAGCATGGGAACCGCGTTTTCCACACGCCGAAGGCTCGTTCCAGCGAGTTCCTTGTACGGATGTGGGCTGCCTGGTACCTGTGTGCCACAAAATTAATGCAGCACTGAACATCCCGCTTTGAACCTCTGCTACAGAAGACGGCTGTTCTTGGGTAAAGTAGTAGAGCGCAACTGCTAAAGTAGTAACGATGTAATCGAATTTGTTTGTGGTTGAAGTTACCAAACTTCACAAAGGTTTTTCCAAAATTTGAAATCTTTGGACCTTGAAGGGGTCCGAGTTCCACACTTCCTAGCATGTCTTAAATGATATGACTCTTTGGGCATATCCTTATGTATTACAATATTTACATTCATTTTAGGACTGTCACATCGGCCGTGTTCAGCAGAGTTGGCTGATGTCTCAAGGCAAAGCTGCCAAACCATCTTGCTGTGATTGTGCATTGATTACTTTCACTCTGCATAGGCCAACACGCTCGGTGCAAACGTGGTGGCCAGTATTTTTGCAGCGGTTGTGAAGGGATGAAATTTAAATTCTATTAGAAGTGTGTTTAGGAGTCCTCACTTCATGTTGGAATCACCTGTTGCGGTTCCACATTAATCGAGCTTCTGAACTTGGCAGGTTCGACAAAGATTGCCTAACCCGCAGTACAATAATTTTGTTTCAAAATGGTCGCAATTCTCAATGTGGTTTGTTCGAAGGTTAAAAGTTTTATGTACTATGCTCTGAAGTTAAAAATTCGTATTTGCCAACGAAATAAGTTCGAAAATGTTCTATCCTTCCAAACCACTCGGTTTTATCTTCGAACCTTTCATTAGAAAAATGTTTGTGTAGCAGCTCTACTTTGACTTAAAAGAAGTGCACTGCCCTGACTGCATTGCAATGCAAAGTCCAAAGGTCACGAATTTAGCTCTGAAACAGCATTGTAGAAACACGTGCCAAGAGAATGTTCGTTGTCTTATGTTTGACGCCATTGTTTGTCCTATCCGGTTAGCACATACCTGGCTTCTGGGGTTTTCTCTGCAACTGGGCTGCTCAGGGGTGTCATTAGAAATGGCATGCAGCCATAGCCTGCATCCCCGAGCAGCAGGCCTGGCACTCGGTGCTGCTCGTAGAGGACCCGTGCACGACTGTTGTCGAAGATTCGACTGTCGTGCACGGAGCCTGGCCAGCTTGCAAGGAGGTCGAAGAATTGCAGCTGGGGTCCTGTGATGGCCTGGTTATAGGAAGTGAACACCACTATCGTAAGCAGGCAGCCATGAAATGGAAATAGCAGCACTCGAACTGAAATTTACGCTTGTAGATACACATATGTTCTGCGATCGATGCATTTGCCAGCATTGGAAAGAAACTACAACACAGTAATTGTGTCCTGGCTATTTCATGATATGCAATAGTCTATGAAAGCTGCCTCGGTGGCCTCATTCTCAGTTATTTGATGAGGCCGAGTAAAAATTTGCTAGTTCGAGACTACTCAAAAATCACCGTATGTGAAGGGCATATAGGATCCTGTAATTTTAATACAAGATATAATTTATACTATGAAATTAGCACGAACACGATGTACACATTTCTGTGTAATTGTTTTTTTTTTTTTTTTTGCTTTTTAGTTTTGGAGCAGCATCTTGTATACCCTTCAGATTACATACGAAAGCCACGACATTACTGCTATCTTACCAGAGTGGAAGCTTTCGGTAATGACGGGGCTTTATTAGGTTCAAAGCAAACTTTATTTTGTTTTAATTCCTCAACACTACGACCAAATAAAAAATGATCATACCTGAACATTGATGGAGAATTAGCCTTTCCTGTTCCGGTATACCTCGCCATTAGGGCCGCCAGGTCCTTTGATCCTTACGTGTGTACAATCAATGCACCCTGTCACGCCGGGGAACTTCTTCATTTGATAGAATTCCAGTGTGACGTCGTCGAAGTCCGCCGCGCTGTCCGGGAACTTCACGATGCGCCGGAACAGGGTGTTCGCGATGAGCTGCAAAACTCTTCTTACTACGCGGCACACGGTTGGTTGTGAAACGTTTACCAGGTCGCCGGTGACCACCTGGAATGTTCCAGCACCGTAAAAGCGCAGCGCGATGAGTAGCTGGAGCATCGGTGGGACCGGCAGACCTCGATTGGACGCGCTCGCCTCCAGCGGCAGCATCTCGAGGAGACTCGCAACCGTCGCCTTGGAGAAGCGGTAGCGAGCCAGAAATTCGCGATCGGAGAACAGCTCCATGGGGTTAAGCCGGTCCCTAAAACGGCGCCGTGCCACCCGTAACGCCGGTTGTCCGCCGCCTTGGTCCTCGTGCAGGTGTTCGTCAGTCCTTAGGACGAAGTCGACGAACGATGCGTCGGCCGCCATGTTGACCACTGACTTCTCACTCAAGAGTCGAGTGCGGCGCTGGCGCGTACTTGAGATTTCGAGTGAAAAGTGGAGTGAACACTCCACTCGAGTGGAGTAAAATGTTTATGAAGCGTAATACCGCCCTCGACTCGAGTTTCGAGTGGAGTAGCGTCTATGAATTCGGCGGTAAGAATTAAAAAAATATATTCAATTAGTAGAATAAAATGGTAAGTTATCTTAACTGATTAGCATAACAAATAAAAAAGTTACAGTATCAACAGTGTTACTTTTTATACTTCCCATAAATTGATTGAAATTGGTAAAAGAACAAGGAGTGAGTTGGTAAAGGTAGGAAAGCATGTCGCTCTATGCTTTGTGGGGATTCCTGTGGTCTCCCTTCCTTGAGGGCTGTGATACTGGCTGCAGGTTGGAACGCTTGGCCTCCTTTGCCGCAAGCTCCGACCTACTCGTAAAGCGGAGGGTCCTCGGCCTTGGAGGACCCTCCTCTCACTCTCCCGGGTGACCCTCTTCCTGGCCCCACGCTCGGATGCGGCTCACGACTGGCAGGCGAGGAAATTTCGCCTCTTCTTTTCTCGCTTTCGGAAACAGGGACTTGTCCGGTGACCGCAAAAGAGATAGGACATGTCTCGGCTACTTCTTTGATGCTTCTTAGATCTTGGCTCTCTAGAACCCCGCGTATGGCAGCAGGTAAGGACCTTTTCTTACCTCGCCGGCGCGGGAAGCATTTTGGGTGGGGCATAGTAGTTTGTATAGGGGAGTGTTTTCATAAACGCTCTTGGACTCTGTCCTTACTCTGGTACCTGTGTGTTCTCTTCCGCTATATTCAAGAATGAGACAAGGTAGTCAATCATTAACACCAACGGTGGAAATAATTTATCAAACCGACCCGGAGAGCCAAGATTGGGGAAGCATCTGAGAAGTCACCGATACACATCCTTCTATTTTGCGGTCACCGGACGAGTCTCCTTCCTGAAAGTGGGAAAAGAGGAGGCAAAACCTCCTTGCCTGTCAGCAATGATTTGCATCTGAGCGGGGGAAAGTAAAGAGGTACTACCGGGAGAGAGTGAGAGGAGGGCCCTCCAAGACAGGGGACCCTCTGCTTCATGAACAAGTCGGGAGCTCACGGCGAAGAAGGCCGAGCGTTCCAACCCGCGGCCGTTATCAGAGCCATTGGGGAAGAGAGATCACAGGAATACCCACAGCTTTTACTTCATAACGTTTTTGTTCATGTACATTTTTTGTGATACAAATGCAAGCCCTTCGGTAAGATCAAAAACAAATCCAATATTTAATGTGTTAAAATGCACCCCGTGGGCACGAGGGGGAGCGCCGCTAGGGGGCCACGCCTATATATAGGCCGGCCCTCTAGTAGCTGGGTCAGTTGGTGGAGGCCAGACAGCCAGGAAACAGGGTTCGTTCTTCAACGTTAGCCGGATAGACCCCTTACTCACCAGCGTGGCAGCCTCGTCCGTGGTCCTCGCCAGTTTCCTCGGCCTCCTCCTCCTTTTGGATCCGGCATGCCGCCCAAACCTGCCAACGACCCGAACGACGACTCCGAGGATGAAAACAGTCAAGATGCGAGCGGCCTTGTGCGCGCTTTACAGCACCACGTTACTCGAGTTGAGCAACTGGTGGATCAAGACCGCGAGCTCGCAACCCAGCAATTCCGCGCGCTGCTACAAGAAAATCAACGAATTGCTACGGAGTCCCAATCAGCCTTGGCGAACGCCTTGGCCACAGCTGTGGGAAAGGCAATCTCCCAGAACATGCAGGGAACAACACCGGCCCAGCCCGGACCGTCTGCACAGCCTATTGCGGCTTTCGGAGGACTCGGGCTCCACACCGGAGCGGACTCCCAACCAACCTACCCCGACCCGACCTCCGACACCTGGCAGATGGGTACGACACAGGAATATCAGTCCAACAGGGTTCATGCTGGCCTCGAAGACAAAAATTCAAGGGTTTTCAAGGACTTTCAAGGCCCAGCCAGGATATTTTCAAGGACCATGTTGAGAGCCTTACTTAGACAAAACACAATTCTAAATGCGTTAAAAATGTCATATTTATTGCACGAGACAAGATACTAAGGGGCTTTCCTTTTTGTATGCTAGATTCAAAGAAGCACATTAACAACACAAGTTGCCATGTCCCACATGTTAAACAAAAAATATACACCAAAAAAGCACTCGTCCAATGTTCATGGTAGTTCACATTGCTTTTTCTGGACTTTGAGGTCAATGTTCAAAATTTCCTGTGCCTTACTTTTGGCAGTCTTCCTGAGGCTGTTGGATTTCATGATCCATGTGAGGTCACTCGAGGCTTCTGCCTTCTCTGCATAATTGTCTGCTGAAGCCGTCAATTCAACAACAGCTACTTCCAGTTTCTTCTTCTTCTTTCTCAATCTTTGAACTTCTTCGTTATTGCAGCGCCTTTTCACCTGCCTTGCATCTTCAAGCTCCCGCTACTTCTTGGCTTCCCAAAAAGCATGGTAATGGTGCCTTGCAGAAGCCACGGACGTCCTGAGTTCCTTCGTGATTTGTACATTCAAGATGCCACCTGCATTGTTTACAGCGTTACATACAATTCACTGCGAGATGTAGGAAATATCTTTCATATTTTCCACAGCGACCTGCCAGTTAAAGATAAGAAAAAAGGTCTGAGACCATGGCACGCGACGTACGAAGACTTCTGCTCTCCGCAGGAGAAGGCTCGAGCGACTTCGCTGTCGGGAAACATTCTTCTGAACAAGTCACTTGTTTGTGAACAGGACTTGTAGGAATAGTGCGATGCAGTTACTTTTAGTGTCCACAGAATCTCTGCATCAGTCACTAGCTCATGCTTCTTGCACACACCGCCCAAACCCGACGACTGCGATTGCGTTGGATCCACGGACGTTGGGTTCACGGACGATTCACCTACAGAGGGCACCAAGAAGTTCTTGATCGGGTTACTGACTGCCGCCTTCACGTTCGCGTCGTGTTTGGCGCTTCTCATGTGATTTTTCAGCGCCGACTCTCCCACAGCAGCGATGTCGAACTTTTTCGAGCAAGGCTTGCATTTAGCCCAATTTGAATTCGGCGGGTCCGGTGCAATCCAGTGCCTATAACTGTCGTTGCTCAGCCTTGAGCGTTGGAACTTGCATTTCCCTGGCATTATTTCTCACTTGCAGTTGCTGCAGTAATTTTGACTGCACACATTACACACCAGTCTACGTTCGAGCTATGCCGCCAACTTCTGATCTCGTGCCGGAAATAACATAAAGGAGTGGATTGGATGTTGATCTGGCTATGCCCTTTGGAACCGAAACTGATTCCAGTGTGGCCAGGCGTTCATAAACATCTGCTAAATGTCGTCGTCAAACTCGAAAATCAAGGACTTTCAAGGATCTGTAAAAATTCCAGGACTTTCAAGGCCTTGAAAACGCTGCTTTTAAATTCAAGGGTTTTCAAGGATTTCAAGGACCCGCATGAACCCTGGATGCGAGCGGCCTTGTGCGCGCTTTACAGCACCACGTTACTCGAGTTGAGCAACTGGTGGATCAAGACCGCGAGCTCGCAACCCAGCAATTCCGCGCGCTGCTACAAGAAAATCAACGAATTGCTACGGAGTCCCAATCAGCCTTGGCGAACGCCTTGGCCACAGCTGTGGGAAAGGCAATCTCCCAGAACATGCAGGGAACAACACCGGCCCAGCCCGGACCGTCTGCACAGCCTATTGCGGCTTTCGGAGGACTCAGGCTCCACACCGGAGCGGACTCCCAACCAACCTACCCCGACCCGACCTCCGACACCTGGCAGATGGGTACGACACAGGAATATAGGTCCAACCCTTCTACCCACGCCGCTGCTGCTGCAGCGCCCCCCATCCCGGAGCCCCGGGTCTTCGCCCCCTACCCAGCTGCCTCCGACACCGGGAGGTTTTTTGTGCCCCCGGACTTTTCCTTCAACCTATATACCCAGTTCAACCCCCAGGTTGCTGGACGCCAGCGCGTTTTCACGGTCATGGACCCACCAGCCAAAATGACATCGCGGAGGCGTTTGTTCACGTCCAGCAGGCCGGAAAACATTCCCAGCACATCGGACGCCGCGAGATTGCCGAGCTCCAGCTCCTCGAGTGCTTCGTTCAGCTATGGGATTGTCGCTGCATCGGGCTCCCCGCCCGGGACAAACTGCGCATCTTCGACCGCGTACGACTTCTGTACCACGTTGCGCAGTCCGGGTGGGGAGCCGCCCTCGAGGGATATGCCGATCCTTCTGCATCCCTCCTCCTCGGCCCTCCGGTCCCCGCACGCCGACCAGCCGCCACCCGTGCTGGCTCCCCGGACCGAAGTGCCAGTCCTCCCAGGACCCACCGCCCCAACACCCGTGCAAGCAAACAGGCCAAGTCGCCCAAAAAGCCCAAGAAGTGAACCTCGACTTGGCCAGGACACCGATGAGGAAGGCCTTCCCCATCCTCCCGCTGTCCACCCCCCCCCCCAACGGACTCACTCCTGATCGCCACCGTTGGCCTTCCCGACACCCGCGACAACCGTGAGCCCGTTCACTTGCCTGAAACTTTGTGTCCCCCCGAGTGTATACAGCTCTTGGACTCGGAGGCCCCCCCAAGGCATTCCCCGCGCCCTTGATCTCGTCCTCGGCCCCGCTCGGCCCCTGGCCGCGCTGGTGGACGGGGTGCCTACCTTGGCACTCCTCCAGGATGTCCTCCTTCCCGAGGACCTCCTGGCGCAGGCAATCCGAGAGGCTGGCCTTCCCTCCCTCTCTTCCCCCTTTTTGCCGGCCTCAGGGCCCGTCTCTTCCCATGCTAGCGCGTCGGCGGAGTCGGACGGATTTTCCCCGGGCGGTTCGGTGGAGGGGCCTTCCCCCGACTCCGACACCGAGGGTGACCCCGAGGGTGGGGAGGATAGTCTCGCGGACGCAGCCCTCCGACTATCACGTCCGGGTCACCAAATTTGTAGAGGTGTGTTCCTCTACATCACATATTTTATTTACACTATTTTACAGTCTGGCTTAAGTCGTTCTGATAGTCTCGTCCGCTGCTCGCGATCGTCGTTGCCGGGTCTCGTGACCGTGCCTCTTTCTCCTCTTCTCTTCGTAAGCGGTCACTACACACTCAATAGCTTTTGTTTATAGATGGCTAATTTTGTGTTTAATTTGCTATGGTAAAAATGTGCAATTATTTTGTTTTACTAGCACAAACATTTATTAGGCATTTATATAGTGAAGCGAATTGCAGTGCACAAAAGCAAGCAAAAGCACTGCATACAGTGTGTATGAGCATCTTTTGTTTTGCTGTAATCCTCATGATTGCATGTCCTTGGACGAAGCGTGTCCATAATTGTGTGAATATTGCTGTCACAGATACACTAAACCATCTTCAAGCATGTTATTACACCATTTCATCAGATAACATAAGCATATTTTGTTAATGGGATGGCATAATGGTGGAGACAGCAATTTTAGTCTCACTAGTGTCATTACTGTGTTTTGTATTTGGTGTTCTAGCTGCAGTCCAAAAAAAACCAACGAAGGCGGCTGACACGGAGGTGGAGGCGGCCATCCGGGTCTACTTCTACGGCGTGAAGGACCGGGAAGGCAGGCGGCGTTCCCGCTTTTTGGATGTTTGGCAAAGAATGATCTACTCTGCGCACGTTTCATCCCTGATTTCCATGACCCCAAGGCCGAAGGACGTTTGTGTGAAAGATAACGATAAAGATACAAAAACAAAACATTGTGTCCTTAAAAAAAAAATCTAAATTCGTTTTTAAAAGAAAAAGAAGTGTACAAACAAGCACAACGCGTTTACGGACCGCGAGGTTGTGGAACACCCAGTCGTCACGAATGTTCCTGTGGAAAGTAAGGTCTAGGGAGGTTCGTAGCACTAGCCAGGGAAATAAATATAGATAACACAACGGTTTTTTTTTTTCATACCTAAACGCAATAGTGTGTCATCCACTATGCGCAGTGTAGTGGGAGTCAAGAGCAAGAGAGAGAGAGAGAGAGAGAGAAAAGAGAGGAACTCCCATTCGGGATACACAAAGGAAGGTGTGTAGTTCTTCCTTCCCCTTCTCCCCAACTGCTTGGGATAGAAACCGTGTACACGCCCACATTTTTCTTCCCTTGTTCCGTATTCAGATTGTGTCCTCGAAACACTGTGTGCTTGTGACTTGCTAAAGAGGAGTTTGAATCGGGGAGGCTACCCTGACGCTTCAAGATGCGTGGAGCAATCTTCAGTAGTAGCCAGCTGAAGTGGCTTTCTCGGGACCGGTTGTTTTTAGAAAAGAGCATTGAAGTATGCATTTTTAGCTACTCTGGAGCAACGGTCCGCACGCTGTGGGAAAGGATAGACTTCCTGCCGCTGAAGAAGTTGGGCTTTGTGGTAGTTTACATAGGTGGAAACGATCTCCAGAACGGCGGCAGGGGGTCAGCAGTTGTCCAAGACGCTGTGGTGAGTACCCTTTCAGCAAACGTTTGAACAACCTACCAAGTGGGGATCCGTAGGCCAGCAGTAAGAACTATCATTTTGCTATTACTATTATTTCCGAGAAATGCTATTAATGTCTGTGTGTATACGCTTTTTTATGCCTAACATAGCGTGCTTGTTTTTGTGAAGTACATTGACCACCTGAAATTTGCCTTTCAAAAACTGCTCCTGCGTTTCAGGCAGCAGGCGCAGTGTGTGTTTTGTTATAAACTAATGCCCCAACGTCAGAACAAGACAGTAGACCCCGAATTGCGCTACTTCAATAGGGCACTCCCTCGTGCCCTAAAACGCAATGCGGACCACAACGTGATCTCCCTGACTGTGGATGTAAGCCGGTACCCTTTCTTTTCCTATTATTTGTATATGGCATAAATCAAAGACAATAAAAAACCGATAACACTATCAGAGATTACTTCTGCGGCAGTAAGCGGCCTCTTTCAAGCTTTGCCTGCAACTTGTAGCGGCTGGATTTTAGCAAGTATTGTTTTTATTGAATGAAAGGAAACGATTGTGCCAGCATTAATTTTCGCGAATTGGCTGCGTAAACCAGGAGTTGAAAACCAGATCACATTTCAGTTGATGTGTATTGCTAGCTTGGACCTCCTTTGCTTTTTAGTGGTACCTTATCTATTTCAGCCAGCATAGACAGAGGGTACCATATACTATCCTCTATGGCCATTATCTGCTGTCCATCAGATAATTAAATGTTTAGCCTGTAACAAAATTCCTCGAGTAAAAACAAAACTGGTCGTGCAAGCTAAAAATTAAATGACATTAAATTATTTCATTTTACTTATTTTAAAAAAATACCGTCAGCTAAGATTAACAAAAACTAACAAACCTCGCAGTTCTACACTGCAATGGTTGCGTTTCCGTCCGAAGACATGTCTCTTAGTTGTTGTTTTTTTTGTTTTATTTTGTTCTTTTTCAGCACAAGTTTTTAGACCACCAGAGGAAGGTCAAAACAAGGCTTCTGGCAGCCGACGGGTACCACGTGTCCGGTGGTGCCGGCACGGCGGCCTTGGCGGGCATCCTAGTGGGTGACCTGAGCAAAGCACTGGGACCTTGGGTAAAAAAGCACCCAGGAGTTCTCCGAAATCCCTTTATTTGGTGCTGCAAAGTGTGCCAGTCAAACGGCCACGATGCTGGACACTGCAGAAAGTTCCTCGCATAAATAAAAACAAACACGGACTTTGGAGTTTGCTGCCACATTGACCAGTTACACCATTTGGTAATGATGTGTTCGAGCCTCACTCAAATGTTATGTTCGCCACCCACAAACTAAGGAGTGGAACAGTTCTCGTTCGTCTGACCTCCGGAAGTTCTCGTTCACCTGCACTTGGAGAGTCCATCGCTGCGGTCGACTGAGGCAGCTCCGGTGCTGTGTGGCGAGTCCGGAGAGGTCCAGTGGGGTAGGATCAGCCAAACGAAACTTTGCGGTGTCATCGGACAAAATGCGGTGTTCGTCGCCCTAGCGGGATGATGCTATGACAAAAAAAGTTTTGCGAGTAAAAAGACTGCTTGGATGTTTTGATCAATATAAGCTTGGAGATCTCAACATAATGCGCCTTTCATTGGATAGTCCGCCCACTAGGCTCAACCTTATACCAGGAATGAGAAACAAATAAGGCATATACCAGCCTCGTGGGTAGGGAAGCCAGAAAAAAGTATGAAAACTAAAGATAACTCCGATTGTTCCGGCTGTAGCTGCCTTTCGCCCATCTGCAACGTAAGCCCGCGCGAAGTGATACTACAAGCAGAGGGGTGTCACCTTGAGCAACGCTTTCATTCCACGTGCGGGCGTGCTTAGTAGGCCAGCTGAAAGCATCCATCAAGCTCTTGGAACTTTCTTCTTTGCAGGGACTTGCTGTGAAACAGCCCTACGTACACAAGCATACGTAACAGCCCTACGTCCACAAGGTCGGCCACAGGATTAAGAAGGTGGCGGAGAGACACCAAGTCCCAGTTCTTTTCTCTGCTCCCAAGAAACTGTAAAAACTATGTGGTAGAATTGATAGGGGAGCAGCACACGCAATGCAATGCGAAAAGAAGCATAAAAAGCAGTTTGTAATGTGTGAAATGGGAATTGTGTAGAATACCGCTATTGTGTGATAAGCAGTATATTGGACAGTCTGGTAGATGCGTCAACGATAGGCTAAGGGAGCATGCATTATCTGCGAGATCGTCCCCTGCCGGTCATTTGGCGATTCATTGCGACAGGTGTGGGTGAGCCCCTAGGTTTGAAGAGACAACAATAATGATGCGAAACAACAACCAAAGGACGAGGGAGATAACGGAAGCATTTTATATATCACGTAGGGTCGGCACGCGTGTCAGTGCCCCCTCCGTGGCCCTCTATCAAAAAGAGACAGAATATCTCGGCCAATGGGAACGTGGTGTGCGGTGACGTGGGTGTTGTGGATTGTTCGGGTTTTTCGCCTTCATGTTTTCCTTCATGTTTTTCCTATTAAATTTCAGTTCTAAGTCAGTGCCTTGTCTGTGTGTATACCCTTCTACTGGTCCGTCGTTTGTGCTGTTTTCTCGTTCCAATAGATCACGAACTCGCCCAGATTTCTACGCTTCTACAGTTCCTTTCTTCTACATGGGGCTCTTTTGTGTGTTCGCCGTGCCATCACCAGGACATCTACCACATTAACGCCATTGCTGTGGCCGAGGTCAAGGCAAGGCATTGCGCCTACGCCATCAAGACAGGAGTTTACCCGGCTGAGGTCCTGGGCCTTTTTCAGTCACCACGGCAGGGCTCGCCAAATGGATTACGAAGATTCTGCAGTCCGAGGCCTGACGACTGGCTAAATTTCTATGCAAGTGTCTCAAGGTATTGTGCTTCTCAACGTCCAAGGACAACAGAGTGGCGGAGCGGAAGTTTTGGGAATGTAGAAGCCAGGCTGCAGAGCGCTGTCTTGTGGCAAACCCTCAGGTTGACTTTGGATCGTCCAAGTAAGGCTGTCACAATGGATTCTGGGAATGTTGTACAGCTGGGTGACGCCTCGGTACTGGAAAATGTGTAACCCATTTTGAAAAAGGACCGCAAGTTTGCTTGTGAAGCGGTGGTCAAGCCACAGGAACTTCTGACAATTGTTAGGAATGTGGGGGACCGTGTCAAGGAGGATAAAAAGAGATGCATTTTGGAGGGTGTGGAATCACTTCCTACGAAGGGCTCTACAGTGAGATCTTTAAGGCGCAATGATGCCAACCAGGTAGTAACCTTTTGCCTGGAACGAATTAAACTGCTAGTGGCAGATAAGACGGGAGGGTTCATTCTGGTGGCAGAAGATATTTTCTTAGTGAAGGCTAAGCAAGCGGTGCAAAAGAATTTTAAAAAAGTTGGTCGGGTATCACTTATCGAGGTCAAAGAGAGGGCTGCCAAGATGTGTGAATCTATGGGTCTTGATCGGTTAAAAGCATCAGTAACTGGAGCCAAGGGTCTAAATCTGGAGGTGTTTTTCTTAGGGCGATTGTGACACAAAGAGGATCGTGGCAGGCACAGTTGGGGTCGTACCTGCAGCGTCACCTTTCTCGGTTAATCCTTCAAGATCCCTTCAGAGTGGGGAGTGAGGAATGTGTGCACAGTATCTGAAAGACACAAACCCTGGCTCGTGCGATGCGGTGTCATTCGACGCAGTCGACTTATTTTATTTTATTCCACATAAAGAATTGTCGCTTATGGCTCAGGAAAGTATAGAAAAAAAATAGGGGTTGTCACCTGTCAGAATGAACGAGAAACTGATGAGGAAAGATTTTTAGAGTTGCTGTTTCTACCTCAGCTCCACGTATGTTATTTTTGATGACTCGGTTCATTTGCAGAAAGAAGGTATCTGCATTGGCTCAAGCATGGTGCCAGTCTTAAGTGATATCTATCGGTCGAAGTGTAACCGAGGGATTGAACAAACATTGGAAGCCGATGTCCGCATTTTCATGCACGAGAAGCGTCCCCAAAAGCTGAACTTGTATCAAAATGTTGGGAGTATTTAGGGCCTGCTCCACGGGGTTAGACTTTACAATGGAGGATCCTGTAAATGGTAACTTGCAATTTCTGGACCTTACATTGTTGCTTCATCAATGACATGTATGCTGGTGTTATGCTCCCAGATCAAAGAAGTGTCTGGTCCCTTACAGTTCCAACCATTCTAAGGTGGTTAAAAGAGGTATAGTTTTTATCTGTCTTCGCAGGCCTTGGCGAAGTCTTGTCCACACAGGATCGTGGAGGGTTTTATATCCCAGATGAACAGGCTGACGAAGGGGGGCTATCCATCAGCACTCCTTACAGGAGCGGGTGAATCACTGCTGCAAAGGCTTCGGGGGACTGCTGTGGTCCCAGAGAAGAATGAGCCGAGAGAAAGACCGGTAGTGGTGCCCCATGTACACAAGGTCAGCCACAGGGTTAAGAAGGTGGCAGAGAGACACCAAGTCACGCTTCTTTTCTCCGCTCCCAAAAAACTGGAAAAGCTGTGTGGTAAAATTGATAGGGGAGCAGCACACGCTATGCCATGCGAAAAGAAGCATAAAAAGCAGTTTGTAGAGTGCGAAGTGGGAATTGTGTATAGAATACCGCAATCGTGTGGTAAGCAGTATATTGGACAGTCCGGTAGATGCATCAACAATAGACTAAGGGAGCATGCATTATCTGTGAGATCGTCCCCTGCTGGTCATTCGGCGATTCATTGCGACAGGTGTGGGAGCGCCCCTAAGTTTGAAGAAACAATAATGATGCTACACAACAAAGAACGAGGGAGATAACAGAGGCATTTTATACAGGGAGGGCGCGTGTGTCAGTGCCCCTTCTGTGGCCCTCTATTAAAAAGAGATAGAATATCTCGGCCAATGGGAACATGATGTGTGATGACGTGGGTGTGGTGGAATGTTCTGGTTTTTCGCGGCCTTCGTGTTTTTCTATTAAATTTAAGTTGTAAGTCAGCGCCTTGTCTGTGTGTATACTCTGCTACTGGTCCGTCGTTTGTTTGCGCTGTTTTCTCGTTCCATTCAAATGCAATGTGGTCGGCGCCGGTGCGTGTCTCCGCGCTCTTTTTTGCGTTAAAATTGTTGATTCTATGTCTTCCTGGCTATGATGATTTGATGTTTTATGGCGCAAGGGCAACACGAGGGCCAAATAGCGCCAAGGTCCTGTTTAGCTAATTAATATGTAGTATGTTAGTGCATATGGGTAGAACAAATGTACTGCATTTAGCTTATGCATAAATGGGTAATGTGGCCTATAGAGTGTAAAGGGCTCCAAAAATGCATGTATATTAGAGAAGTGACGTGAGGCCACTTTTTTGAAGGAATGTGAATAAGTCTTTGAGCGGAATCTGATGTTCAGGACCTAGAACCAAACACGGATGAAATGGAATGTTAAATCTTCTTAGTGGTGCTAAAAGTGGTTTAAGGAAAGGTTCGAGCTCCCTCCAAACAAAAAGATGCATTACTGTAAGGTCTGAGTCACATGTTTCGCAGGTAGGAGATTCATTGCCCATTAAGAGATGCGAGTGTGTTAAGCGTGTATGTCCAATGCGCAGTCGTGTTAGCAATACACTGTCATGACGCGAGGGGTGACGATGGTCCTGAAATTTATCTGTAGTAGGGCGAAGAGTATGAAGCTTGTTACCTTCACATTTCTTCCATTGCCGCAACCATTTTGTCGCAACACTCTTGGACATCTCATGGCGAATGTCACTTAAGGGCAAAGGCATGTGTGTTCTGTCTTCGAACGGACCCTGTCGGGCAGTTTAGTCGGCAAGCTCATTTCCAGTGATGCCACTGTGCCCTGGAACCCAGAGGAACTGAACATGTCCACCTACTGACTGGATTTCTCGTAACAGCGTATGAATATCTGCAATAAACGGGCGTTTCTTAGGCCCTAGAGCACAGATAGACATTAGTGCACTTAAAGAGTCTGAGCATATGAGAGATTTCTTGATCCGGAACTTTCTGATGTGCTTAAGCGAGGCAACAATCGCATACAATTCAGATGTGAAAACGGATGCTATTGGAGAACTCGGAAAGCATTTCTGGTGGTCCCAGAAACAAAGGCTGCTCCAACAGCATTACCCGTTTTGGAACCATCAGTGTAAAATGCCCGGTAGTCCTTGAACTCTTTAAGGATTTCTAAGAAACACTGTTGGTACACTAGAGGTGCAGTATATGGCTTTTGGAATTCAGTTAACTGCAGGATCACAAGAGATGCTTGGGTCATACCAAGGGGGGAGTGGTGGACGGAAAGATGCAACCTCGCTCATAGAAACCCTAGTGTCTGACAAAACTAGCTGCACACTAATTCTAAATGGTTGGAGACTGATGGGCGTCGAGCAAACAGCTCAGTGAAAGATGGGGCTAGGACATGAGTGTAGGCTGGATTGTCCTTGTACATTGAAATTCTACCTGCATAAAATAGATCTAGCAATTCTCTCCCAAGATGTAGGGGCTGTTCATGGGCTGTTATGTATAGGCTCTCCACTGGTGATGTCCGAAAAGCTCCTGTGCACAAACGAATTGCCTGGTGATGATCAGGATCAAGCTGTCGAATTGTGCTTTGTCTAGCCGATCCGTAAACAAAGCTACCAGACATTGCTAGAACAGGAAGCAGTTAAAAAAGTAAAGCAAGTGTTGAAGATTTTTTAAAATTTATTATAGGAATACAGTAGGAGAGGGCTAAGCATGTCTATTTTTCTATTTCTTTGTAAGGACTCTTAGAGATTGTATTGAATTATTTTAACAATATGCATTTTTAATCTGCTTTCAGTTGATAATTGCTGCATTTTATGAAGTTCTAAATTATGAACTGAATTGTAAATATTCCTTGGGTCTTCACCGTATTTTCACACCACCCTTGATACAGCTCCAGTTGGTCCAAGCTCGAGCACAGGGCCATCAGCTGTATCTACAGGAGGAGTGCCTAACAGTTTCAGTCTGATGGCAACCGAGAGCTCAGTGGACAGTTCTGGTGCTTTCCAGCCCAAGCCCAGAAAGAAATCGTTTGTCTGGGATCATTTCAAAGAGTCAACCACCTACAAGCTAGCAGCACAGTGCAACAATTGCCACCAAAGCATGCGAATGGCTAAAAGGGGAGGTTCCACAAGGCCTGGCACTACTGCACTCCAAAAGCACATGGCAAGAAACCCCCCACAGCATATGCAAAAGGATCTTGTGATGCCACCGCCAAGACCAGAGGAAATGCAAAGTGTGACCCCCCGAACACATCTTAGACCTCCAGGCAGCCAGCTGACCCTAATGCAGGCGATCAACTGCAGTAACACGTGGGAACCAGGCCATCCCAAGGCAATAGCTCACAATTGACATCTGGCTGAACTGATTGCAACGGGCATGAAGCCCTTTTCAATGGTTGACGAGCCTACCTTCATAGAATTTATGAAATTCTGCGTTCCAAGGTGCCTTATCCCTGGAAAGATGTATTTTGCCCGCACCGCGATTCCTGCCTTTCAAGTAACAATCAGGGAGCACCTCCCGGAGCCTCTGACAATTTCTGTTGGGAAAGAGGTTCATTTAAGGACAGACATTTGGACAAGTTGCTAGGTGAATGACTATATGTCAGTGACTGGACATTGGATCGCCCAAAAGCCTGAGGGCACTTTAGAGCTGTGCAGAGCAGTGCTCGACACGTCCGGCTTTGGACAAAGCCATACTGCGGCAAACATTGCTTACAAGCTTCAAGAAGTGTGCGAAGAATGGCTGTCACCTTTTGGCTTGAGGACAGGATACAATGCAACAGACAATGCTCAGTATGTCGCACGGGCCCCGAGGGAGTTGAAGATCAAGCGTATTTCGTGTGTTGCCCACTGCTTCAATTGCCTCAATCTAGTTGTTAAAGCTGGACTGCGCAAGACTGGTGACCTTGTTGAAGAAACATTAAGAATGGCCAGAGCAATTTGTGGCCATTTCTGTCATTCGGCTAGTGCCCAAATGAAGCTAAAGGACATCCACAGAAGACACAATCTACCCCAGCACAAGCTGAACCAGGAGTGGCCAGGCATTGGAACAGCAAATTTTATATGGCAAAGAGACTGAACAGCGACATGCCATTACAGAGTGTTTTAACGACTCAAGCAGTCACCATCTTGGGCCTGAACAGTGGGTGCTGCTCAGTACCATAGTCCGTGCTGGAGCCATTTGAGCAGGTCACACGGCTTCTGAGAAGTTCTGCCTTCAGCGCCAGCTCGCTGCCTTCCTCGGTGCTTTGGTTGTGCGTGCACGTTACTGTTAGCAAGGGCAAAAAAATTACACAGAAGCAATTGGCTGAAGGCTGATCAGTGAAGGGAACATGTCTGGGGCACCCTTCTCCCGAATGAACGAAGCGCGGGCCACACTGTGGAGAAGGCTTTTGACTCTCGAGCCTAGTCCGCAGTCCATTGGCGCTCGAAAACACGCACAGACAGCAGTTCAGGCTGCTCGAGTCAACGTTTTTAGATTAGGAGTTTTTAGAATCTAAAAATGTTTGCTCGAGTTTAGAACCAAATTTCATAACCAATGTTTGGATATGTCCATTTAGGCTGATTGTACGCCGTCCAGTGTACATACAAAGCCTTGTTTATGTTTGAAGCAGTGGCTTAAAGATAAACAAGGTCTGGATGCTTCCGGGGAGCCTGTTCAACCGCATTTTTTGGGGACCTCGAGTTTAGTCGTTGAGTGCTCCTTGCGCTCTCGCTGTGTCGGGTTCTGTGTTGATTTTATTCTTGCCTGTGACCCAGTTCTTTCTCTGTCCTGCGGTCCATGGACCTCCAGAGAAATAGCCCGCATTAAAATGAGCGTCATCTTTCACACCACCCAGAAGTTGTGGACAGTATCGAGTAGTACTGAAGTAGCGAACACTAAATGAACTTTACGGCACATGTAAGATTCGCAGTAAAATTTCTGAAGCTCAGCTCACGCTGTTTACGAAAACTCCTGTCTTCGTGAGGTTCAAAAACTTCGAACTTCGCGAGCTTAGGCTCCGAAAAATTGTGATCTTATCGAAGCTAAACCTGAACCTGAAGCTAAACAAAATTCAAAATTATTGAATCTTGTGAACCTGAATCATACAAGAATAGAAACCGTCAAATTTTGCGAACCTCAATCTTAAAAAAAGTCGAAACCATCGAATTTGAGTTTTTAAAAACCTCGATGACTTCAAACTTTACGAATTGAAATCCGGGCAGTTTCGAAAGTTGCCAAATCGAGCCGCTGGGAGCTTCAAAAAGTATGAAAACTGTCAAATTCGAACTTCGGGTGGTTCGCAACATCCCTAGTGAAAACCACTCACGAGTCAGCCGGAGATACGCTGAGAAAGAGGATGAAGTGAGCATTGGTTAAGATGGAACACAGACTCCAGAATTTATGTGCTCAGTAAAACCAGGAAACGAAGACGAAAATTTTTTTTCGTGGTGTCAGCCACACTATTTACTTTTGAACACTAATTCTAACATCCAACGCAGATATATCTTACCATGTAATTTCAATACACATTAAAACAGGGCAATCGAGCTATATGCACATCTGTTTATTTATTTTTGCAAACTTCATTCAGGACCGCAAGATGGATAGCTGGGGTTTCATAAGGATAAGGCCAAATTAAGCATAGTCATTATGCCGCCGATATTCCAAGTCTTGTAGGATAGCTACCGTCTGAACCCCTAGCTGCTATGACCTACCATCGCTACGTCGTGACCAATGTCCAGTGACGCCGCACGGCAAAGTATGAGCCCTTCGCCAACGACGGACAGCAATGCTGCTGTCAGGGCTTCAGGGATCAGCTCAGCCTGGATCAGCACAAGTGCGTCCTGAATTTCACA
The DNA here is from genome assembly GCA_013358835.2 of Ixodes persulcatus. NCBI lineage: Eukaryota > Metazoa > Arthropoda > Arachnida > Ixodida > Ixodidae > Ixodes > Ixodes persulcatus. The sequence goes on from JABSTQ010010211.1 coordinate 305,833, forward strand.
GGACCGCTCCAACCGATGCCAGCTGTCCGAAACGCTTCTAAAGGCCAGGAATCGTCAAGAGTCACATGTGCACACACACCAGCGTAAAAAGATTTTTTTGTGGATCGTGCAGCTACCAGTCGACAAGTACAACATTGAGAGACACCAAGAAGCCAGACACGGCACTGTGAAGAAGAGGGTGTAGCAACGTACACCACACCTCCTTGAGCCGAGTTCTCGGGTAGGTTCGGGTGATCCCCTAGATATGTTTCGAAATTAAAAAGGGACAGGCATGGGTTTGACCCTGCTTACAACCCTATGGACTCTTTGGAATATGTCTGATGGGGGCCAGACCACCCAAGGACGTAATCAACGAGGCTGAGCTCTTGTTCTACCAATGCCTCTTGAGAAAGAAGTTGCCCTTCCAGAACACTCGCAACATGACAGTGCTCCCCGCTGTCCAGCCCTATCCAATTGGAGGCCCAGGACCCAGTTCAAGGGGGGGCCAAAGAGTGCTACCAACCACCAGTAGAGAGGGTCTCGGAGGGAGCCATGCGCCAGCCCAATCAATAACGATGCCAGACCATCTTAAGACTGGAAACAGCCCTTGACAGAGACTCTTCGCACAAGCAGCGGTCAACAAGTGGCCACAAAGGAGTCTGCAGCAACTCCTGCAGAAGGGCGTGCATCAGCAGCTCCCCTAGCTCCAGAGAAACAAAATGACCTAGAGCCCTAAATTAGATCAAGAGTGATAGGTGTTGTGCAGTGCCCAAGAAAGGGTAGCACATACTGGCCACACATGTCCGAGGTAGCAGTAAAGGGAGGCAGCAAAGAGTCGGGCAAATGTGAACAGCAGGACCCAGGGAGGTCCTGCTGTCTGGAAAATACGATACTTGTCTTGCTCAGTTTTGTGTATTATGTTTTGTGCATGTGATACTGGTTTCATGGTTGCATCCATGCCACAAAGAAGCCTTCATGGCCTTTAATGCAAAGACTGGTCAAACAGCACGTATAGACAAAGTAGCATGTGCAGTTACTTTAAGGCAAAGTGCATAGTTCAGCCTGGATCAGCCCAAGCACCTTCTGAATCTCACAAACCGCTCCAACCGATGCCAGCTGCGTCCGAAATGCTTCGACTGGCCACGGGTCGTCGAGCGTTACATGTGCACACACACCAGTGTAAAAAGGTTCTCATGTGGAGTGTGTGGAGTGTGCACCAAAACATTATTAAGGTCACTAGTGTCATGTGAAACAAAGACACCATTGAAGTCGCGGGACGGCATTTCTGCAGATTCATGCACGAGTACAGACGCCATCTAGCTGTTTAGATTCATAGTCACCAGACAGCATTCTGCTGGTTTACAGACAGCATTTCAGATCTGATCGTAGTTATATCCTACTTGAATCTTGAGATTCAAATCTGGTGAGCACTGCAAGATTAATTATCACTACTTTGGATATGTGTCTCTAAGGTGGTGAAGACTTCATTGTGCAAGATATTTTATTATTTAGTCCCACTGATGTTTATGCCAACGCGTATGTTTCACTTTAAATATAAGACCGGGAAAGTCGAGTACCTCGCTGGATAAGCTACTGTGCCCGACCGGACAAAGGAGGACACTGAAGGCGACATGGCGGAGGCACTCTGGACAGGCCAACACGCTCGTGGTGTGAAGGGACCCTCGACACTCATCAACTTGCCGAGATTTGATATAGTCTGGAGCTTCACCCCGAACTATATGCACTGTGTTCTGCTTGGTGTTTCACGGCAGCTGTTGGAGTTGTGGCTTTCAAGTGTTGGTGAAAGCTACCGTATTTTTGCGATTCTAAGCACCCCCCCCCCCCCCCCCCCCCCCCCCCCCCACTTTCGAAACATAAACACCTGACAAAAAGTTTGCGTGCGAATGTAAGCACCCCCCTCCCAACAAGAAATTTGAGATGAGATCGGAGACGCCGGTACTATCGCCGAGCGCCGGAGTCGCGAACGTCCGCTGGCGCTTGGTTTCAACGTCAGTTAATAGATTGCAGCACATACCGCCATTTTCCACTTTCGCATCCGTGCAGGTTGTGAAAGAGGGTGCGTTGCCGTACCCTCTATCAAAGATATTTTGGCTGTTTTGTCTCCTTGCGCTTGTAAGAGTGACCGTAATGCTGTGCATCACAGCCGACGGTCGGAAACTTGCACCCTACATCATCCTCAAAAGACTAGTCGCGAGAGCGACTAGTCGACCATGGTGCAAACTGATGGAAAGCGGGCTACTCTCCAGTCTTTACTTTATTTCTTTCCTTTAGAACATTTATTCTTTCATTTTGATTATAATAAATTCATATTTCTTGAGCAAATTTCGTATTTTCGGGGCATTGTCTGAATCTAAGCATCCCCTCCCCCTCTTTGAACATCGCAGGTGTGAAAAAAAGGGGGTGCTTCGAATAGAGTAAATACGGTATTACATTGGATCGCCACAACTATTCAGAGCCGCCACATCACCTTCCTCGTCTGCCAAGATCGATTAAGTTAAGGAAATACTGAAAGGCTGTTGAGTGGGAGCAATGGCTTCTGTATTTCAGGGAGCAATGGCTTCTCTATTTCAGCCCCGTGTGTCTAAAGGGCATTTTGCCAGAGCGATTCTTGGATCACTTCGCTTAGCTTGTGAGGGGTGTCTTCCTGCTGCTCCAGGACAAGATTACATCTTCCAATGTAGCCAAAAGCATGGACTGTCTTGTCTGATTTGTTGTTGCCATTCAATTTTTGTGCTTCGGAAAAGGAAATGATGTTGAATGTGCACCAACTGCTTAACCTCTTAAGGAGCGCGGTGTTACAAGGGCCTTTGTGGGCGCATTTGTGCTTTTGCTTTAGGCGAGAACTAGGTTACCACAGCGAACGGTGTGCCTCATAAAGTGATGACGCGAGTGATGACGGAGCACAAGGTAAATGCATGCAAGACAGCTGCTAGTCCCCATGTGCAAAAGTTCTTACAGTGCACCGCAACAAATCTGGAGCCAGGAGCCCTACTGGGAAAGCTGCACGTAGTGCATGAACCACTCCTGGAACCCTTGGCACTGTTGTGGAGCACGACAGAGCCCGGATCTCTGGACCGGTCTTCCACAGCGAACAGCATAAGCCAGAGAGAACCGATTGCACAGACATGAGGCTTGCAAACACCACTCCAAAAGTTCAAAACATTGTGTCCTTTAAGGATCCCAATGGGACCACGAGTGTTTGCGGTCACCGAAGTGTATGCGACTTCCTTGGCATTTTGTAGCAAGCATATCAGGAAGGTGAACAGATGCTCACCCCAGAAGTTGCAAGAGATAGACGACAGTGCAAGCGCATTCATCTCGATGGAATGTCCCACCGGCTTTTTTTTGTGCGATCTAGTCAACCACTTCTCTTCCTCGTAAGCTGCTTTTTCTCGTGTCTGTGTGTGTGTGTTTCACAGCAGTTTAAAGTCATGGAAGAAACTCAAGAGACTGTAATTATTTATATGATGAACTCAAAGTTTGTTCATTTAAGATTGTTTAAATCAATACATGTATGTATAGAACGCACGAGAGAGGCTGATAAGTGTGACAGCGACCAATGTCAAAAGGTATAGCGTGCGAGGATAGACTTTTCCCGACGTTGAGGAGGCGTTGGTGCCGTGGCTCAAGAAAGCAAGGACAAAAAACCTGCCAGTCAGTGGTCCCCGTCTCCTCGAGAAAGCGCGGCTCTTCGCTACGCAGCTGCAACACGAAGACTTTGCGGCAATGGCTGGTTGTCGAGGTTGAGGGCACGCTACATCGCCACAAGAGACATTTCTGGAGAAGGTGCAGCAGCAGACACGGATGGCGCAGAAGGGTGGCAGAACGGTCAGCTGCAGCAGATTTTGATGGACTATGCCCTTGAAAACATCTTTAACCTGAACGAGTCTGCTGCTGCCAAACTGCAAGCTGCTACCAAACAAGACCCTTGTTTTTAAGGGGCAAGCTTGCACGAGAGGCAAGCATGCCAAGGACCGAATTTCAGTTGCATTTATGGATTTCAGTTGCATTTGCTTTGTTTTCGTTTATTACAGTGGGGTGTTCCACAAAAAGGTGGCTGTGCCAACAGAGCAACCTCTACCAGACTCTTCGTTTGCACTCGTCAGACTGTCCCGCACTTGCAGACATCAAGATAAAGGTCACGAAAGACACCAAGAAGCGTGACCCGTTCCTGAAGAGGGCGTTCCCTCTGTCTGCGGTGATCAGGCTCAGAGAAGAACACAATCACATGCTCAACTGTTCCCACGGTCTGCTCATTCTGTGGAGCACCCCCCACACTTGAGCCTGCTTCTACACCTACTTTAAAGGTGGCCTCATGCCAGCAGAAGCCATCGCACCCCATGCCCAGAAGCCGGCAGCGTAAGATCACACCGCTGAGCTGCTGGCCAGTGGTGCCGTGAACACGTGTGGAAACACTGAGTACCACTGGTTCAGGGTGTGGCACAAGAACGCCTTTGGAGATGCAGTGGATCCACTGATGAAGCTGGCCGAGAAGGAACCCGCTTATCTCAAACAAGGTAAAGTCAGCTGCCATCAGAGTGAAATCTGTTCACTTCGAGTTGCTTTTTCTCAGTTCCTGTAAAGTTGACAAGGAAGTCGTACCTCTACAACTTCTGGCTGCCGCTACGTACAAAAGATAGTAACTTATTGGCCAGATAATTTTATTTTATTTTCGTAAGAGGAGAGCAAAGATGCAGACAAGTTGTGAATAATCAGTATTCCAAAGCACCAAGCGTCTGCTCCACGGCGGTAGTGAGGGGGGTTGAGAGGCCACAAGCAGCCCAGAAGAGCCCGAACTAGACACATGCGTGCGGACCACGTGACTGCGTCAGCCGATAGCCGTACTCTTCCCTCCTCCATTTCGTCCTCTCCCTTTCTTTTCTCTCTCGCGGGGATTCGCCGTAAGGGGTCTTTAAATACGCGGCAGGCACACCACACAGGGCCAAGTGAACGAGACGGGGCAATAGGAAAAGGCACGTCAGCGCGACGGCCAGACCGTGCAGGGACCAGGACCGGGCTACGAGACAGAGACCTGTAGACAGCCTCTGCCCATCAGCTTGGCCTCAAGCAGCCAAACACACCGTGTACCATAAACCTCTTCCGATGGTAGCGCTTCCCGGTGCGATTTCATTGGGGGCAAACTGAAGTCTGCTTGAGTGGGCGGTAATGACTAGCTACCAACATTAATTGGTGCTCAACGCAGGGCCCGATCAGGTTCCTGTAGGAAGCCTTGTACTGAATTTCTGTCGGAGTAGCCCGAATGTGTCGGCGGCATCATGCTCAACTGCAGACGGGGCACAGGCGTAGGCGCGAGGTTATAACCTGTGGCCTAGAATTTTATCTAATCTTTCGGAGATGTTAATAGAGCTTCTGCCCAGAATGCCACCCAGAGGAACTGGAATGGACGACGCCATCCAGGAGGGCGTGTGAGATGGGGCACGAGCCCATCCCCCTCCTCAGACACCCGGGTGCCAGCGGGCCCTACTTGCAGGATGGCCAACCCCCTCGGCAGGGAACCAGTCAGCCCAACCTACCAGGTGGTCAACCCACTCGGCAGGGGACCAGCCAGACCAACCCACCGAGTAGCCAACCCGGTTGGCAGGGGACCAGCCAGACCAACCAACAAGGTGGTCAAGCCAGTTGGCAGAGGACCAGCCAGACCAACCGGCAGGGTACTCAACCCGGTTGGCAAAGGCAGGGTGACCTACCCTGGTGGCAACTACGGAAAAAAAATGTATCATTTGGGAAAACGTAACAACCGATAACGCACTTAGGGGGCTCTACATGAGATAGAAAGCAGCTCTTATACAATAGTTTACTTTGTGTGTACTTACAGAACTGTTGAGGATTGCGATAGCTCGCGTCGCGGAGCTGGCAGACCGCCAAGCCGGCATACGCGCACAGGAATACGCAGCAAAAGAGCAGTTGCAAAAAGAAGAAAAAAAAGTGGAGGATGGCAAAAGCAAGGGGAAGGGCACCCGCGCGGCGCGCGTAGAGAGGGCAGGGAGTGCTAGCTGTTGGAACGGTAGCACGCGCTGGTAGCGTGCGCAGGCGTGCGCTCTTTCCCCGAACATCGCTGTCGATGGTCGACTACTTAGCCTCAAAATAAAATAAGCAAAAATAAACAAAAAGTCTTCGCCAAGTCGTGTCGACAACAACGGTTGAGCAATCACACTTTGACCGCCTTATCTTTGTTTACCTTCTTTCGCCGTTCTGGCTTTATCCGTTTTTTTTTTTTTCTTTTTCTTTTCTTGCTGTCTGAATTTAGGGAGTTTTTTTTTTTTTTTTGCTTGTTTAACTTTTGGACATAACAACCGGGAAAGCGAACGTAAAAGGCAGGAAACTAATACATGTATCTCTATGGAAGTAAAACGGGACCGGCGTTTTTGAACGCAACAGCCGGGAAAACGTATCAACCAAGAACGTATCAACGAGGTTCTACTGTATGTGGCTGTGGATCAACAAGTACTACCTCGAGAGGGACAAAGAAGCCAGACACAGCACAGTCAAGGGGAGGGTGTAACGATGTCGGACAGTCAACAATTATGCCATTCCTCTTGTTGAAAAGGACCCAGAATATATTGTCACGTAGGAACAGCCAAGAAAACAAAGAATAACTGGGGGAAACTGAAACGTTTAATGGGGCGAACTTGTGCCCAAAAATAAAAGGAAAACAAAAGATGACAACAGAAGAGAACAGAGCGTCGCGGGCGTCGAGATCGGCGTGATAGCAGAGTCGAACGCTGGGGCGAAACTGACCCTGGCTCGCTCCGCGAAGCCCCTTATGTACACGCGTGAGCCTCTGGAATAATCGGCGCAGAAAGTTCGACGTGTAGAACATTCGCACCTCGAACAAGCACCAGGATTCTCGAATTCGCTAGAACAGTAAATTGCAGGGATAAGCAAAAGACACGTCGCTCCCAGGAATCGAACCCTGGCTTTTCGCGTGGGAGGCAGGCACGATAACCGTTAGGCCACGCGCGCGCTGCCTACGTGACCAGCTGCGCGCGCGGCAATATGTCCGGGTCCTTTTAAACATTTAATCTGCTCTACAAAAGTTTGAAAGGTATGTTTGGTTCGAACTTAAAAGACAATGATACAAGTGTTCATACGTAGCCTTCATTGCAAAGACTGGTCAAACAGCATGAATATACAAATTAGCATATGCAGTTACTTTAAGGCAAAGTGCATAGTTCAGCCTGGATCAGCACAAACACCTCCTCAATGTCGCAGACCGCTCCATGCAATGCCAGCTGTGTCCGGAACGCTTCGACTGCCCAGGAGTCGTCGAGCGTCGCATGTGCAAACATACCAGTGTAAAAAACGTTGTCATGTAAAGTATGTGGCTGTGGGTCAAGTAAGTGCTACCTTGAGAGCGACAAAGAAGCCAGACACAGCACTGTCAAGGATGCTGCGTAGCGACGTCGGACTGAACAAGGATGCTGTTCTTGTTGAAAAGGACCCAGAATATATGTCCGGGTCCTTTTTAAAACTTAATCTGCTCAACAAAAGTTTGAAAGGTATGTTTTTGGTTCAAAATTAAAAGACGATGATACAAGTGTTTTGCTGCCCGATTCCTTTTTGTTATTGCTAACATGAAAGTTGGAGGCATATGAGAGCGATGGCATGTTTTTGGTATGCATACAATATTTCACAATAGACTTCAGATTGCTTGAAGACTCAAACACTCGCACATCAACACCGTCGAACAAACTTTTTTTCCATATTAACATGACTTCTCAGTGCAATTATATCAGCAATAATCTTCAGTCTGTGGGGTATACAGCATTTGAATTATTCTCACATACAGGTATTGATAGTTTAGGCATTAAAATAATAACGCACTGTCACTTCTAGCAAGGCATAAAAGCATTACTGCTGACACCATAGCAGAAAAACTTTTTTTGTTGAAGTTTGTTGCATGAAATATTTAGCTTACTTAAGTTACACAAAAACTTTTAGCATTAGCTGCAGTCTTTTACATTGCACAGGCAGGCAGCCATGGCCAACAATGCGAAGAAGCGCAAGTTAGGTCCTCACGTGTCGGTCTACCAGACTGGTCTTCTGATCAATTTTTTGACAGAGAACGAAGTTTTGGTGAGGGCCACCACTGAGTCCTCTGATGAGGCCTGAGCAGGACGAGTTGTGGGACAAAATTGTGGACGAGCTGAACGCAGAAGGCCTGTCTATCAAAACGCGAGCAGAATGGAAGGGGCACTGGAATACTCGTGTGTGCCAAGCCCGAGCACGGGATTCGGATATAGCGTGTGCTGCTCGGCAGACCGGAGGTGCCATCAATGAAGTTCCACCTATGAGCGCAGAAGACAAGTGGATCCTGTCCCTCGTGGGAAGGTACTCATCCCGTGGATGCAGGGGAAGAAGGATGCCTCCAAGAGGTGATGCTCCTAATCCATCGCCGCAGTCCTCCGTGGCTTCACCAGCAGCGTCGGTAAGTACTGCAAATTCCATTGATCGATAATACACACAAAGCTGTGCTCGACTTACTGAACATAAATGTATGAAACGACGTAGTGCGAGTGGGCTGAATCGTTTTCAGGAAAGTAAAGGGTTCCAGGTCAAGTCATGAAACACTGGTCATATCAACAAAAACCCCAAAAATGTGTCAAGTCTAGGATGCTCGCAATTACAACCAGACATAACCTGAAGGACTGTGTAGTTGTTGTGGGTGTCAACTTTTTTTTTATTTGCATTACACAGGACTCTGCAGCTGGGCGCAACTCCTGAAGCAGAAAAGGCACCCGCTCACCCCCCACCCACAAATGGCAGGAAAAAAAAAAAAAGAAAGGATTACAGTGTGATGGCTTTATCACCGAAAGGTGATAAAGCCATCACGATTAAAAGTACAGGTCACAAAAATGCGCATTTTAAGGTTGTGCTTGCGTGCTGTAATCGGGTTTACATTGTACCCCAATCATTGGCTTCAAGGCCCTTGCACAAAAAAAGACATACACATGCACACAAGCAGACTTACCCAAAGCATGTGCAGGATAATACTGCCCTCTGTATGCCTTCTTCAAGTTCAAGGGTCTCACAATATCCATAAGTAGTTTATATGACCGATGTAAACTCGTACCTTACCACGGGAAAAATGTCCATTTTGAGAGGGTCCCAGATTTTATTTTTTACTAAAAAGCATAAGCTTTTAAAAATTGTGGCCGTTTATGAAAGTGTAGGACAATACGTGCATGCTCTTTATAATTACATAAGTATAAAATAAGAGTCAAAGAAATTTTGAAAGATTTAATTTCTGAACACTAAAATTATTGCGGCCAACAACAACAACCGTGCTGCCCGGTTCATTCAATCCGACTACCGTATTTACTCGCATAATGAACGCACCTTTTTTTCCGAAAAATCGATGCAAAGTTGGAGGGGGCGTTCATTACGCGAAGTAAAATTTTTGCGTCCGTATTTACTCGGATAATGAAATGAACGGACCTTTTATCGGAAAGATCGACGTAACTTCTTACCTCTTTGAGCGCGGCGCGCGACTCCAAAACCAAACTGCGATGCGCAAAAAAAAAAAATATTCCTCTCCTTTTTTTTTCTTGCTTCCGTGTTTTCTTTTTTGTTGTTTTTTCCGCCTTTCGTAAGTTGTTTTGTTTGCCCATGCATTCGCGACCTCGCTGCATAGGATAGAAAAGTGGGTTCATTTCGAGGGCTTCTCGCTTCTCTTTCCAAAGTGCGAGGAGGAGGCGAGGGCAGGGTGGCTTCATTATGTGCGCTTTGCTTAGGCGAGGGCATCTCCACTTTTCTTTCTAATCTCCTTGCGCGCGGCGCGCGACGCACGACCCCGAAACCAAACTGCACTGTGCAAAAAAAAAAAAGCTTTTCTTTGTTTTTTTTTTCTCTTGGTTCCTTGGATTGTTTTTCTTTTTTTTTCCCCTTTCGCAAGCTGAGGGCTTCTCTTTCTTATCTCCTTGCGCGCGGCGCGCGACCCAAAGTCCAGACCGCGCTGTGCAAAGAAAAAGAAAGCTCCTCTTTGTTTGTTTTTTTCTTTTCTCTTGGTTCCGTAGATTGCAAATAAAAAAAAAAAAACTCCTCTCCATGTTTTTTTTCTTGGTTCCGTTGGATCTTTTATTTTTTAACGCCTTTTACAAGGCGTTTTGTTCGCCCACGCATTCGCGACCTCACTGTACCAGGATAGAAAAGTGAGTTCATTTCGTGCGCGTGGGGGGAGGGGGTCAAATTTTTGACGTCCGAGTTGGGGGTGCGTTTATTACGCGAGGGAAAAAAAAGTCCAAATTTTGAGAGCCGACTTGGGGGGTGCGTTCATTACGTGAGTGCGTTCATTGTGCGAGTAAATACGGTACTCACGTTTTTCTAGTGTCACTCGAATAAAATCTGACCTTTCTCTTCCCTTACTTGCTACTTGACGGAAAATGTTTCGCCTGTGCCTATTGCATAAAGTCTATTATTCGCCCCTACTACAGTGCAGTCCACTTATAACGATACCACTTATAACGATATATCGGTTATAACGATCGATTTTATAGAAGCATCAATTTTTCCATTGGTTCTATGTAAAAATAAACCATATATAGCGATGCAATTTTCCCGGCATATCGGATATAACGATCAATAAATGATCGCGTAGAATGTGTTTACTACGAAAATTCAACAGAAAATGAGATAAAAATTGTGAAATTCCGCGAAGAAAGGACCGAGATCGGCGGACGCGATCATCGCCGATGGGCCCCGACCGAATACTCCATGAGTAGGCGCTGCGCGCGGCCTTAAAACCTTGGCGCTATCATCATCATACCCGTAACCTCGTAACCCCTCCCCGCCCTCCTCCTCTCTGCGTCGCTGGCGTGAAAGATGGCTCCGACGAAGCGAAAAGCTATCTCCTTCGAGGAGAAAAAGCAAATCCTACGTGATTGGCGGCAAGGATTCAAGGTCGGAAGTCTCGTCCGGAAGTATGAGCACTCTCAGCTGACAATATCGACCATCCTGAAATCCGGGGACGTCGTAATGAAGAAGGCTGGAACAAGCGGCTTTGACGACCAGCGGAAAAGGCTTAGGGAAGCCTTGTACGAGGATGTCGAGGAGGCCCTGTACCAGTGGTTTCTTACGATCCGAAACCGCACAAGCAAGCGGAGATCTTGGATTTTTTTGAGCGTGTTTAACACCATTTCATTGCGTGCTTGCTGATGACCCTAGAATAAAACTTTGTTATATTGCGGCACTTCTTTTATGGTGTGATTCAGTGAACACTGGTGAGTAACCTTCTGCTTGGGGGAACTATTTTGGGCAGTTTTCAGGGTCAGTCCGGATACAACGATAATCGGTTATAACGATCGGATTTTCCGCATTTAATAATATTGTTATAAGTGGACTGCACTGCACATCAGACTCTTCTCACTCCGCCAACCTATTCGTCTTCTAGACTAGATCATCCTAAAAAAATAGCCCGCCCGCGATGCTTTTCCACAGCACATCAAAACGCCCTTCTCCCCGACGCAATTGTGGACTGGAATGGCCTTCCCGGTGACATCGCAGCCATCGAGGACTCTGCCGCATTTCGCGAAGTGATTCAGATCTATTGTAATCCCCACTCCCCTCTCTAACGCCTCACGGCCTTGAGGGCATTGTAAATAAATAAAGAAATAAATAAATAAACACAACAAACATTATAAAGATATGCAGATTTCTCAGCAGAAAAAAAAAGAGGTAAAACTGTACTAAAAATCAGTGTTGGAGGTAACGCGTTACTAGTAACGACATTACTGGTAACGCGTTACATTTTTTGCTATCGCAGTAACGTACTCGTTAGTATTCTGAATGACTAACGAGTAAAGTATTTTCGTTACTTGTTTACGGTATCGGCTATCAAATTACGTTACTCGTTACTTTTGATCAAAACTGGCGAAATACATTAGGTATTTAAAAAAGTTCACGACGGCCTGATCTAACGTTTAGAATAGCAATATTGTGCATAAAACTGGAGACGTTAGGGGAACTAAATTTAGGTCACTAAGCTCGATGGAGGATCTAGCTTCTCTGCTCGAGGGGCAACTACTTGCACTCGAGCACGCAATGCCCAGGCAATGCCGTATCTTGCTGCTAAGACTTCTGAACCTTTGATTTCCTAAATCAGTGGGTCTTCCACTTATCAGTCCGTCTATTCACTCATCCACCTCAAAATCCTGCACAAGCTTATCGCTGCGCGGAACCAGCATCCGTCACAGTAAACTTTAAAAAAAAACAAAAAAACTTTCTGACCAAAAGAGACATCCGTTTAAAACAGTGGACAACTAGTGGCGAAGCGATTTGCTCGTTTCTCTAGTTACAAAAAAAAAAAAGCCTTTGTGGAATTTTTTATCCTCACTCTCCCCCTCGCTGCCTGAAAGTTCCTGATCCACTTTTGTACACAGAAGAATCTTTCGCTTGATTAGTCTTTACTTCACTAAAGTCCTAATAAAAAAATAGAAAAAAGTTTTCAACCTGGACAAACACGAAACCTTTTTTTTTTCACAGAAAAAACTAAGAGCTACTGCTGGTAAGAGGCAGCAAGTGATTATAACCGGTGTGCCGGTAACCGGTGTCCTGTTCCATATAGTGAAGTAAATCAGTCTCTGGTAATAGTATGAACAGGACTGTTACTAAAACCGGCGTAAAGATGAGTAGTGTTGGTTGGCTGGTTGTGTTCCAGCAGTCCCCGTTCGCATGTTGTAGTTTATAAAAGCTGATTGACTACCATCTCTGACTCACTCTACCTGTGAGATGAACATGAAGAATGAAACTCCGTCACTATGGCCAGGATTGAAGGAAATGTATCAACTAAAGGAGAGGGAATCAGATAATTTAGAGTTTCAATTCCTACTCTGCATGCGGAAAATTAAGCAGCTTCGCGCATCAAAGACGTCTAGTTCTAACTTAAAAAAGCACATTAAGGTGAGTATGTTTCTCGATTATAATTAGTTTTCTCTTCAGCCCACTTTTCACAATGTTCAAAAATCTCGGGTATTTTTAGAACTTGATGTTTCACTGCCCTCGTTGCTTTATGCCAGTGCTAGCGCTCCCAGACCTTCTTAACAAGTTCATTAACGCATTCCGCAAACATTTCGACCATGGCCATAATCTAATATATTAAGCAGGTGGGCTAATATTGAGTTTTCTCTTTCCCGAGACCGAAGGCATGTATGTAAGCGAACACATCTTTGCCAAACATATGTACTCGAACACAAAAGTAACGTAAAGGTAACATTCAGTATTTTTCAAACGTAACAGTATATCGTTACGTTTGTAAAAGTGTAATGTAGCTCAATAATGCGTTAATTTTTACCAAACCAAGAAGTAACGCTATTTCATTACTTTTTTTTCAGTAACGGGCACAACACTGTTAAAAATATACAAAATATAGCAAATTTCAGTAGCAAGAAAAGCTGTAAATTGCAGTGCTGTAAAAAAAAAAAACTTGTCAAGATTTAACACATAGTTTTAACAATCATGGCATGCATGCCATTTGGTCCAGTAGTTTCTGGAAGTGGTAAAACACAAATAAATGTAGCAGGTACTGCAAAAGACATTTGTTTTGTTATCACCTTCGCATGTTATCACCTTCACATTACTCATAACAGATCTTGCAGTTGCACTGCTTCTCTTTTATTTTTTTTTCGGGAAGGGGGGGGGGGGGGGGGGGGGGTTGCAATGCTGTTGTTCTGGGGAAGGAAATGGTTGGACATACCCTACATCAGGTCCAAGAATCTGCTGGGTGAGCTCTGTCCGGAATGCCAGCCAATCCAAACGCATGCTTCTGTGGTGTACGGGTATGTTTGGGTGCTGCTTATGGCGTGCTTGAAAAAGGTTGAATCTGTTGATAGCCGAGATTTAATGCAGTGAAAAAAGAGTCGTCAACCAACAGACATACTTCACCAGGATGTTGTATGATCCAATCAACTGGTTTGATTTGTCAACTCTAAGCATTCTGGCATTGTAGTCAATGACAGCTGCAGCTTCTTAAGGGAGATGGTAGGTAAAAAAAAGTGAAAGCCGTTTACAACTCCCTGTAATGCCGAATTAGAGCGCAGCTCTTGAGGAGGAGGGAAGGGTACTGGGGGGGTGGGTCAAGCGACCTGGGGAGTCACGTGACCTGGGGAGGTCACGTTACCTCGAAGGGGGTCACGTGACAATGACGATGCCGATGACGTCATCAGTGACGTCACGCGTCCCATAATGCACCGCGCGGTTACGCCGACGCCGCTCAAGCCGGAAACGGGCGCCTAAGAGCTGCGCTCCGAAACAACCCAAAAATAGTTTTTGAATAATAGAACCTAAAAATACTATAGTTCCTAGAGAACATATTCTCCAGGCGGCGCACTCGTAGCAGCACTAGAAGTAATTTAAAAATGGTGTCATCAATATACTACCCATGCTTAAACGTGGGCATGGCTTTAGGAAGTTATATTTACATTGCAACTATCATTGAAAAAACGATGCAACTGGAAAGGAAAGTTGTTTTTAATTGATACTATTGACAAGGCATCATGAAAAATCTGTTTTTCTTTTTCAATAGTTTGGATTATTCCCGCAAATGGCACTGCTAGTGGTACACGGAAAGACATTCCCTTTTCTCTTAACGCTGTCTCCCGCGCGCTGTCCGTAGTAGTAGTTATCGCATGCGAGTCCTCCTGCCAGCTTTCCTGGGCCTGTTACGTCATAGCAGGCGGTTCCTTTTCGTGCTCCGAGCGCTGTTCTTTGAGACTCCGATTGTCTTGTCAGCTATTCCCTTGCAATTTTTCCGTCAAGCGATTCATTGTGCGATCTATTACCGCAATAGTGAGGTGGTTCTACACGCGACTTGTTCGCGATGGCGGAGGTACCGGGAGGTGCACCCCACCAGGAACCTGTTCCTGCCCCCTTTCAACGGTGGGCAGCGCGCTTTAGGAACATGGTCACACCTACAACTCAGGTGTCACCACCGGGGCTAACATGTGCGACCGCTGACCACAGCGTTAACATCGCTGAGGTCTTTGGTAAGAGCATCTTCACCTCGGGACTTGTATCCCGTAACCTGGATGTCTACCCATTCAGAGGAGGCAGGCTGGTCAACCTGTACAGCGTCGAGCTTGCATAAATGTACTGCTCTGCTATCTTGTCCACTCACGGCAAGAACTCCGAAGGAGAAAGAATCACCCTGACCATCGGAGAAGTGACAGCTCAGGGCTTGCCAGACAACATGTTTCTGGAAACACGAGCTGCCCAGACCAAGTTCGTCAGGGCTGTCAAGGTCATTACGAGTACTACCGGACGAGCGCTGAAATGTACGCGCAGGCCATCAGCGCACCTCAGACAGAGGCGGAGGGAGAGCCCCCGGTGCCCGAGCTACAAAGGTCGGCATTGCACAGGCTCCCCAGCCCTGCAGTGTTCCCGTGGCCCGACCACACTGGACCTGTAGCCGAAGACCCCGTGACTCTCTCGGCGGAGGAGGCAATGATGTGCCTCATGAGCTACGTCGATGTGTCGCCAACCAGGGAGGCCAAGAACATTGGAACGACCATTCAGGTCAACGTCTATGTGGCCTACTCGAAGATGGCGAATGCCACCGAGACCTGGCTGGCTCGAACGTTTGGAGGCATGGAGACACAAGGGCTTGTCTTCGATTGACTCCTCCCCGCCGACCTCGCCAACATCTATGCGTTCTACGGACGGCAGATGGTCGGAAAAACAGTTAGCGCCCTCTTCAATGCCAGGACAGCTGACCTCTCAGAACACCTCATGCGGATGAGGTTGGTCCTCGAACAATCCACCGGCTCGGGACTCACGCCGTACCTACTCGTGGTGCGCGCGATGAAGGTGTACTCGGACTTCCCTTGGTACAAGATCGCCACCTGTTCCTCTCTGAATTCCAGGTGTTCGAGAGTGCCGTAGGCGAGATCAAGGGAAACATGTACTACGCCTTCGAAAAGAACATGACGACGTTCACCGGCACCAAGTACAAGAATATGACCTGGGTGGCACATCACATCCTGATCGAGTTTGGCAGGGAGATAACCCTCAAGAACCTGCAGGGGTTCAGACCAACTTGCAAGAACATCGACGCGGTCCGGGCCATCGTGGAGGAGTACAGGGCAAACTCGCTCCGACAGAGGACACTACCCTACCCACCGAGGAGGAGGCCAACAAGTTCACCGCCTTGACCGTCGCACTGAGCGACATCAAGCTGACCTAGGTCCGGACCGCCCCGCCACTTAGGTGACTTCAACATGAGTGCATTTTTCTTTAAAAGCTTATGTATTCCAAACTTTATTGCGATTTATTTTTGAGTGTTTCATCATGTTTTTCAGTTGTATTCCATTTTTGTTTGCCCGCTAGGATGCCAAAGAGTGTTGAATAATCCTGCCATTTTGTCACTTGGCACCATTGAAAATGTTAAGAGGATATCGCAGCTCCCGAGCCCTAAGCAATTCCAATGGCAACTTTTTAGTATTTTTTCTCGAGAACCACCGAACGGATTGACTTAGGAATGGTTTTATTAAAAAGATAATGAAAAACTGAGTAATATTGCGGCACTACATTTCCCAATTTTCTAAGCTTAAACGTTTTTACGGGAACTTAAAGATGCTTGAAGAAGCCTTTTTTTTCATTTCGTTCTTCATAATCATTTAAAAATAAACCGGGGCCAAAATACAAATTTAGGCTCGACAATATTCAAGGCCAGGACTTTTAGGATATATCTCTTACAAGATCTTTTTTCCAGAGATTCTCATTGTAACAAAATTTAACTAAGTTTGTAGCCTATCAAAGCGTCAAAAAATTCAGCTGTCACCTGGCGCCATCTATGAGTCTGTCCGCAAAACTTGCTCTTGAAATTGCGCAATGTGTTATTGCGCCCGGACTACTTGCATCTTCAAGGTCGTCGGGTTGACAGTCGGGATTTTGAGGAAGGGTGCCTCTCGAAACAGATTGGTTTTTTTTTTTTTTTTTTTTTTTTATTGGGGCGGAGATACTTTGCGGGTTATCGCGTCAGTGAGTAATAGGTTGTACATCGCCCGAGCGCGTCCTTGGGTGGACGTTCGGTTCTTTGTTGGTGTTTTGGGGTCGCACAAATGATAGTTAGAAGTTCTTTTTTTTTTGGCGGCGGAGATGTTTAGCGGGTGGGTGCGAGTCATTAGTTTTCAATCGCCGGAGCGCGTCATTGGGAGGATTTTCAATTCTTTGTTGGCATTTTGGGTGAAGAAATTTTGAGTGAAAGATTTCACGCTTCAAGCGGTCCTTGCGCGAGGCCTGAAGTTAGCAAATGCAGGTAGACAAAAGCAACCGAAGCGTCAAAGAGTAGATACTGTCTTACCACTTCTTTGTGTTCGAAGTTGCATAGGTGATTTGATCTGGCGATTTCAAATCTACTGCAGAGATGCATTTAAAATGTTTACTTATTTTAAATGTGGAAGAACCATACGCGAGTTCATCGATTTTGTTTTAAGTTCGACATTCGCTTTGCATATAAACTTGTGGAGGCGGATTTCTACCGAAATAAAACAAACATTGCAAAAAAAATCTCAGTGAAGCTAAAAACAGAACAAGCTTTTTGGTAGTAGGCGTGACACGTTGCTATTTGGAAGTTGTGAAAGTTGCGCTGAAGATTCTTTGTTTGACCCTAACCAACACACTCTTGATTCAGTATTTTATGAAATAGAGGCGAATGTATTAGACAAGAACCCACACATCTTTTATTATGGTGTTCGTCGATTGTACTGTCTTGGCTGCGATAAGCCCTTGGTCGGCTGTTACTGTTGGGCGGCGGACAAAATATCTCACCGGAGAACTGGCGGCGGAGAAAAGCTCACTAGTGAAATGCTCACTGCAAAACCAACAAATGCGGAGAAAAGCTCAGTTACGAAACATTTAATTATTGTTTGCACTGCGGTGTTTATATTTAAAACTCACGTCCGCACTTTGCTCAGCGTTCATGCTGCGCTTTTGCGTGTTCGTATATTTGTAAAACCAAGTATTCTCGTTCAGCCCCACAAGAATAGCTTACCTTCTAAGAAAAATGGGGAAGAGGAAGACGAATCCACAGTTTTGCGGAATGTGAACATGTAAAAAAGTGGGGAACGCTTTTTTTTCTGTTAACTTTTACATGGAGACAGGACATTGCCTCGATGTTGAGTACTACGAAAAGCAACAATGTGACCTTCGTCTTGGCACCCGACAACTCCTGACCTCCCAAAAAGTATCAAGTTCGTCTTAGGCCACATAACCGAAAGAGGTCATTGTTTACTACAAAGCAAAAGAAAAACGGAACATAATATTGCCGCGTGAGCAGCTAGCCAAGTAGGCAGCGCGCCCGTGGCCTAACGGTTACCGTGCTTATCTTCGATGCCTGGCCGCGGATTCACCTTCTTATTGTTTCTGTAATGTCGCGTTCTGGTAATTTCGAGAACCCTGTTGCTTATTCGAGGTTAGAATGTTCTAGGCGCCGAACCTTCTACGCCGATTGTTCCAGAAGCCCACGCGTGCACATAAGGAGCTCCGCGTGGAGAGCCGGAGTCAGTTTCGATCCTGCTGTTTCGTCGACATCGACGCCAACCTTCTATTTTGTTCGCCCCATTAAACATTCAGTTTCTTCAGTTATTCACCGCCTCATCATTTGTCATTCGTGACATTATCTTTATCCTTTTAATGCAAAGAAAAAAACACTATTTACATAAAGGAGAAACGATCTGGCCAGAATTCCCATCATGATGTTCGATAAAACGGTGTTCTACGAAACGGCTTCGATGAAATTGGATTCAATTACATGGCGTTCATTGAAATGACTTTGATAAAACAGAGTTCGATAAAATATCGAGAGCTGCGAAGAAATAATGTTAAAACGGTTTGTAAATGTGAGCTTTTCTCCGCATCTTTCCAAAGTCTGGTGAGCTCTTCTCCGCATCCGCCGAATTTCCGGTGTGCTTTTCTCCGCCGGAGAACAGCGCAACACCGGACGCCGTTTCATTGAATGCGTCATAGGTTTCTGCAATAAAATTTGATAATTTCTCATTGTCCTCTAGTACGACAGACACCTGGATGGCACGACGGAAGACATGCCTACATGGGGTGTACCCAAGCGGATAGATTCGGGTTCCGCCACCTCCCCCTCCACTAGCCCCGAATTTTTCGTTTTGTTTTGTTAGCAACGTTTTCTGGCCGGCTATTAGGATTTTTTGTTTAAAAATACCGTCCAATTGTTGTAAATGAACGTTTCGGTACGGGACGACCACTTTTTCGATGAAACTGGCGTTCGATGAGATGTCCTGGAACCTACGCGTTTGCCGTTTTTTTTTTCCTTCGGGGTTATTTTCCCGATTATTGCTTTGCTCGAAGACAACTCGGGCACGGGTTTGTGAACCTCCCCCTTTATTTTTCCCCCTAAAGAGCAATTGGCACTAAACACAAAGAAGGTCCAGATTCTCGGTGTGCCACATATAACGATGACTACCCTAGCCACAACCCAGTGGACCCCCTCTAATAAACCGACCTCACCAAGCGTTCGCGCATGCGTGAAGCCGACAAAAGTTTAGTTCGCAAGAAGCAGGTGGCAGTGTCCGAGACGGCTCGTGCCGTTACGTGCTTTTCACGCGCAGAGTTCCAGCGAGGTTTGGGCCCGTGCTGAAATACTAAAGTTCCCTCGATGCATTGCGGCAGCGGTGGCGTAGTCAAACTGCCTGGTGAGATGGGTCTGTTCTCTTTGAGAGTTGCGTTATCCCCAGCGCAAAGTGGGAGCATACAATGTTCGCCGTTTCGTCACCCTTTCTTTGTAACAACTCGCAGGTTTGTGGAAACTTCAACTCCGACTGAGAGCGAAGTTGGAAGCCGTCCACGCCAATATGGTGCCTCTATTAGCCGCGAGAACGAGCTTGAAATCAGTGTAATGATTGGTTGCTCTATCCCCGCCGTGACGTCACGGGTAGAGCGGTTTTGTCCCCGAGAGATTAGGATCGCACGAATAAAAATATAGGCACTCTGGCACTGTAGGCACAATAATTTTTGCCTCTGAAGAATAAGGCAAAAATTATCGTGTAATATAATATCAGCCAATACTAAAACGTTTCCAAAACGGCTAGGCAAAGAAATGATCTCCTCAGGTCACTATTGGAACGAACTGGAACTCGTAATTAGGGAAGGTATTGTTTTAATAATTTTTTGAGGCATAGCTTTGTGACACCAGAACTACGCTTTGAACAGATAGGTATATAAGATGCAACACTGTCTAAACTTGTGGTTATTATTTTTGGCACTTCGGCAGTACAACATAAAGTTCTGATTCCGTGCCATTTAGACTGGGACCGGACATTTCATCCAACGTCGTTTTGTTGAACGCCGTTTCGTTGAACGCCGTTTCATTGAATGCCGTTTCATCGAATGCCCTTTCATCGAACACCGTTTCATCGAAGCCGTTTCATTGAACGCCGTTTTATCGAACGCCATTTTATCGAACGCCCGGGTGGCATTCCCGCTTCCTGAAGCTGGTCGGAGGTGCCCATCCCGGGTTCTGGAGGTTTTTGACTTGCATCGCCGCAGAACATCAACTGACGGAAGACAAGCTGGAGGCGACGCTGACTTCCCAAGAGCCTCCTCGCCAGAAGAAGGCCATAGCGGCAAGAAATAAGAAGGTCCGCCTTTTTTATAACAACCGACGGAGCATGGCTGTGGGGGACTTTTTGAGAGCAATTGCTCATCATTTAAAACAGTGAATGGCTGTCGCACGAACACATGAACCCCCGAAAGTTTTCAAATAAAATTTGAAGTGACATACTTACTTTTGACTTCATTGAGTCTTAGAACTAAAACAAACAATGTTTCGTTGTAGTTTCATAAATAGCACCTTAGCTTTAGCTACTGCAAGCTTCGGGCAGTAAAAAAGTATCAATACCCCCTGGGCAGTGTACCTAGGGCGCGCCACCGTCGGTTGAACGCCAGCGCCACCGTGGCGAAATGCCACATTACCGAGAAGGCTTAAATCGGCGACACTGCCGGTATCACGTGAAGGATGCCACCCGTTATTTTATTTTGCGGATTCAAACCAATTCAAAATATCGGCAACTTTTATCGCGACCAGGCGTTAGAAAAGGGGAAGAGGTTGTTCCAGAATAATCACGTGTATGGCGTGCGGGAAGAGAACGGCACGGACATTGCGGCCAAATGCCATTCCCAGCAGGGGAAGCACGTGTACGACGTAACACTCCAGGTGAGTGCAAGCCAGGGTTGGGTAGTATCGCGATACAAATGTATCGCGATAGTATTTCAGAAATACATTTTGTATCTGTATTTCTGTATCGTGATACATTTTTTTCACCAGTATCTGTATTCCTGTATCGAAATACATTTTGAACGTTTCTTTGTATCGCGATACAATCAGGATGAAATGTATTTCGTTACATTTTTCGAGAAATACTCCCCCCCCCCCCCCCACCCCCCGAAAAAAAAAAAAAAACAATTCCGAACTCATTTTGTTTTAAAACTTTTGACGGCACTAGGGTTAAGGAGATGCTGGGGCATTGTTACTATGCTCACCAAATTTCCTTCCGATTCTTCAAAATACTTTTCTATGCGTCCTCTTCTCTCTTTTGAGAAGTGCTGCGTAGTCGGGAACTCGAATCAGGTGGCGTGCCAGGAGTGGAGTCAGAGCATCTTCTGCCGCAGGTCCTTAGGCAGGGATTTCTTGAGTCATTGTTTGCTGCCATCCAATGCCCGCTGCTAATCGTCTATCTTGCCTTAGCGGACACAGCCGGCAAAGCTGAGTAACAGTCCGTTGCAGCACGAACCTGGCGGTGGTTGACTTAAAATAGTAGGATGACTCACGCTGTGAAGTTCAACACTTATTCGAATGCGTCAGTGGCTGCGCCCGTAATACTGCACGGCTTAAGGGTACGTCATCAGCCGACGTAAACATGACCCGCTGCTCTGGTGATCCGACACCCAGGAAGGAGGTCAGACGTGGCCTCGCTGTGCCGACTCAGACTTCGTACACCTGCGACTCGTCTCGAACTCGCTGTTTCTCGGAGAGCTCGCACCTGTGCCGGCAATATCAGGTCGCAATTCACGAGGTCTCTGTTTGGATGATGCGAAACTTGAGGACCGCAATCCATGCGCCGGTGGCGGAGGGTCGGCAGGAGGAACCTTCACAGCAGAGATGCTACCATATCGTTTTTTTCAACCGTAATAGAAGATAAGACATGTGTTCCAGGATGCTTCAGGTGGTCCACTGTTCTCAAAAATTCCAAATGACACTGCCTGCACGATCTTCAACCAGGTAACTCACAACGAAAGTATGTATTGTCCTTTTATACAGCAGCGTGGTAAAGTTTAATGTTCAAGGCCACAACTACAGATGAAAAATACCAGTTCATTCCACCGTGACCTCATGTGATCAATGTTGACAAGGGCGTCCTTATTGAACAGGGGCGTGGTGACGTATTCATGGGATTTAGGGTGACGTATAATTTATTTAGAGGTCGAAGTATTTTCGAATCCCTCGTAAGAAAGACAAGATGTCAGGGAAGGGACCGCGGTCAGTCGTTGATGAAACGTTTTCTTGAGTCCATCGAAGACTTCTCGTCGTCCGAAACAACTATTTTCAAGGCAAACCACGGGAAAGTAATCTCGGGATCAAAAACTTCCACTTCAAACTTCATCTCAGTTTTCGTCTCAAACAAATTTGAAAATGTATTGCAGTATCAGTATTTCTGTATTTGTATTCCTGCCCTCCCTGGAATGTATTCCTGTATCTGTATTTCCAAATACTTTTTGCCTCTATTTAAAATGTATTTCCGATACGTATCGCGATACATTTTTACAGATGTATTTTAGTATCAGTATTTTAGCTACTATTTTAATGTATTCCAGTATTTGTATTTCCAAATACTTTTGAGTATTTCTGCCCAACCCTGGTGCAAGCAATGAGAAGTAGATATATTATCGAGATTTACATGAACGAAACGGTGATTTAATAATGTTTTCCTTGCACAGCTAACCCAAGACTCACGAAAGGTCGTTGCCGGGTCATGCACTTGCCGGTACGGTGTTCTCGGCGAGTGCAAGCACAGCGCCGCTGTAGTGCACTACATCAACAAGCACGAGGTCAGCGCTTGCACTAGCGTACCCCAAGCGTGGGGGAAGCCTTCGAAGAGGCCGAAGTTAAGCGACAAGGCGTCGATCGCGGACCTTTTTGGAGGTAGGAGTGCAGCCATATCGGTTCACGAGCATGCTGCAGCATCGTTATGTGGCGTTGACATTCACGAGTCGCAAAAGCTAGTGTCAAGTCGCACACGTTATCGTGCAAGTTACTGCTGGGTCGGTGATTGGGTCGCGCCTAACGAAATACCAGACACCAGCGATACAATGTATCCACGGAGCACTGTTTGAGCTTATGCATATCTTTTATCCTGGGTGCTGTTCAACAGAAAAAAAAAACAAGTATTGCTCAGGATCCGAGTATCTAGCCTAGTCTCGCACGTCACGTAGAATTACAGCCTTCCTGTTAAGCAAAACTATGAATATCATTGGTTTTACTTTTAGGTTATACCTGTGAAATGATTCCCGAGGTAGATTATGTAAAAATTGCAGTGCACAACAGACAAGGAGCGAAACGAAACACAGGTGATGTGTGTCAAGTTTCTTCTGTGCTGCACTTTTCACTATTTCGCCTTACCAACTAGCACTCTTCTGCAAGCTAAACAGTTATGATGGTTTCCAAGCATGGGTAGTAAACATCAACTATCACCCCAAATTGATTAATATCTTGCTGACGCAAACTGCAATTTTCCCACAAAGTCTGCATGCAATCTGGATGTGTTAACTTGTTTTTTGTTTTTCAAATTATCTACAACCTTCTGTTTGAGTTGTTAATGGCGTGCAATGTTAATTTCACAGGCAACCGAAGCAACCTCGTAGGAAAACAAGAGCCACGAGAGGTGCCACCACGCTACATCATTGACCATTTCCCAGACATTGACACTCCATTTACGGACATTCTGCGATTGACAGGACAGAATCAAGTGGAGCTGGAGTGTGTCCAGGTGTTAGAAGACGTTGTAAATGATGCGGTCACCATTGTGAAGAAGTCTGAAGTGGAACTGGTGCTACAACATCTAAGACATCAGGCTTCGGACGGAGAGGCACTGAAGGACCGTCTAGGTCAACTCAAAGACACCGAGAAAGCATTCTTTAAAAAAAGAGTGGCTTCTCATGATGTACTCGGAATCTGCATGGCAACGATGGCACAGTCCAAGTGTGCACAGTAAGATCTTTTACCTCCTCAGAGGTCAGGGTGCATGTTGGCACCTATCTGGGGGGCTTTCGAGAGGCCCAGCTTTGTAGTGAGGTTTCATGCGAAACTGTACTCTTGAAGTGAAACCGCAGTATTGATAATGCAATGCCAAAAGGTCCGAAGGATCTGCCCTTTCCACTGGCAAATTATTGCCCAATATCTGTGCCGTCTACGTTTGCTTTGGAGTTTTTTTTTCTTCTTGGCTTTGCCGCCTTGGCCTGCATGTGCCTGGTGTTGAAGATTACTCTCTATTAACACTACTTTTCACAAGAGCTGCAAAGTCTGTTCCTCAGATTAAATTCATGTTCTCGATACCAACAGGTGGTACCAAGAGCGCAAGGTGCGGATTTCGAGCACAATGGCACATACCATCCTCCGGACCGAAAAGACTCCACAGGATCTCGTCGCAAGCTTGATGAACACCACAAGCTTTTCAAGTGACGCAACGACTTATGGTAATATTTAGGCTTTGAGTGTTCACAATATATGCTAATACCAATTTCAATTACACAGGCTTGCAGACTGAACCAAAAGCACGGCGACGGTTCGAAGAAAAGTTTGGAGCGCGTATCGTGGAGGTGCGTCATTCAAATACCCTAAATAAATTTTTAGTTGCGGTGAAACCGGTCCACAATTCAAAAGACGACAAGACTAATGTTCGACACACCTACACATTAGTGCATTGCGTCGTTTTTGATAATAGGAACCAGTATTGTAAACACACAAAGTTCTCACTGCATCTTTTCAGCTCCAGGCACTATGTTGCCAAGGCCAACATAGTGCCTGCAGCATTTTCAAAGCTACTTGCACGAGTGCATGGCATCGCTTGGCAACTCCTTTGCATGTGAGAATGAGACAAGGTAAAGTGAGGTGCTCGCACAACGGTGCAACCCTACAGTACTGTGGAAACCGATTGCTTCGACAGTATCACCCAGAAAAATTGACGCCAAGTGCAGTGGTTGAAGTGGACAGGTGTAGCCATGTCATGAAGTTGTGTCCAAGGAGGTCTACCTTCCACAGCACTATTTCACTTCTTTCATTTCAGGTGGGCCTGCTTGTGCATAAAGAAAGGCCTTGGCTTTGCGGCAGTGCTGACGGGGTGTTCCAGCAAGACGGGGAAACAGTCCTTCTGGAAATCAAGTGCCCCAGCTCGATAAGAGGGCAACCCGTCGTTGACGCCAATGAGAGAAAGACATTCACTAGCTGCCTAGTGTACACTAATGACGAGTTGTGCCTCAAGCCATCGCACAACTACTACACACAAGTGCAAGTGTTGATGTTTGTGCTGGACTTGCAATCATGTTATTTTTATGTCTACACATGTGATGAGCATGATGCCACTGTGCTCGTTCCCAAGAACGACAAGTTTTTGAACAAAGAGATCCCTTCTCTGGACCGGTTTTATTTCAGCTGGTACCTGCCAGCCCTTGCACAAAACTACCAGATCTAAGCACATCAATACAAGTGATGAAAAAGAAAAATAAAGTACTGCATTCAATTCACTGCAGACAGCATGAGTTGCAACAGTGTTCCCAGCTTCTTTTGCGTACTTGCCAGTTCTTTAGGACGTGGTGGCTTAAAATGGGGCTGCAATGTGAAGCCGAGTACACAAAATATAATCCTGCAATCAGAATGTTTACTTCTGCACTTCAATGTGTTATTATTTTCATTTGCAGTTCCTTGGTTCTCAGTGACAAACACAAAGGTACTCATAAAAGTTGCTCAGATTTCACACTTTCATTATACAATAGAACCCCAAGGGCATAGAAAATACACTCAAAGCTATCAACCATCTTTGCATCTAATAAAAAAAGCTGCCAACTATCTTTTACAACAGGACATGACATACAGCAGGGGTGGCCAAGCTGCGGCTCTTCGCGTGTTAAAGTGCGGCTTGCGGCTTCCTCGCCTATCCCCCCCCCCCCCCCCCCCCCCCCCCTCTCCCAGCATTTCCCCAAAGCGAAATGGAACGTGTTTTAAATCGAAGGACAGGTTGCGGTTTGTTCGTCTTGTGCTACTGCTACCTTACCTACAGTTGGACTGCTTTTAACTTGGATAGATTGGAAGTAGTAGTTCGAGTTCATTTATTTCCTGACCCGAACTGCGACTGTGCAGGTCAGTCGGCACATACTTTTTCATTATCAGACTAGCTTGACTTTTGATATGCATATCTGGTGAATAACATGTCAACTTGTTTTCTGATACATTCCAGAGTTTCTTTTTCAAAGTATCACATACTTCCCAGCAAAGATTCAACAAAAACAACTGGTTCGGTTTTTGGTACGGTTATTGCAAAACTAAGAGATTGATTTGTGGAGAGCTGGTTATCTTAGCTCGCGTCACCAGTTTAGCGTTCTCCTGACTCTGATGTATCCGGTTTGTGTCAAATACCTCACTTGAACCGCAGTAAACTTATTTACCCTGTTAATATTGGCCAATTTCATTTCGAGTGATCCATTCAACGATGCAGAAAACGGTGACACTTCCCATGATCACAAAAATCATTCAAGCAAAAGCAAAATAAGTGTCAAAAGCACGAGCCAGTTTTTTTAAAAATGCATGGCGTTCTTTACTTTTCGATTGGCTTACACTCGAGGATATATTTTTATTATTGTTCTATCTTTCGGGATCGGCATAAAATCAATGCAAGCTTAGACTCAAGTAAATACGGTATCAAAATGAAATCAATTTCATAGTACTGCTGTAACCGAAATCAAACTGCTAGTTTTTTGGCTTGAGTCCCTGCTTTTCAGCTTCTGATACACCTCGCTGCAATCAAAATATGGCTGGGAACAAGACAAAATAACTACCAACTCACCACTGAACACTTCTTTCGAAGTTCTACAGCCTCGCACAGCAGCTCCAACCGCCGTTGTGGGCTTCCACTGGAATCTGGATCATGCTCGGAAGGCACTGGGCTGGTACCACCTGTAGATGGTAATCCTGAAGATCCTGCAGCTGAGGCAGCTGAAAATGTTGATCGCTCCCACCACCTGCAAACAAGTATGCACAATCAAATACACATCTGCTAATCTTGCGCTTTACACTTCCTATCAGAATACCGAGAATCGCAGGTGTCATGTCATATGTTCAATGTCATAGGAGGACGAAATGAATGTCATTTCGTCCTCCTAGGGCGAAAAAGTTCCCTTTCATTGCATGTGCCTGCGCCACACAAGGTACACATTGAGTCTTTGGTATGTCAATAGAGCGATTTGAGAAGTGGTTTGCAGAGAAGTTGTTGCCGAACATCAAGGCCAGGAGCTTGATAGTAGTGGACAATGCTTCATATCACTCTGTCAAACTTCATGCCCCTTCAAGCAGCTGAAGAAGGATGTACAGGAATGGCTAAAACGCTTGAAATTGCTTGGGACCCGACAATATTAACAGCCGAGCTGCTGAATCTTGTGAATATTGAGAAAGCCGCAAGACCTGAACTTGAGAAACGCAGAGTCGGTGCATTAGCAGAGCAATATGAGCATGCGGTTCTTCGTCTGCCACCATACCACTGTGAGCTGAACCCTATTGGGCTGGTGTGGAGCAAGGTAAAGGGCTACATTGCGAGCCAGAAAATCAGCTTCAAGCTTGCAGAGGTGGAAGCGCTGGCCCCAGCCGCTCTCCAGCAAGTTACTGCTGAAAACTGGTCGAGCTATGTACACAATGCTGTCAGAGTGGAAGAGCGAATGTGGGCAAACAATGGACTCGCAGACATCACCATGGACAGATTCATTATTGAGATTGGCGAAGACTCAAGCACAGACGACTCAGATGATGAGGAGATTGGTTGTGAAGCACTCGAGTGGCAGCTTAACCACGGGGTGAGCCAGCACTCAATGACAACCCGTCGTCGCACTTCGTGTCTACTCTCCCTCGTCTGCCGAAGGACCTGCGACTCGGAAAACAGCCACAATGAACGTGCTGCCGTCCCGTATCTGTGTCTACTCTACCTTGTCCTGCCAAAGGACCTGCGACTCAATGAAATAGGAACGACAATGCTGCTGGCCCGTCCAGTTTAGCGTTCTCCTGACTCTGATGTATTCCGGTTTGTGTCAAATACCTCACTTGAACTGCAGTAAACTTATTTACTCTGTTAATATTGGCCAATTTCATTTCGAGTGATCCATTCAACGATGCAGAAAACGGTGACACTTCCCATGATCACAAAAATCATTCAAGCAAAAGCAAAATAAGTGTCAAAAGCACGAGCCAGTTTTTTTTAAAAATGCATGGCGTTCTTTACTTTTCGATTGGCTTACACTCGAGGATATATTTTTATTATTGTTCTATCTTTCGGGATCGGCATAAAATCAATGCAAGCTTAGACTCAAGTAAATACGGTATCAAAATGAAATCAATTTCATAGTACTGCTGTAACCGAAATCAAACTGCTAGTTTTTTGGCTTGAGTCCCTGCTTTTCAGCTTCTGATACACCTCGCTGCAATCAAAATATGGCTGGGAACAAGACAAAATAACTACCAACTCACCACTGAACACTTCTTTCGAAGTTCTACAGCCTCGCACAGCAGCTCCAACCCCCATTGTGGGCTTCCACTGGAATCTGGATCATGCTCGGAAGGCACTGGGCTGGTACCACCTGTAGATGGTAATCCTGAAGATCCTGCAGCTGAGGCAGCTGAACATGTTGATCGCTCCCGCCACCTGCAAACAAGTATGCACAATCAAATACACATCTGCCAATCTTGCGCTTTACACTTCCTATCAGAATACCGAGAATCGCAGGTGTCATGTCATATGTTCAATGTCATAGGAGGACGAAATGAATGTCATTTCGTCCTCCTAGGGCGAAAAAGTTCCCTTTCATTGCATGTGCCTGCGCCACACAAGGTACACATTGAGTCTTTGGTATGTCAATAGAGCGATTTGAGAAGTGGTTTGCAGAGAAGTTGTTGCCGAACATCAAGGCCAGGAGCTTGATAGTAGTGGACAATGCTTCATATCACTCTGTCAAACTTCATGCCCCTTCAAGCAGCTGAAGAAGGATGTACAGGAATGGCTAAAACGCTTGAAATTGCTTGGGACCCGACAATATTAACAGCCGAGCTGCTGAATCTTGTGAATATTGAGAAAGCCGCAAGACCTGAACTTGAGAAACGCAGAGTCGGTGCATTAGCAGAGCAATATGAGCATGCGGTTCTTCGTCTGCCACCATACCACTGTGAGCTGAACCCTATTGGGCTGGTGTGGAGCAAGGTAAAGGGCTACATTGCGAGCCAGAAAATCAGCTTCAAGCTTGCAGAGGTGGAAGCGCTGGCCCCAGCCGCTCTCCAGCAAGTTACTGCTGAAAACTGGTCGAGCTATGTACACAATGCTGTCAGAGTGGAAGAGCGAATGTGGGCAAACAATGGACTCGCAGACATCACCATGGACAGATTCATTATTGAGACTGGCGAAGACTCAAGCACAGACGACTCAGATGATGAGGAGATTGGTTGTGAAGCACTCGAGTGGCAGCTTAACCACGGGGTGAGCCAGCACTCAATGACAACCTGTCGTCGCACTTCGTGTCTACTCTCCCTCGTCTGCCGAAGGACCTGCGACTCGAGAAACAGCCACAATGACGTGCTGCCGTCCCGTTCTGTGTCTACTCTACCTTGTCTGCCAAAGGACCTGCGACTCAAGAAATAGGAACGACAATGTGCTGGCCGTCCCGTTCTGTGTCTACTCTCCCTCGTCTGCCAAAGGACCTGCGACTCAAGAAATAGGAACGACAATGTGCTGGCCGTCCCGTTCTGTGTCTACTCTACCTTGTCTGCCAAAGGACCTGCGACTCAAGAAATAGGAACGACAATGTGCTGCCGTCACACTCCGTGTCTACTCTCCCTCGTCTGCCAAAGGACCTGCGACTCGAGAAATGGGAACGACAATGTGCTGCCGTCGCACTCCGTGCCCACTCTCCCTCGTCTGCCAAAGGACCTGCGACTCGAAATAGGAACGACAATGTGCTGGCCGTCCCGTTCTGTGTCTACTCTACCTCGTCTGCCAAAGGACCTGCGACCTCGAGAAAGAGGACCGACAAGGTGATGGCGTTTCCCGTTCTGTGTCTACTCTCACCACTCGACTCTGCCAACGGACCTGCGACTCGAAGAAATGGAACGCAATGTGCTTCGTCGCACTAGGTGCCCACTCTCCTCGTCTGCCAAGGACCTGCGACCGAACTAGGAACGGACTAAGTGCTGCCGTACTGTTCTGTGTCTTACTCTCCCCTGTCTGCAAAGGACCTGAGACTCGAGAAATAGGACCGACATGTGCTGGCAGTTCCCGTTCTGTGTCTACTCTCCCTCGTCTGCCAAGGACCCCTGCGACTCAAGAAATAGGAACGGACAATGTCGCTGGCCATCACGTTCTGTGTCTACTCTACCTCGTCTGCCAAGGACCTGCGGACTCAAGAAATATAACGACAATGTGCTGGCAGTCCCGTTCTGTGTCTACTCTCCCCGTTCTGCCAAAGGACCTGCGACTCGAGAAATAGGAACGGACAATGTGCTGGCCGTCCCGTTCTGTGTCTCTCTACCTCGTATGCCAAAGGACCTGTCGACTCGAGAAATGGGAACGACAATGTGCTGCCGTCGCACTCCGTGCCCACTCTCCCTCGTCTGCCAAAGGACCTGCGACTCGAAATAGGAACGACGATGTGCTGCCGTCCCGTTCTGTGTCTACTCTCTGTCGTCTGTTGAAGGACCTGCGACTCAAGAAATAGGAACGACAATGTGCTGGCCGTTCCGTTCTGTGTCTACTCTACCTCGTCTGCCAAAGGACCTGCGACTCGAGAAATGGGAACGACAATGTGCTGCCGTCGCACTCCGTGCCCACTCTCCCTCGTCTGCCAAAGGACCTGCGACTCGAAATAGGAACGACTATGTGCTGCCGTCCTGTTCTGTGTCTACTCTCCCTCGTCTGCCAAAGGACCTGCGACTCAGACGCAGAATCAGACGCAAGACACACGACAATCTCTCGGGCAGAATATCCTTGAACAATCCCCCGTGTTTTTTTTTGTTGTTTTTTTCCCCTTTTTTTTCTAGAGCACACAGTCGCGCGGTCTGCTTGGCTTAGACGAGGAGGTAGAATTTAAAATCACTACAGCGAGCGAGCACCCATAAAGATGCCAGCGGACACACAAGCCGGTACACACATACCACGATACACATATCGAGCAACAAACCAGAGGTGAATAGAGTCAATATTTACCTGCTGAACCTTCCAAGTTGAGCCTCAGGATCCACAGACTTCTTCCTGTACACTTCTGGGAACAGCGTTGGGTAGTAACCGGGGTGGTTCTCGATATTGCTCAGTTCGTTGTTCAGGAAATGAGTTGAGCATATCCTGGAGCTGTCGTTTGGAATCCAGTTTGAACCGTCTTCGTCGCTGAAGTAGTGGATGCAAGAATTAGCTTCAAACCTAACTGATATCTAGAAGGTAGCAAGGTGTGCAAACTATGCCCATTTAAACTGATGCCTTGTGTGGTTTTCTAGTTTCCTCGTCCCTATTTAATATAACAGCCGAGTCAAATTGGGAATTCAATCGCTAAGGTTGGAATCTCTACTAAACTATTTTAAAAGCACTTGGGTTCGGTACACGCAAGAAGGTAGCGTAAAACACCTGACTAAAAGCTGCTCGAACGAAGATTTCACTGACACGGGCCCGCAACGGTTCGCGAACATTAAAGAATGTGTGGTTCTCCTACAGGGACGGGCGCAGGTATTTCTTGAGGGGGGGGGGGGGAGAGGGGAGGGGGTCAGGTGTTGGTCAGTGTATCATGTGTTTAAGACCCTCCCCCCCCCCCTTCCCGTTTCTACGCCCTTAATTTTTACACATGCAGAATTTAAGAGGGGGTTAGGACATCCGGACCCCGGACCGCCGCCCCCTCTGAATCCGCCCCTGTTCTCCGATCAAATAACCGGAGTTGAAACAGGTTCTGGCCTCGCAAAGCAGTTCACCAAGTGAACTTATCTCCGCAAGATTTTCACGAAAAGCAGTTCCAGGAAATGCTCCGCGAAACATTGGCACAACTGTCTTGAAAACGCAGTTCGAACAAAATTCGTCCTCCGAGAAGACGGCATGTCAACAGCATGAACCTGGCTCTAGGAAGTCCGTCGCATCGAACATAAATGACAAAAACACCGCGCTTCAATTGTCCTAATTGAAATATCAAATCGAAAAGCACACCTAGCAATGCGTCTCGAGCTCTGCAATATACCCGGAGTACTTACTTTACACGTCGTACGGCATTTATCCATTTCTGGCGGCGTTCTTGTTCCCAGGGCCGCGAAGGGAACCTGTGAAGCTTCACGCCAGCTAGGCCTTCTCGGTTGTGGCAGCCCTTCACGCAACAGTACCGAACGCTCGATGCCCTTCGACGCTTGGTCTTCTGCGGAGGCATCCGGAATCGCACGCGACAGCTGATGGCGTAGCGAAAGTCAGGAAAACCAGACAACTCTTAAATTAACGCCGAGGAAGCGGCTCCTAATTCACACAACCAAGCACAGCTGCCGAAAGGGCCTTCTCAGTGTTGGAAATATTTTGGGCCAGGTGGCGCGACGTGTCCCACCAAACTTGATTGC
Source organism: Ixodes persulcatus (assembly GCA_013358835.2). Classification (NCBI taxonomy): domain Eukaryota; kingdom Metazoa; phylum Arthropoda; class Arachnida; order Ixodida; family Ixodidae; genus Ixodes; species Ixodes persulcatus. The sequence continues at coordinate 338,690 of JABSTQ010010211.1, forward strand.
CCTGACGGTATAGAAAGACATGAGAGGCTAGGAGGCTCACATGGCTAAAGTTGTTGCGCCTGCGCAAAACCTAAGTCGCCTTCTGGCTTTCATGAGTTGGAGTGCGCTCTTACCGGGAGTGCGACATTTTATTTATTTGTTACAATACCCTCAAGGCCCATCAGGTAATACAGAGGGGGTGAACAGACAAGCACAATATGCGAAACAAACATAAAAATTGGTACAAATATCCTCATGGGTTACTTGCATCAAAATAAATTGTAACAGCTGCAAGTTTGGACATTAAAAAACCTGACGATGAAATGGGTGAATGACACGAAAATGCACACGATCCGTGCATAAAAGAGCATATTTCACACTTTTTATATAAGACATTCGATGAAACGGACGTCAGCGATTCGATGAAACGGCGTTCGATGAAACTGCGTTCGATAAAACGGCGTTCGATGAAACGGCGTTCGATGAAACGGCGTTCGATGAAACGGCGTTCGATGAAACGGCGTTCGATGAAACGGCGTTCGATGAAACGGCGTTCGATGAAACGGCGTTCGATGAAACGGCGTTCGATGAAACGGCGTTCGATGAACGGCGTTCGATGAAACGGCGTTCGATGAAACGGCGTTCGATGAAACGGCGTTCGATGAAACGGCGTTCGATGAAACGGCGTTCGATGAAACGGCGTTCGATGAAACGGCGTTCGATGAAACGGCGTTCGATGAAACGGCGTTCGATGAAACGGCGTTCGATGAAACGTCCATTTTTTCAATGGAACGGCGTTCGACAAAACGGCGTTCGATGAAATGTCCGGGAACCCATTTAGACATCGCACACCGATTTAGAAATTGGGGTGACCGTTGAAATCCGGTGCTCTAGAAAAAAAAAAAAGATGTGGTTGTGTTGTCTTAGTGTTAAATGTTTATTCTTTCTTTATCCATCACTTGAACCAACACGCTCTTCTCCCAAGTATAAAAAAAAGTTGGGAATCTAAAGGCTGCTGACAGTATCGTGAACTGGTTCATTTCGTTTCTTTTTGCGCACAAGGAGATCAGACACTTTTTAGAGTGAGTAGCTTTATTTTTCAAAGCACTGCTTCATGAAAAGTAAGCTCTTAGGGCCGCTATTTAGTACGCAACACCATTCTGACTTGTGGTAGATTATTTCGCAGCATTAGGACACGACACATGGCATATTTCGCTTTGTAATGATGATATGGCATATTTTGTTTTTTGTAATGACGATATAAACAGTCTACATGCTATTTGGAAATCGTATCATACGAAAAATCTCAGAACGCAAAATAGCCGAAGAACCCAGCCAAATGAATCCAAAGTATCAGGCATTGAAATGAGGTTGTTTCAGAATCGAAGAGATTGTGTGGGAGTCTTATTTTAAATCAGGCGATTAACGCAAAAACAAAACACAAACTGTATTTACACTGATAAATCAATTGAATATACATCATTACACAGAAGTGTCTCGAACGGCTTCTGTCTGTCGTTTGCCTCGTTCCGCTCGTGTAGTTCCAATCTTCTAGTTTCTCAACAAATTTTCTGGTGAGCGTCAAATTCTTTCCAATCTGCAACAGAGGCGTTCTCTGTGTTTTTTTTCTTCCTAATCCGGTAAGAATGGGACAAAGGGCCCCCTTCGCGATGGCCTGGGAGGCCCACAAAGCCATTCTCGCAGCTCGCAGGGCGGAGGGACGGGATGGCTTTCAGGGTCAAGCCGTCCGCTGATAACCGGAACAAAAAGAGAAGCTTTTTCTTTATTTTTGTTTTGAAAGGCACTATATCGCGTAAGCAGGTGAGTACAAAGGCTTCCTCCCCAGAGCCATCTGGATTCCGGAAAAGTTCCTATCGGAGATGAAATTCTACTGAGATATCCTCTTAATTGTGTACTCGAGTGTAAAGGCAAGTTATACAAGCCAGATTTGTTGTATAACTACTCATGTTTCTGGGAAAGACACCCGATGTGATATCAAGTGCCAACGAATGATACATCATGTTTCTTTTATGAACCATTTATCCACTGCATCAAGTCGATACACATTCCCATGACTTTGTAACCATTCCATTTAACAACTAGTGTTTAAGGGGTGATGGTGGGTAGATAATGATTTTTTCTTACAGTGGGTTGTGGATGGGCTCATATAACCTGAAGAAACCCCAACTAATGTATCTTATTCCTTTAAAAAAAAAAAAACTTTCTTCCTTAACTTGTTGTACGAAGGCTCGCGCAACACGAGTCACACACAAAAAATACAACACTCTCACTAGGATGAGCTGATGAAGCTCATTAATTACACAATTCTAAGGGGTACAACAACTGTACGGGTCGCTTGAGTTCTGCTCCCCCGGGTAACAAAAAATCTGCAGGAACGCACCCTGCCATCCCTTCCCATGAACGTCTCCTTCATTCGGCACGACGTCCTCCAGAGGTGCCTAGGCAGGTGGTCTTCTTTCAGGAGCGCCAAATCACCCACGAGTACACTGTTGTGCATATCCCTCGGCAGGATATGCACAACAGTGCACATCCCGCCGAGATAGCCTTACTGTTGTCAGGGCGTGGTTAAAGCGCAAAATACATGTACGACGAAACCATCTGATCCGACATACGAACTGCCAGAATGACCTTCGGGGGCGAGGGTTTTTGTAGCACCGGAGAGCGTTGAAAACCCTTGTGTTCGCAAGTTGTTGAAACTTCGGAAGATTTTAGACACTTTTAGACCCCCCCCCCCCCTCGCCGCCACATAGGCGGTACAACCTGCGACGTCAGTGAGGGCTGAGAGAAAAGTTAGAGCGGTAAACAAGATTCCTTTTTTTTTTTTTAAGTTTTGAGCATTGCACCTCGTATATCATCCCACAGATCTGATCACCTTTGTGAGGGGGGGGAAATATTGCGCGATTCTGTGCGCACCCCAGATCCTTTATCTTTTTTTTATGCATTATAGAGCCAGGGGTTACACATGAGAGTAACCAATGGCAATTGCTCATTCTGATCCACGAAGATGGATCATGGGCAACGCCACCACCAATCCTGGGCATCTGGATGCCGGGATCCCGGGACACGTGGCGGTCCCAGTCACCGAGGGCGGCAACCGGCGAGACCCACCCCACGGAAGTGCGGCCAGTGGGCAGGACAGGCCAGGGACACCAGAAACGGCCTCTGCCGGCGATGCCGGGAACGGCCACGAAGGACGACCGCGACCTGGAGTGCGCCATAGTGCTGATACAGCGCTGCCGTCCACACCTTCGACGACGACCCCCTCCCGACGCCGACCACGAAGACAGCCATTGACATGACTGACGCTTAAGGGGGGGGAGGTGTGGGAGCGAGGGTCGGCCACCATGCCCAGGGGCTGCTGCCGACCACCCAGAGTGGACAACGTCCAAGGCGCGCAACAGCGCTTGAAGGACAGGCGCGAAAGGCTATGAAAGAGGGAACACGCCCACAGAAGAGAAAGATGAACCGAGGTCACAGAGGCGAGTAGATCGAACGCTACGGCCATGTTATACTTCAATACTAACAACCCTTTGCTGTTACTCTAATAAATGTAGTTTCTTGTTATGGAAACCCCGGCTTCGTGTTGTTCCTCCTGGATGGGCATGCAGCAAGGCAACTCTACCACAAACTTTAACAAGAAACTTCTGGAGGCTACGAAGACTGCAGAAAAAAACATGCAGGTAGTGGCAGCAGAAGCGAAGGCATTAGGGGTGATGACAGCATTGCTGCGACTGTTGACGGTACCTGGAAGAGAGGGCATTCATCGCTCTAAGGTGTTGTAACAGCTATTTCTGCTGACACAGGAAAAGTTTTGGACTGTAAAACTGAGAGCAAGTTTTGTCTTCTTTGTGCAAGGAGCCAGCATACTGATGAAAACAGGCACCTCTGGAACATCATGCACACTGGTTCCCGTGGAACTATAGAAGCCAGTGGCGCAGTGAAGATTTTCACTCACTCTTTTGAGACCCATAGGCTGAAGTACACATCATACCTTGGAGACTGTGACAGCAAAGCTTTCTTGGTTGTTAGGGATGCGAAACCCCACGACAGTGACGTAGAGAAACACTAATGCATCGGTCATGTGCAAAAAAGAATAGGAACAAGGCTTTGCAACATCAAGGAGTGCCTGAAGGGTGAGACTCTGGCTGATGGGAAGGCTCTTAGTGGCGAGCGACGTACGACTAAGAAGAACATAGATTCACTCCAGTATTACTATGGAAAAGCCATACGAGAGGATATGCATAGTCTTGAAGCGATGAGAAAAGTGGTGTGGGCTGTTTATTTCAACAAGCTGTCCACTGATGAAGATCCCAAACACGGCCTGCGCCCACCAGGGGAATCTTCGTGGTGTGGCTACAACCGCAATCTCGCGCTCGGCTCTGCAGAATTCTACTAACACAAGAACTCCCTCCCAGAGGCTGCGATGTCCAGCATCAAGCCAGCTTCTTAAGCACTTGCAGCACCGGAGCTTCTACAAAAGTGCCTTCATGGGCGAACGCAGAATGCCAACGAGTCCCTGAATAATCTGGTGCACGTGCCCAAAGACAACGTTTGTGGGCACATGCACACATAAAAGCTGCTGTGTATGATGCAGTTAGCTTTTACAACAATGGCAACCAAGCAAGGAAGCAAGTGCTTGAGGCTCTAGGTGTCACACCTGGAGTGTTTTGTAATGTGACCCTCAACAGGATGGACAATACCCGAATAGTCAATGATGACTTTCGAATGTCTGCTCAGAGCAAGCAAAGAAAGAAGGCCAAGGCAAGTGCCAGGAAAGGTTTCGAGAAAAAATCTGAGGCAAATAATGCTGAAGACTACATGCAAGGTGCATTTTAGGCTGGACGTTGAACAACTTTCAAAAGTGATTTGTGAAATACACTGTTTTGGCTCGTATAAGGAACATTTTCTCTGCAACAAATGAACCTTTTCTTGTAATATTTTCCCAATTTTTTGCTACATAACTTGTGCATTTAAAAAACTAAACAATATGTGCATGAAAACCTTCTTTTTTTACTTACAAGTTCCTCTAGGCAGAAAGAAGCTAAGTTCAAAAATTTATTTTGAATGAACAAACAATTTAAATTTTATTATTTCAATTCAGTCAAATGCCATTATTGCATAGAAGGTGTAAGAGAAGTTTCATCGCTTTATTAGCATTAGTTATATTTTAAATGTTCCTTAACTAACATAAGAAAACTATTACCGTTCGCTTGAGTTCTGCTCCCCCGGGTAACAAACAATCTGCAGGAATGCACCCTGCCATCCCTTCCCATGAACGTCTCCTTCATTCGGCACGACGTCCTCCAGAGGTGCCTAGGCAGGTGGTCTTCTTTCAGGAGCGCCAAATCACCCACGAGTACACTGTTGTGCATATCCCTCGGCAGGATATGCACAACAGTGCACATCCCGCCGAGATAGCCTTACTGTTGTCAGGGCGTGGTTAAAGCGCAAAATACATGTACGACGAAACCATCTCATCCGACATACGAACTGCCAGAATGACCTTCGGGGGCGAGGGTTTTTGTAGCACCGGAGAGCGTTGAAAACCCTTGTGTTCGCAAGTTGTTGAAACTTCGGAAGATTTTAGACACTTTTAGACCCCCCCCCCCCCTCGCCGCCACATAGGCGGTACAACCTGCGACGTCAGTGAGGGCTGAGAGAAAAGTTAGAGCAATGGACAAGATTCCTTTTTTTTTTTAAGTTTTGAGCATTGCACCTCGTATATCATCCCACAGATCTGATCACCTTTGTGAGGGGGGGGAAATATTGCGCGATTCTGTGCCCACCCCAGATCCTTTATCTTTTTTTATGCATTATAGAGCCAGGGGTTACACATGAGAGTAACCAATGGCAATTGCTCATTCTGATCCACGAAGATGGATCATGGGCAACGCCACCACCAATCCTGGGCATCTGGATGCCAGGATCCCAGGACACGTGGCGGTCCCAGTCACCGAGGGCGGCAACCGGCGAGACCCACCCCACGGAAGTGCGGCCAGTGGGCAGGACAGGCCAGGGACACCAGAAACGGCCTCTGCCGGCGATGCCGGGAACGGCCACGAAGGACGACCGCGACCTGGAGTGCGCCATAGTGCTGATACAGCGCTGCCGTCCACACCTTCGACGACGACCCCCTCCAGACGCCGACCACGAAGACAGCCATTGACATGACGGACGCTTAAGGGGGGGGAGGTGTGAGCGAGGGTCGGCCACCATGCCCAGGGGCTGCTGCCGACCACCCAGAGTGGACAACGTCCAAGGCGCGCAACAGCGCTTGAAGGACAGGCGCGAAAGGCTATGAAAGAGGGAACACGCCCACAGAAGAGAAAGATGAACCGAGGTCACAGAGGCGAGTAGATCGAACGCTACGGCCATGTTATACTTCAATACTAACAACCCTTTGCTGTTACTCTAATAAATGTAGTTTCTTGTTATGGAAACCCCGGCTTCGTGTTGTTCCTCCTGGATGGGCATGTAGCAAGGCAACTCTACCACAAACTTTAACAAGAAACTTCTGGAGGCTACGAAGACTGCAGAAAAAAACATGCAGGTAGTGGCAGCAGAAGCGAAGGCATTAGGGGTGATGACAGCATTGCTGTGACTGTTGACGGTACCTGGAAGAGAGGGCATTCATCGCTCTAAGGTGTTGTAACAGCTATTTCTGCTGACACAGGAAAAGTTTTGGACTGTAAAACTGAGAGCAAGTTTTGTCTTCTTTGTGCAAGGAGCCAGCATACTGATGAAAACAGGCACCTCTGGAACATCACGCACACTGGTTCCCGTGGAACTATAGAAGCCAGTGGCGCAGTGAAGATTTTCACTCACTCTTTGGAGACCCATAGGCTGAAGTACACATCATACCTTGGAGACTGTGACAGCAAAGCTTTCTTGGTTGTTAGGGATGCGAAACCCCACGACAGTGATGTAGAGAAACACTAATGCATCGGTCATGTGCAAAAAAGAATAGGAACAAGGCTTTGCAACATCAAGAAGTGCCTGAAGGGTGAGACTCTGGCTGATGGGAAGGCTCTTAGTGGCGAGCAACGTACGACTAAGAAGAACATAGATTCACTCCAGTATTACTATGGAAAAGCCATACGAGAGAATATGCATAGTCTTGAAGCAATGAGAAAAGTGGTGAAAAGTGGGGAAAAGTGGGGGGGGGCTCCTAATGGTGACATTCACACACTACAATATGAATTCATGCAGCACATTTGTAAATATAAAATAAATATTTCTATGCTGAAGCTATATGTGCGGGAAAACTTCATAGCAGTTTTGGGGTTGGATTCAGTACTTGGATTTAATATTTATCATCATACTGTTTGCGACAAAGGTTTTGTTATGCGGCAGTTATAGAATAATGGAAAAGATGCACGCCTCATTATCCCATGTTTAGGTCACAAACCAAGAAGTACAGATGGAATGCCTAAAGGACTCCAACAAAGAGATAGAAGGGAACAATGGAAGGACGAGAGAATAAGGAGAGACTATGACAGAGTTAAACAGCACTGGCTCGACTTGCACTGACTTGACATGACTCGAAGGGGGCACCCAGGGACACGAATGATGTATGGCCACACTTTGAACCATGATGGAAGAGCACCCAGAGTCTTCGGCTTCCAAGTGCTGATGCAAGTCGCCGTACTAACTGTAGCTTGCAGGGCTCTGTTAGATTATCCCGCCGCGTGTCGGTCAGCCTTTTATGGAAAAGTCGCATGTGACTCTGGTATGGCCACAAACAGACTGAACAATTTTTTAGGTGTGTGACCCGTCCGATTTTGAGGACACCACTCTGTCGAGGCTCAAAATACCAACTCCAATTCCGTTACGTGTAAACATTTCAGCCAAAGAAGCTGTTGTAATACCTCCTAGCCACATCAGGTTAGCTGCACTCAACTCTGGGAGAGAAACTAATGAGCCCATCTTCATTGATGGCAGCATCCACAAATCGCACGGCCAATAGCACCAACCTGTGTCCTGAGAAAAGATAAGTTGGGTGGACTAAGCATACCTGTGGCCAACATCTCCGTTCCTGACAATGCTACGCAAGTTGTCAGGAACACGCAATCAACTGAGGACCCAAGCACTGGCAGCAATCGTCTAGATGTCTGCATAAGCTATGACGACACGTTGCATAAACATGGACGTACATCAGAGTTCGGAGTTGCTGTTGCAATTGAACTGGCGACCAGCTTGGTGCTCGACCTAGCACAAAGCCAAGATGCTGTCTGCTGCCAAGCAAGTATGCCAAGGAAAGGGGCGCAAATAACCCTGGATACTTGCTAGCAACGAGAGCTCTAGAAGGGTTTGTGTCTTGGGACCTAGAGTCGTCCGGGTTATCATCTGGACACTCGACCGGCTGTCCTTGGTGTCAGGAAGTGTACGGGGATCGTGCACAGGCATTAGAGACTGCCGTTTCCGCAGCCCAGGGCATTAGGGTTGCCAGCCCCTTCGCCAGAATGATTTTTGCAGTTGTCGGCCTCGCGGCCCATAACTACAAAAATCAAGGAACTTGTGCCCGGCGCATGAGCGAGGTGCGCGAACCAGAAAGGGGCTTGGGGGGCCGGCAATCGTTGGACGGCTCCCGAAGATAAAGGTCTGTTTTTGGTTGGTCCTTCATGCAGGTGAGCGGTATGCACCAAACCCTACAGTATTTAGCAAGAATTGCCATGGGGGCTAGTTGGGCCCAAGGAAGATGACGAAGACAGAGTGGGCGGAGACCCACAAAGAAACCTGCCAGAAGAACTATTAGGAATCATCAAATGCAAGGAAGGTCCAGGCAGCCACAATCACCTTCAGCCAGTCTGTTGAGCTGCACAACATCCAGTTTGTTACCATTCTGTACGACAGTGACAGCAAGATTGCACCAACGAAGTCATGAAAAAACTTATGAGCTGTTACTCACGCACCTCGAAAGAAAACACGCCTCATGTCAGGAAGATGTGGCAAGCCATCTTTGCAAGCCTTCTCCACATATACTAGACAGATGAGGAGCCCCACCCTGTCACATGGGCTATCCAGATGGCGAGGATTCGTGGTGCCATAATAATAATAATAATAATAATAATAGTTTATTTCCCCAGTGCCCCAGAACAACCGTGAGGTTTTGGTATGGTGGCACAAATGCCCACAATTGGATAAAAGAAAAGATTCAGCAGTATCTCATGGAGGCACCTGTCCTAAACATGGTACAGTGCATAGTCAAGATTGCGCTTGAACGTGGTACAATCACTGAAAACGTCCAAGGTTGGTGAGTCAACATTGTTCAAAGAGACTGTATGCGGGCTAATGGCGACAATGTTTTTTGAAAGTGAGCGTAAAACAAGGAACGATGTCTACAAGATCGAGCAGGAGTGTGGAAATTCACAGAGCCTAGAAGATCAGCGTCGATGTGACTGTTAATTACTTTATGTAAAAATAAAATATCACGAGGGTCTTCGCTTCAATAAATTCTGTAAACCTAGCCTCTTAAGAATGTCGTCGTAGTCATAATAGAACCTTCTACCAAAATACTTATCATAGACAAGACGAATAAAACGTTTCTGCACATTTTCTAGCCGTGACGCATCAGTGGTGGTCAGCGAATTCTATGCGACACTACCAAACTCAAGTTTTGGACGTACCAGACATAAGAACAGTCGGCCAAGGCATAAATGATTCTTAAAGTCGCATGATAAGCGGTATAGCAAACACATCATTCGGACGGAAGAGGCAACAATCTTTGAAACATGATAAGAAAAGGAAAGTCTAGTGTCAAAATAGATCCCAAGGTCGCGAACCTCGGTAACTTGTGGGATGGTAGCTGATGCAAGAACTTAAGAGTAAGATAATATATCGCGTTTATGAGACATTGACAAGATTTTTGTTTTGTCATGTTAAGCACCAACAAGTTTGCAGAGCGCCACTCAGATATGCGTAAAATGTCATCTTGCAATACACTGCAATCGTCAAATTATCTCATATTCGTGAATATCTTCATGTCATCAGCAAACAAAAGCAAGTGTGAATTTTTTAGACACTTTTCAATGTCGTTGATGAATACGAGGAACAGTAGGGGCCCGAGGTTAGATCCTTGGGGGACCCCAGACGTCGGAATGAAAGTGTCGGAATAGCTATTCGCAATTCTCACACTGCTACGACGATCAGTTAAGTCTTAAACCAGTTCAAAAGGGTCGGCGATACTCCATACAATGAGAGCTTCAGCAATAGTAAATCATGATTAACTTTGTCGAAGGCTTTTGTCATATCAAAATAAACAGTATCAACCTGGCCTCGAGAAGGAACTATAGGAACTGGGTAACCAAGAAATGAACAAAGATTTGTTTTCACGGAGCGTCCCTTTAAAAAACCATGTTGAGCACTACTAAATTTCCGTCTAAAATACAGTTGAACCTCGATTTAACGAAGTCACCATGACCCGATAATTATTTCGTTAAATTGGGAACTTCGTAAAATTGAGAAAGACATTTTCTGGGCATAGGCTGCGCGGGGAATCCAAATTTGTTCGTTAAATTGGGAAATTCGTAAAATCGGGTTTTGTTAAATCGAGGTTCAACTGTAATACGAAACATGAGTGTAGATGACCATCTCAAATACCTTTGAAAATGTGCACAGCAAAGATGTCGGTCGGTAGTTATTTACGTTACAATCATCACCACTTTTATGTACTGGTATGACAACATTTTCCATGATGATGGAAAAACGCCACTTTTCAACGAGAGGTTAAATATGTGATTTAAGATGGGGGCTATTAGGTGTGCATACCCCTTGATAATAAAATATGGGATCATATTCGTTCCCACTGACAACTTCGACTTCAGTTTTGATATCGCTTCAAGAACTTCAACTGTGTCGATAGAGGTAATTGTCAGAAAATCGTGGTAACCAGTATTGCCAGAAGGGGTATAACTTGAGAACGATTCGAGGTGCGTGGTGGCAGAAAAAGTGCCCCATCCCTGTTCGTGGAAACCAACAGCACATGGAAGTGGTGCCTGACACACTTCGTATTCATCAGAGGAGGGGGACCGACAGAAAAAGTGGAACCAGACCAACCAAGCGTTTTCGCTTCCGAGCTGTGCCAAACAGTGACAGCATGCTTGCTTTCCGTAGAGCAACGTATGCACTGAAAAGGTCTAAGGAACACCTGCTGAAATGTGTCTTTTTGGTGACGAGCTGAAGCAGGCCCAAGCAGGCCCAAGCAAAGATGCAAAGCATGTCTACTCAAGTGCTGGATAAAAAACTGAAGACACTGAAGCTGTCTTCAGCTCAGATGAAACTAATTAAGAAATGTGACTTGGCTGCCAGATGCAGAAGCACAAAGAACAGATGCTACACTGAGCACTGGGTCTTGATATGCCTGCTTTTGCATATTCGAAGCCCATCTGGTTACTCATTTATGAGAGACAATGAGATCTTGTCGCTGCCTTGTTTGACTTCGGTACGATGGTACCTGTCAATGGTTCGGATCAAATGTCGATTTCACTCATTTCTTCGCGGTCTTCAAGAGGAAGATAATCACAAAATCTAGCTCCGAGTGTCATGGCATCTCGGTGTTTGATGAAATTCAAGAAAGAAAAGAAACGAGAGTAAACGCTAAGACAATGACGTATGCAGGGTTTGCAGACTTTGATGAAGTGGCAATCTGTTCAGATGAACTAGCAGATCACGGGCCGTTGTTCACATTTCGCGCATTCGGTGACAGCTACTCCCAGCCAGTTGCAGTCTTGGCAAACAAGAGACCTACAAGGGGCACAGTTCTCGCACAGCAAGTAATGTAAGAATTCTGTTGCTTGAGGATACAGGATGTGTTCGTTGATGCCATTCTGTGCGATGGGGCTGCAACTAACAGAGCCATGTGGAAGCAGTTTTCTGTGAATGGATCAAACATGCAGAGAAAAGTTTGTTCACTCTTTGGACGATCAGCGCAATGTTTATGTTTTCTCTGATGTGCCACATCTAGTCAAATGTGTAAGGAACTACCTGCTGAAATAGAACATGTTGTGGACTAACGAGGGCCGTGTAATGTGGGCACACAATGACAAGGTGTAAGTTAAAGACAGCAAGCTTCCTGACTACCTTATGGGGTGTCCAAAACTTACGCATTCTCACATGTACTCATCAAACACAAAGAAAATGCAAGTTAAATTGGCCACGCAAGTGTTCAACAGGGGTGTCACTAAAGGTCTTCAGTATTACTCAAGTAGAAGAGTGCCAGGTCTAGAAAACGTGAGAGCCACTGAATTTTAGTCTGAATTAAGGACTTGGTTGATGCACTCAACCAAAGTCACCCAAAAGAGTCTGAAGCTAGGCAGTAAAGATACGGGGGTGCTAGCATCCCTTCTGCATTGGCTGAACACATGGGAGAAGGAGCTTGTTTCTGGCAGAATATTCTGCGAGTTCATTCTGACGGCGTCAACTGCTCAGGGTTTGCGTGACAATTCTGTTTGAACTTTCAAAATATCTTCTTGGGAACTGTGGTTTTAAAACTTCAATCAAGATGTCCTCGTCAAGTTTTTTGGGATAATTCGCCAGGCCGGTGGCCAGAATGAACATCCATCGATGCCAGCCTTCCCTCATGCAGCTTTACAACATGCTGTTCATATATGACCTAATCAAGCCACCCACATTTGAAAACTGCCAGGTCCAGAACGTAAATGAATCTCAATTTCTTACACTCTCGAATTTTACACCAGCATTCTAAGATGGTTCTGACCAGGAAACTAAACCTCAGGAGCTGAAGCGAAACCTTGATGGCCTGGTTGACGTGGAGTGGGGTGTGAAGATGTGTTTGGTCGTGTGTACCCATCGGCGCATGTGGAAGACTATTGTATATTACATTACCAGGTTTCTCTACAGAAAGCTCCTGAAGCACACGACCTATGCAGCATGTAAGCTAGGGCTTGTCTCACCAACGTCGTTATCAGAAAAGCCTGAAGCTGCATTTGTAAACTGCAAGACCCATGGAAAGCTCTGCACCCTACTACTAATGCTTTTATTCTTATATGTGCCACAGAAACTTGCTTTCAAAAGCGTGCTGAAAGCAAGTTCGCTTATGAGCAAAGTCTTGATGAAGTCATGGATAATTTTCTCTTCGTTTTCTTGCACCAGTCAAATGATTGATATAAGAGCAGAGATCTTGCATTACTACATATCAATTAGGATGAGGCAATAGTGCAAACAAAACATGAGAGTTAAGAAAAAAAGTCTAAGCTGGTTTGATATCCATTTTTCACACAGATGACTCATTATGCCAAGCATGAGCAGCATTTCAAGTACAAGTACTTGAAATATGTACCATAAAAACTCGCGTATAATACGAACCCGTGTACAGCCGAATCTCGTTAATTCGAACATGCTTAATTCAAACTTTCGGTTTATTCGAACTGATGCTGCGGTCCGGACTACACTATATGTATTTCAATGGGCGAAAACGCCCGGTAATTCGAACGCTTAAACGCCCGCGCCGGTTAATTCGAACATCCCGCGCCGCCAAGCATGCCTTCAGGAGCGGGCTAACTCCACGCGGCAGCGCCTCCAACGCCTTCAGTTCCAAATAACCATGACAACCGATCACGTGGTGAACTTCAATGCTGCGATGAGCGGTGCGACTGACGTTATCTCGATTCCAAGCGTCATGGCGAGCCGGGGCATGTACCGCCCACCAAAAGACCTCAAGATGAAGGTAAAGATACTGCAAGAAGTTGACTAAGGCGCCACTTTCCAAGACGGAAATAGCAAAGAAACACAGCATCACGAAGAGCACTCGAAGCGCTGGTCACCACCGCGCGCTACTTCTCTTGCCAGGAGAATGCGGATGCCGCGTTAGAGCTGGTCTCCAAGCTCCAAGCGATCTTTGTTGATTCACGACTGAGGAACCGCGCACAGGCAAGTATCACGGATTGCTTCCCTTTGTGATCGGTGAAAATAAATGTCCTGGAACTCGGCACTAATGTGTTAGCTCAGTGCACATGCGCTGCCCAACGCAGCGCTGCACGTAAGTACTCCATTTAATGAGCTTTCGTTAATTCGAACTTTGTTTAATTCAAACAAATTTTCGGTCCCCCATTTCGGTCCACTTTTCCGCGTTACATACGACCCAGGAAGTCTTAAGAAAAACGTTTATTTGCGTCGCAATTGAACCTTAATCACTGTCGTCACTTCCATCAGACTCCTTGTCCGACACCTCCTCCCAAAGGCAGTCGTCTTTAGCTTCAATACCGTCGAGCGCATTTGAAATCCTGCACTTCTTGAAAGAGCGAGTAGCGAGTGACGAGCGTGTGCCGACGCAGTGAAAACCCAGCGTGGCGCATAAAGCGAGCAACCCAATGTCAGCTCGCCTCTCGCCTTCTCTTGCATCAGCTCGATGTTCACGGCGAGGTGCCGTTCACGTCGCTCTTTTCCAAAGTCACTGAGACTTGCCTCTATGTCGGCGAACGCGCCATTCTTTGCGCCTCTAAAGATTCTTGTTCCGTTGCACGCGAAGAGAGGTTGCTTTTGTCGTCTCCATCCACGAATGCTGCCTTCATTTACGGCGAATTATCGTCCAGCAGGACTGTTGCCGATGTCTTCCGCAACCAAAATGACTTCTTTTAGGCGGAAGCCCCCATGTGAGACGTGTATTCCTGCATTGTTTTGAGAGGAACCTGACAAAAACCTGCCTTCCCGTCAAAACGCCGCGATTGGGCTAGATAATATAGCAGTCTATCGAGAACTACCAATAGAAATTGTAATATATTGTTTGTATGGCCGCTATTAATACTCGAATCTCGTGCTACAAGTGTTTTGAACGGAACTTCGCACAGGCGCTCTGCTGAGCAGAATATTGGCCGATGTAAGGTTTTCTATTTATCTTTAGCAGTTACCTCAATATCCAACCATAAACATTAATGAAATCTGGAGTAGTGCACTTAAAAAAGGTTACTTAGAAGTCCGTATCCACAAGTGCAGGCGCAGCGCTTACTTCCTTCTAATACGGGGGAATGCAGATCGTTGGAGAATTCCCGAGGACTTTTGCTTTCGGCTTTCAGATTTTACAATAGCCAACGATACTTGTGGTCATCAGAATTATTTGTTTTGTTCACCTGAACACCGGAAACCGTCAAGTTTACGGACCACCTGCGGACTACGTGTCAGTGCGTCTTCAAGTTCAAACGCCGCCTGATCATTTCGGCTAGCATAAGCTTCCTGCACAATGCGAACTTTATACTGGTTAATACTCAGCGTGATGAAAGGTACAGAGAGAAAGAAATAGAATGATACTATTATTAGAGGTTCACAAACATGGAAATGATACAGCACTTTGTTTAGCAGTGTGCAGTGACCCATGACCATTTTTCATGCTAACTCAGCGAAATCTGCTGAAGCGCTTGACACAATGAATCACTGCACTACTGGGTTACTTCTCGGACCTTACATTGGCAGTTTTGCCCCCACCCGAGCCGAGAGGTTAGCCTTCCCCTACCAAAACATTCCTGGCCATGCCCCCGATGTGTGGCACTGAATGTTTGTTTTATAAAGCAATTTTTTTCTCCTTAACAGCCCGTCAGGAAACATGAAGACGTCTAGCAATGATGACTTCATCCGTCCAGTGCAGGAGGGAACCTATTTAGAAGAAAGTGCAGCAGCTGATGGGCTGGAGCCACAGGCATGCAATGTCGAAGTCTATGAAGTGGACGAGGAGGGCCATTCTGGGGGGGTGGGAAGCCCATTCACTCCAGCTTCTACCAGTGGCGCTACTAATGAGCCCCAAAAGAAAACGAAAAAGAGCAATCCTGACCCGCTCTTGACAGAGCTCCAAAATATAAGTACTAGTGTTGCATGCCAGAAAAAGCCAGATGCTCATGAATATTTTGCCCTATCGTTGTGCGATCCAATGCGATCTATTCCTCCGTCCAAGGTGTTAAAAATGACTAAAAGCATCCTGCAGGCGATTGAAGATTGCCAGGAGTAAATAGGTTAGGCCTGCTTCAGATGGGGCAATTTTGCCCAGTAATCCCGCCGTTCCTCGCTAGGAGAAAACGAGACGGATCAATCCCAGCATTTCCACGTTTTAGCTCGAGGATCTATAAACTGCCCCGCCTGTAGTGGGACTTAGCGCTGCCAAGAGGGTACCTCGTTTCATTTTGTTCTATTTTTGATGTTTAAAAGCTACTGGGGGTGCAATAGTGGAATGTAACATTCACTGCATTTATTCATGATTGCAACGCATTTACAGAGACATGAGGATGTTGCACGCAATACATTACACTGTGTACAACTTTGTCTCCCCTTTTGGTAAGACTGCTGTGTAGCATATTGGGCCCAAGCAATGTTTTCAGACTATTAACAATATCTTATTTCTAGGAATGCAAGTTGTCAAGACTTATCTTCTTTAATGAGTCTCACTTTGATTACCTACATGTACTTGGTATGTTGTTACTGTTACCATTACAATTCGTGGATTCTGTACTGCTGCAGCAGGCAATTTACGGAGATGGAATATGTTCAAGTTACATCTATATGCAAAATATTTATTCCAGCATTCAAATACATTAATACAACTAGTGCAATACAAAATTCAAAACAAAGTATGCAATGTGAGAAATATGTAAACTTGACAAGTTGCCGTGAATCAATATATCTAGAGCATTTACAAGTGCCTTCAAACAGTAACTAATAATGAAGCAATGTGATACAAACATAATGGGAAACTTTGTGCTGCCTGCACAGGTTACTTGAAATAATCATGGTTAGTTGTGTTGCCTTCACAATAGACCAACCCACCAACCTGCTTCACTACGCTGCCGCAATGCATCGCAGGACCTGTAGTCTTTCGCTAACGCTACAACCAGGCTGGGGATCTGAGCGAGCAGAGCACGAGCCGCAACGATCTGTCTCGTGCACTACCAAATGTGTCAAATTAACTAAAGTCATTGTTGTGTGGCGCATGCACCGAACAGTTAGCGAGATCGATCTATTGGCAAAAATGGTAGTGAAAGCTCAGTTAATTCGAACTTCAATAATTCAAATTCATGGATAATTCGAACTGTACGATTTGGTCCGGCCAAGCTCCATAGAAGTCTATACATAAAAAAGCCCGTTAATTTGAACGCGGGTAGGTTCCGCCACAGATAATTCGAACTACGCGCCACCGCGCCGGCGGCTTGGCACCTAGCACACGGCCAGAGAAACGCACCCGCTGCCTACACACGAGGCTGTGTCGCCTCCGAAATGGAGAAAACGGCGAGAGAAGGCAAGATCGGGAAAAATCTAACCGGCGCGGAGGCGGCCAGAAGGCAGCGGCGGCTGCCTCCTCTCCGTTCTACGTACGTGACCTCCGAGACTCCTTGCCCGCGCTGATCAAATCTTGTTGTGTAGCTGCTGTTGTTAGCGGAAGATGACGTGGCAAGCACCGAAACACAGCGAATCAAGTACGTCGCAGCTGCGCTTGCAATCAAGAACCGAAAAATCGGGGCCTTTGCCACCTTCGCCAATGTATGTTCGGCGTCTGTCTCGGCAGTCTCCGTCGGGTGTGCACGTCCGTTTTCAGCTTTGGAGCTACCGGCTGTCGCCATTCTTTCTGGTGGTGTTAAGCCTCAAATAACGTTCGTGTCGGTGCTTCAGAAGTCGCGTTCGCCACACGGTGCTTCAGAATCGTTACTTCCTCTCTCTAGGTGCTTCAGAAGTCGCGTTCGCCACACGACCACCAAACAGAGGCTAGACGACATGATGACTCCAGGGCATCACTCGCCACCTTGAAGGGTCCAAGAAAGTTTACGAGACACTGCAAAGTACCTTTCGCTATGTCGTCGACGCAGCTTGTTTCCCCTTTCTCAGTCAGAAGTGCAACAATTTAGTCCCACTGCTGAAGAATAGATGAGAACATGACTAGCTTGCTGTTCCACCTAGTCTCGATGGCTACTTTGAGCGAGCACTCTAAACGAGACTGCAGGCCAGATCGCATGAAGAATGTAACCAAGGATCGACAGGCTCGGAGAAGATCTGAAATCATCCTGTTGGTCAGCCCGCATTGTCTCAAGAACAGTGTTGAGAATGTGCGCAGCACAATTTAGGCGCATCAGTGATCTCAGTGCCAAAATTACATTTGTGCCTCTGTCCGTAACAAATGCCAAGTTTGTAAGACAGTCTTGAAGGTCAAACCTCCGCAGCGCCTGGAGTACTACAGATCGAATGTTTTCACCTGTCTTTTTGCTCTCTTTGTCGAGTTCTGTAGTGCAAAGCACGCGTTCCACCAACTTGAAGTTCTTCATGTAGTGCAGCGTTATACAGAGGTAGCAGTTTTTTTGGTAATCATTTGTCTACAAATCGAGGGTTGCCGCTGCGCCTTGCAACTTAACGATGGAACGTAGTTCCGCTTTCACAAGCTTTCTTGTTTCGTCGGCGATATGTGACGCATTCCGAGACACCGTGGTGGGGTGCAGCAGCAGTAATGCCGCGTCGAGTTTACCACACTCAGCTCTAATATCAAGGAAGCACCGCGCCAATGTCCTCAAACCTTGTCCGGCAATCGCTTCAAACGGTCTCGCATCCCTCGCAATAAACTTCACGGCGCTCGTGACGACACGCTCCTTCATCGCGCTTGTCACGGAGGAAGAGGGATTCGGTTTCTCAAGGCATCACCGAAGGGTAGTATTTGTCATTTGACATTTGTGCTTCAACAAGTAGATTGCCTCTCTTGTGGCTCGAATACTGATACACCTTCTTACAAGTGCTGCATGCAATAAAGTCCGTGATAACTTCGCCTTTGTCAAGGATTTCTCTAAATAGTTTCCAGATCTCAGACTTGCCAGTCTTCACCCTGAGCGTGAACTCACCACTTCGACATTTCCTGCTGATCTGCTGGGATCTGCAGCCCAGCCTTTCAAGGCACTAACAGTGACCTGTGCTTATCCAGGTAGCGACGATTATCCAGTGCCGAAACCAACTATCTTCAAGCCACCGATACCCTGCTGAATCTGCTGATGAGGCAACAGGCACCGATTCAACGCAAGCGCAAGGTGCTCACTGAGGGCGCTTCATCCGGCCGCAGCTAGAACTCACGTGCTTTGAACTCTTCCGGTGCCCAGCAATATAACCGAGGAACACGATCAGCATCGCGGGATCTGCAGCCCAGCCTTTCAAGGCACTAACAGTGACCTGTGCTTATCCAGGTAACGTGTTATAGAGAGCTTTTCTCTATTTTTTGTATGCTGGCTGCATAACCCAAGCCATAGGTGTTGAGTTGTGCATTTACCGTGCGCGAGTTCGTCTCTTTCCCATGCCGAAAGTCAAGTCTAAATCCGAACCCTCTCTCTGGCTTGCGTCGGTGATCTTTGTTAGGCCGAGTACTTGCGTTCTGTTTAGTCTGGCATTGATTCTCTAGTGTTCTGGAAACTTTGAGCGCCATCCCGGGCCTGACGACGTCACCGATGATGGCCAGATTTCAAATCTGCAAAAATCGATCGAAACCCTGATCGCTGCGAATTCAAAATATCGGAGCGAAAATTCCAGCCGACTTGATAATATTGCCCTCCCCCCTCTTGGTTACGTGCCTGTCTCACGCTCACCAACACGATTCTCAACACACTCAACAAAAAGCAAAAATGGCGATGACACGGGACGCCTTGGATTGGATTGGCTTCATCCTTTAGAACAAACGACATGCCAAGTTGCCCGACGACGCGGCCCCATTTACGCATTTGTTGGAGGATTTTCAAGGATTACAAGGATTGTTTCAACTTTCAAGGATATTTAAGGGCCCTTAAAAGGCTTCTAATGAAATCCAGAGTATTCAAGGATTTCAAGGAGCTGTACGAACCCTACGCAGATAATCCGCGGATATGCAGGGCTCTACGTATACGACTGCAGCGCCGCCGCGTACATCCGAGATCTTTGTACACTCGCCGCTCGTCGGTGCCTGATCCCACTACACCTTTCTAGTATGCTTCGCCTTTTCCACCGCTTGGTGGCGGGTATGTCGACGGGTCAATTCTTGTTTCCGTACTTTAAAAACTGCATTTGTTCCTTTTCTGAACTAAAATAGTGAATAAAAACTACTTTTATAAATAGACATTTTTAACCCTGGAGAGTGGGGACAAGGAGGACAAACACGTCAATAAGCTGACGTGTTTGTCTGAAACTGAAACGGTTCGAGACACTTATATTTTGTATTTCAACTGAGAAGAAGCTTTTAGCGGCTCTGACCAGTAGCAAGCCCAGGATCAAAGACTTCACATATAGCGCGCTTTTGGCACCGCGGGTTGCCCCCGCAAGTAGAGGAGGTTTCCGCGTCATCCGGTTAAAATATGACGCACTGATATTTAGTTACTCTCTCCGTGCCCACTGGGTTGCCCGAGCCCCAAGAGACGTGGAAACAGCAAGAAAGGTAGACGCTTAGATATGATTGCAGGGCCCCTTTAAGACTGTGTTCGTGTACTCGGATTTCGACAATCTAGCAAGGTTGTCGTAGTGCAAAGATTTTCAGTAATCTTGACTCACACTCTTTATCTGTAGTAGTTATTGAAACATGCATTGCACCACAATTTTCTGTCTGGTGGTTTGATTCTGTGGCATGAACCTACCGAGCTCGATTGAGTCTGTAGTTGTAGGCCCTTCTCTCATCAGCAAGACCTTTCGCCGGATATGGGCGAAGAAAGACAGTGCGAAGCTTAAAGGCCTCGTCGCCACAAATACATAGGGTACCAGGCGTGACTTTCGACACCCTGGGAGCACTACCAGCTTCGGCAGGTTGAGTGTGCCTTGATCCAGGTCCTGACCGATCTCGGAGGCCTGGAAAATGCCACCATAACTTTGTCCCTCTGCACCGACGTCAATAAGCACAAACTTGTACTTGTTGTCTACTACAGCCATCAGGACTATGGAGGAAGTGCACTGAAACAAGAATAGGCCAACTTAGTTCATCAAAGCATTCACTGTAGGGACAACATCACCAAGTACCATGATCTTAGTTTGCAACACCTTCAAACTAGACAAGCTGCCCTCTCTTAAATTAAACTTAATGCGATAGTTTACCAGCTATGAGCGTCCCATAAAATATTTCGATGACTCGATTTGAGGTGGAATTCTACTGTGCAGGGAAGCTATGCTAAATGCCAGGCGTTTTGAAGAGTCCTTGAAATAACTGTGACTTAAATTGCTGGCCACGGTACTTATCAAAATGTCACCGTGTCAATTGGTAGCCTCCTGATGGTGGAAGGAGACTCGCGAGATTATTGTACACATAGAAAAAGTGTGCATCAGACAGAGTGGAGGTCGATGTTGGAACCAGGCACATATCCAAAGGCGAGGCCCAGGGTTTTCGGGACCCCCTACAAAATTTGATGGTACGTCCTCCCCCTCACCTAGGCCAAACTGACAAAGGTGGGCCTACAGAAACACCCCCACCTTGCCTAAATTTCCTCCCTATAAATTTGACACAGACCCATGCTGCTACTTACATTTTGTAGGACACTAATGTACAACAAATTTTATTTTAATCAGGTGATACAATGTTCTAAAAATGTTATGCCTATCTGTTACTGAGGTAGCAAGCCTGTAGACAACAGCAATAGAAGCATGGCAAAATATATGATCCTTGTTCCCTTTTCGTAATGTGTAGCTATGACCATCACATGTTTGAGATAAATAGATTCTCAGCTCTATACATAACTGGATGTGAACGTATTCATATACCTAAAGTTATATTTTAGATTATACGATACAGTCACATCTCGTTAATATGGACCCCGTCAATATGGAACTCCCCACAATATGAACTAAATTTTCGGCGGCTGGTCTCTCCATGCAATTCTGCCCCATTAATATAGAAACCCGCAGTCTGGACTATGAACGGCTATTTTGGGGACGAAATGGGCAAATACGGGCATTTTTTTACCAATTATGGATGCAGGTGAGGTGGTGCCTTCAACAGCTCAAGAGGGCATAGTACACGCCCTCTAGAGCTTGAGTCTGATGACAAAGACTGTACAAGGGCAAGTCCCATTACAAAAGATGTTGCGACGCTGAACTCGACGGACAGTAAACCCTCGTTACAAAATGTTTCTAACAATGTCTGTCTGTGAGATGTAAAAAAAATGAAGACCTCTCATCCAGAAATTAAGCTTGGGTTGACAAAGTTTTATGCCCTGCAACCAAAATGGGTCATGAAACGTCCCGTGCACAAAGACTGTTTGCATTTATTGTACAAACTTCGCCCTTTGTTTGGCGGTGTAATCAAATGCAGACGGAAAAGATTTAAGGCTAGACGACATCAATAAACTTCGCCTGTGCGAAAACCCATCGGAGGGGTGCCTTCTGCTAAACTGTAAATCGTGTCTGAAGAAAGATGGTTTAACTCTAGAATCAATATCAATCAATGAGGAAGACGAAGTGGAGCTGGCAGTACGGGAAGCCGGTGAATTGATTAAAAATATTTGGAAGGTAATGCATTTTTTCAACGAAATTAGAAAATGGGCAGCGAAGTAGATTCCCCATTGGATCATCCGACAAGCCCAGAGACTTCCAACATGCTTTGAAAAATGCCACATCAAGCCGCATACTGCTGTGTTGTATTTTGACCGCAGAAACCTGGAGTGTTCTTCTTCCGCAAGCCATACAAGGTTTTCACTGAAAAAATCAAATGGTTTCTATCTTCACCCGCGTTGCTACAACACAGCAGAAAACGTACACCTTCGAGTCATCAGCGACAACATCGTACATGATACAGCACACGCACTGCTCGCCCTGAGTGCAATTGAAGAGTGGTTTGAAGCAAATATTCTTGTGTTTATAAAGCTAATCAACGTATCTGACGGAGCAGCAAGCCATTTTAAGAATAGGTTCCAGCCGCACGAGATGGCAAAAAGAAATGAAGTGACCAAGGGAATTTTGTTTGCTACAGGACACGGCAAAAGTGCACATGATAATGTACGTGCAGTGCTCAAACACCAGGCATGCCTGCACAACCTCAGATCATCAGAACTGGAAACAATCGGATGTGCGAACGCACAGGTTTCAGGTGGTTGCCGCAAAAGGGCCTGGAATCGTACTTCTAGAAGTGATGCAACTTGCCTGAATGATTACCATAACTTAAGAGGGGACATTTGCCTAAATTTAATTTTCAAATTTGAGTTTTTTCGGTTTTAGAAACTAATTATATACTTTTGAGATTGTATTTTTCGTGTTACTGCTCATATTTCCATTTTACCTGCACACGTTTTTATCTGAAAGAAAGATTAAGATTAGAAAGAAACTACCGTAAAATATCGAGGAAGCGCCCATACCTGCACAAGCGCGCACTATTAACATTTTCAAAATTGAATATTTGGACAAGTACACATCAAGCGCCCATAGGAAGAGTACAAGCCGACCGGGTCGCTTCGATCGCCTATTGTTCGCCTGTACCTAGCAGCAGTTGGCCCAAAATCATCGGGGTGCAATGGCGACAAACTGCAGTGCGGTGTGTGTTCCCGTCATCATTACGACGGGATTTAAGGCGGCTCAGAATCTGGAAAGCTTTTTCCTTAGTGCCAATCTGATGAAAGGAAAGCCTCTCTCAGAATCTGGGCATGTGAATGAGGTGAGGGAGGTACACTTTGACGCACACGTGGAGATCACAGCACGCTGTACTCCGCAGAGCAAGCTGAACACAATCGGAAAAAAAAATCGAGCTACAGATAAGCCTGAGAAAAGATCTGCTTTATTGATAGTCTTCAAATAAGCTGTGCTAACGTAGGATGATTTGATGCGTTTCTATTTAGCTGGACAATGACAGGATGATCGTTCAAGCCAAATGCGACTACCGTGCTGGTGTCGCCAGAAAGTGTAAACACGCCGCCGCGGTTGCCGTGTACTTGGAGAGAGATGCTGCAACATCCAAGACGAGCTGTGCAAGGAGCTGGGGCATTCCTTCTTCGAAAAAAAAAAACATACTGTAAACGACTTAATTTTTGCGGGCTCAAATTTTCGCGAATCGGGCCAAAGCTGAAAATTTGAAATTATTCGCAGGTTCTAATTTTCGCGAATCGAGTGTGGCATCCGTAGCGTTCACATATTGACCGAATTGTTTGCGGGTCGTATTTTTCGCGAATTGTAGGCGATTCGCGAAATTAGGTCCTCGTGAAAATTTAGTCATTTGCAGTATCCCAAGCTTTCTCGAGTGGCCCCAAACTCGTGGAAAGGTGCGTGCTCATGCAACTGGTCGAAGGGAAGGGGGGGGGGGGCGGGGGCAGCTCCTTCACTTATTTCATACATTTATACTGAGCAATGTATAGATGTAGGAATAAGTCCTCTCTCTCTCTCTTCCCCCTCCCCCAGACATCTCTCAAGAGCCATGTTTCTGCGGACGCCGTTACCTCTTCCGCAAGATTGATTGGCGAGTATGTAAGCATTCTAAATTAACCACCACGTTTACAGGTGTGTCAGTTTCCGTGCCTGCACTTGATGTGAGCCATGTGAAGAAGTTTTTCCCAGACTCTGCCCCTCACCGACATGCTATGGGCTGAAGAGACGTGCTCCCACGACAAGGGACACCCCCCGTCATTTGAAAGGCCACTGAGCCCTGCAGCTGTTTGACTGGCCACATGAAGGATTCCGCTGATGGAACATTGTGATCAAGTATGACTCCGGAAAGCCGGTTCAAAAAGAGGAAACATTTTTGGCCAGGTAAGCTCCAATGCACAAATGACAATGTTGACCTTCTAATTTGCTTGAAATATTCTTACAGCCTGACAAGTATACTGAGAGGGCTGTTATGACAGCAGCGTCCCTGCTTCATTGACAAGAATGGGGATATCTGCAGAGAAACCAGTCTGTCGAAGGACATGAAGCAAAAAGAGAGGCTGCTTTGTACAACGGCAACAAAGGTATGCATCATTTGTATCACAATTGTGCCAGCCAATCCTAAAAAGAGAATGAAACAAGTCACCCATAATTGCAGGGGGAACAAGTCATGAGATAGGACTCATTTTTGTGCAAAGAAAGGGGACAAGCTCACTAATAATGCTAGAAATCTAGAGAAGCAACGTGAGCTCTGCATTCAATAAACTGCATTAAAATTAATGTTTTTCTCTTCCACCCGGAGGCGCACAAAGTAATATGTTGCAAAGGGGACCTACGAGTGGTTGTCAAGAGGATAGTGCTGGATGCGCCATTCACTTTTTAAGCAACAGCACATGGACAACGTTATGAGCCAGAAGCCCGAGCAGAGCTTGAAGAAACGCGGAACCTTAAAGTGCACCAGCTGGGGCTTGTGGTGATGCTGGAAGATCCCTGGCTGGGGTGTTCTCCAGATGGACTCTTTCGGTACTTACAAAACTGGGCTTTCCCTTTTCTCCGTCTTTCACAAAGACAAGCTGCTGATCCATGGAGTTAATTATTAGCTGTACAAGCAATTAAATGGGAAGCCGGCCGGCTGCCTTGTGCGCTACAGCTCAGACGCTAGGCGCACAGGAAGCAAAACCTCATGCTGCAGGATGCAGAGATCCTGGGTTTAAATCTCCACATGCCCGTGTCGATCTAGATGAGCATCGTACCGGCACGCATTCAGGTTTCACTATTGCGTGATGCGCGCTGGAGACCCAGGCTTGCGGTCATACTGCACTGGATAAATTTCTCTACAGCGTGTAAAAATGTCACCACGCCAAGGGAAGCTAAGGTCACGCTGTCTAAATGCTCTCATCAAAATGTTTGCATTGTAAAAGCATAACTGGCATGCGTTATTATTGTGTGACCATAGTGAAGAAGCACCAGTTACGAAAACATGCATGCTCTCAAACACTTGGAGGCCACGTTTCAGCTCATTCATGCGAATACGACGCCACTCCCTCCCCCAGAACACTTCATTTGGCGGCAAGTTGTCACTCGTATCAAAAACTGCTGGCTCACGCTCATCCTTCCTCGTCTGTGCAGGAACGAGGACGGAAATGTCATACTTTTCGAGATCGAGGTCCCCTCCAGCCGCTGGAGGAAACCTCTGACAGAGAAACCGCTCCTAGCATATTTAGCTGAATGCAAGCGGAGCAAGGATATCCAGTTGAGAAAGTCGCACATCTACTACACGCAGATACAGATCTGCATGCATGTCCTGCAGTTAGACGAGTGCAATCTCTTTCTGTAGTGCTCCGTAGACAAAAAGACACTGCACATCATGCGTGATGAATTTCTCTGACACTACACCGAAGCTGAGGTCATTTTATTTCACACATTACATTCAAGAACTTGTCGCATTTCACGGAAAGTGAGCTAGCAGCTGAAAACAAGCTTTACCAATAAGCTTTGAAGTCTGTTGTATGTCATACTCTGCCCAAGTCAAATGAAAATAAAAGCATCACTGCTGTCTTTGCACAAATTTTGTCCAGGTATAGCTCGTGACAATCTGAAAAAGAAAATACCTGAAGTATGTAGCTGAGCAGTGGCTGGTGGGGGTGCTGCACATGTCATAGACACTTCCATATTGTTCCGAAGAGAGTCAAATAGGGTAAGTGTAGATAAGACGAAATGTGCACTTCCCTAGCTAAGTGCATTCACTATCACAACAATATGTGATCGACCAAACCATGAGCAGTACCCCTGCCAACTGCAGCCTCGAGCTTACATTGCAAGATGTTTTTCTTTTCATAATGCCAGACACTACCCCCAATAGCTATGTCCCAGTACTGTTTATTCCTGGCCGTAGATTTGTTAGGACACATAAAGTATGCATGATGTTGTCCAAGTGTGGGATGAGGTGATGCGAAACACGCTGGGCGACACTGTGAATCTTGACCCTTTGAATAACTCTTTCGACATGAATCCGGACAAAGGCAGTTTAATTTGTCGAGTGGACCTCAACCTCCGTGAACTGTGCACCCGACGCAAATGGCGGCATCACCAATGTTGAGTTCTGGGCACCAACACCGGTCACAATACCTGGGAATTTTTTGTCGGCCAAGACAATGTCATTAGGTTGCAGCTTGCGCAGGAAACCAGACTATTGTAATGGCAATATCACTCATGCGCCCTCCATACCCATCCAAAAGGAATGTTACTAATCCTGCTGGGCGATATCCCAGTCAAATACTTCACAGTAAAGTATCCCTTATACTGTGAACGCCACAGATTTTGCTCCTCAACTGACGGAGGCATTTCCACTCTCATTTCTGTACAGTCAATGATCACTCTGCAAAATGGATGGTAAGCCCTAAAGCTTGCTGGCATGGTGGCCTGTATAGCTGCCCTGCTAGGCCACGAAATCCAGTCTGATGCACATTGAACAGAACATCAAAACTAGAAAAGGGAACATTGTGCTTGAGCTTGTTCAGAAACAACAGGAGGCGATTCTCAGTGGAAGGCTCACTCTGCCTTCTCGCGGCATCTGCAAGCAAGCTCAACAACAGAGCGAAAAGTGAAAAGGATGTGGCACTTAAGCTTGCCAGCTTTGCCTCGTTATGACGAACACAGTCGTAGCCAGTAAAGCAGGGATGTGTCGATGTTGACGTCGGAATTAAAGAAATATATACATCTTTTATTACAGATCGTCAACGACGACAACGAGCTAAAGGTGCTTTTCCCCAACCTTGTGGAGAGAGTCTTTACGGACTTGGAAAGACTGACGCCCAGGGAAGAAGCTTGCCTAAGACTCATCGACAACATGATGAACCATATATTGGAATATAAAAAACAAATTATACAACAGACTCAAGACAAATTGGAACTGCAGTTTAAATGACAATCGGAAGAATCGGAGCGCACTTGGTACGAAACGTGCTAAGTATTAGATGAGAATTTCGATCACTTAAATTTGCAAACATAAACCGATGAAACTGACCAGGCCTATGCCATGCGCGTCAACTGCGCCTGCAACGAGACCTTTTATAATGAGAGTGTAGTGATCTGTGATTTTGCCACCAGATGGCGCAACGTGTGTTCTGTCTAGTATGCTTTTATGGTGGGTTTATAGGGTTGTCTTATCTTGTTTTATGTGCGTTTATGCATCTATGATGTCACGTGACATTTGTTAATAAAAGAGCCGCCGTCCGTCAGCGACGTCAGAGAACTACGGGACACCCACCAGGCAACATGTCTTTGTCTCATTCTTCGTAAGCCCCGAACGCGCGGGGCCGCGGTTTCCTACCCGGCCACATCATGTGAGTGCTGTTAGCGTCCTCTCCTTTCGTACCGTCGTGTAGAAGAGATTACTACAAATTTTGGCGACTAGGTGGTTAACCGTAGTTCTCTCCGCGTCTCGGTGCACTGGCCGTGAGAGCCGACGCGATTTTTTTTTTCTTCAACCTATTTCGTTCCACTTGGAACACGTTCGATGGTTCGATGGTTCGATGGCATGAAAATGGATTCAAATGAACTTTCATTTTGGATCAGAACTGAAACGAGTTTGGTGTTTGTATTGGGAAAGAATACAATGTCCCAGGTGTGTTTGCCTGTTGTGTAGAATATACATGTCAAACGTTGTCTTGTCAAAGCGCTGTTGTTGTGTAGGCAGGCAAACGTGAAGGGGTTGATTGTGTCCAGGTCCGTGTGCAAGACAATTTCCGTGTCCACTTGGAAAAAGGCGGCCACCTCTTGAAACTTTGCACTGGAGCCGGGGACGTCTTAGGCATGCTTGAAAACTGCCATGATGCCAAAGCCGACACTTGGTTGAGCACCACCCTCGTTGGGTGGAAAGCCCTGGCGGCTCCATTCGCGTTCAATGGGATTGTCGTAGTTGCTATTGCCAACGCTGTTGTGCAGCTCAAGTACAACCTTTTTTAGTCTTTGTCAGTCGAATCAGAGTCCATGAAAGACGCAACCTTTACCACACAATCGAGGAGGGGCACTAATGTATATTTTGAAATTGTCGCAGTAGGGGTGGCAAGTCATCAGCCAGCCATTCTTAAAATTCGTAATCATAGTTGATGATTGGCGTCCTCACGTGGCTCTTGAATGGGTCTGAGTTGAGGTACTTGGTAGTGCGAGGAGCGTACAGATTGCCGTGAATAAAGTCGTAGCAGTTGTTGTGCCGTGGGACACCCATGGAGCAAGGGACAGAGTAGCTCTTGTCATAGTGCCACCGGCATCGATAGCAATGCACCAGTCCTTTCAATCATTTGCCTGCAGTTGGTAGTAGTTAACTTTTCTGGGATTGGAAGTAACCATAGCATTGGCCGAAAGGGCAAAGCCAGGTATGCACATGCCCATTTCCAAGTAGAGGTTTAGGCGAAAAGTGCTCACGCCATAAATCACCATGTCGGAATTGACAGGTTGAACAACGCTGGTGCCAGTCTTTCATGGAATATGAATGCCATGAGGTGTTACCTTGGCATTGCACTTAATTGCCTCGGTATTATTGGACAGCTGGGCAAATAGAGCACGAGGCATGTACAAGTAGGGATACTCGACGGATAGACGACTCGTAGAAGTAAAGCAGCCCTTGCACTTGCGATCGTGTGCATATGTAATTTCCGTGTTTACGATTGCATAGCCCTGGAAGGCAAGTAGTTTACTGTCACGATGCACGCAAACTATTTCCTTGTCTCGGGAGACACGCAAAATTTGCTGTACGAGGGTTCCGTCACTTTGATTTGAGTATTACTTCCAATGATGGTTCCTCCCTGGCTGCGTACAAGGCTTGCAACTGCTCCGCTTTCTCGCCAGTTGAGCTGTCTACATGTTGTCGTTGTCCCGAGCACAAGGCGTCGTTGACGAAGTTGGCTGCTGCAGTTCCGTAAATTCCGCTTGAATCCTGGTGACTCCCTATCAGACTCATGGTTATCACGTTCCCAACCGGACATGTCTCCCCGTCCATAGCTTTACGCGTATTTCAATAAAAAGGGGGTGGGCGCTTCATTGGCATTTTACGGTAGTCGACTGTCCAATAGCCTTAGCGCGTGGGGAAAAGTGGCCATGCTAGATAACCTTTAGTCTCCTCTTTTTGTAGATCGACATGATCAACCTGTCAGTGGTTCGAAAGGATCCTTATTTTGTTTCTTATGTTAGCAGTCTTTACGAAACCTTGTAAATGTAGTACCTATACATTTGTGAATGAAACTGCGCCAAGTTTCAGAAAAAAAAATTTTTTTTTTTTGCTAGGAAATTGCGTTTTATTTTGTTTTTAAGTGTTTAATGTTGAATTGCGGCAATAACTTTCAGATCTTTATATTAAACATACATTTTAAGTATCAATTCTGCTTAAATATATATGAAATTTCAGTCAATAAATACAAGTCAAATCTCAACAAATAATAGATGCACAGAGCCTATTCTGCGGACCAGACCACAGGATAATGTTCAGCCTTATTCTGTGGACCGAAGGCGCCAAGGTTGCCAGGTTTGGCGATTTCTCGCCAAACTGGCGACTTTTAGAGGCTTGTGGCGATCGAAATTTCCGAGCATCCAGCAAAGGCACACCGGGGTCTGCACCAGCAACTTGTCAGCGTGCAGCTCTTGCAGCAAGTGGTAAGCCCCAATGCTGTTGCTTTGAACGATTCTTTTTACGATTGCTCTATTTGTAAACTGATGTCGCTTCTGCCTTGTTATTAACTGTAACAAACTGCCCTTCGTTAGCAGGCCACCCCACAACCATACCAGCATCTAACAAAGGCACACAGGGGCCTGCAGATATTTTTGTATGGTGTTTATTCACGGAGCGATGTCAGTTTCATGTTGTCATGACTTGTTGTGACATTGGGCACATCAAGTTGCCAACAACACTGAAGCACAATGGAAGGCCAAAGGGAAGGGGGCATACTGTTGTGGGTCTACCCTTAAAACGGAGATGCACCCGCCCAATTCTATTTCCCAAGAAGACACCTGCTGATCGTGTGAAGCTAATGCTTGGGTGCCTTGTAGAGAGTTGTGTTGTGGACTCTGCATTGAATGGTACCAAGATTCCAGAAGGAATGGTGGAAGTGATACCAAAGAAAGTGTCCTCTGCAATTACTGATGATGCCTGCAGTTTGGCAGAGATTTAGCCATACTTTGAAGACGACACCTGGCTCTGTGTTCAGTCTATGGTGGAAATGAAGCGGGAAAAGCCAGCATGCATCTGCCCTACATGTAAAAAGCAGATTGGAAAGAGTGGTGCAGTTTGCAGACTCCTGTCTGGAATGGAAACATGCCTAATGTGCATCACTGAATGATTTGCCAAAATGAAAGTCATGGTTTTGTAGATTGCTACAAATAAATAATGTGAAACAAATGCTACAAATATCAGCTTAGCAAGGACCTGGTGTATGAGTTTTTCTTTTTAGAATGGAGCACGTTTTCCACCATACAGCGTGCACACAGCTGGCATGGTTCGAGGTGGCATACATACACAATAGACCTTTTTTGAGTAACGAGCGAACTACAATAGAAGAGCAGCCCAACATGCCTCCGCCCGTCAAAACACATTGGCATCTTGCCGTTGTATCGGGTTTTAGTGCTTTTTATACCCCATACTACCGATACTAAAAACAAAGCGTCAAAATAGACTAAATACGCTCAAAGATAGATGCTGACAATGTTGCTGTCGCCATTTTCGTAGGGCATCGCGTCCCGGTGTCCTGCGAAAATGGCGATAGCGGGAGTGTACTGCATGCACAGAAGCTTACTGGAAAAAGGTCCATGATTTCAGCATCTGTTGGCAGGTGATTGGCATCAGCAGACATAGCACATGCTTTACAGATAATGATAGAAAAAAATGTATTGCATATTAGGCAAATATGGGAGTTGTTTGAGGTGGTTACTGAATGCTGCAAAAGTGGGACCAATTATAGGCCAAAAGAACAACAACTGGTCACAAAAATTGGAGGATGCTTAAGCTTCACCTTTAAGAGTGGGACACGAAAGCGTTAGCGCGCTCCCTTTGTATATTTTCTTGCTATAGAAAGCGTCGCAGCCAATGGCCACAGTCCATTTGTGTGTTATTTCTTACGCATGCACTCGCGCTCCTTTTCTTTGAATTTTTTTCTCCTCTTGGCACCCTTTCGTTCATGTATAAGCTGCGCCCTCTGTGGCGTTCCAGCGCATGCGTTCCCCCACTGGCACGTGCAGAGAACACCCGCACGTGCAAAGTTTGGCCTTGGCTGAGCTAAAAATGCCGTCGAGGAGCTCAGCTCGTCCAGTGTTTTTTTCGGTAGCCCTCAATTCCACGGACGAGCTAGGCTCGTCCCGAGTAGTTTTGAGGCGCTGATCATAGATGGCAGCACTTGTTTTAGGTGGCAAATATTTGTTTTCGCCTTTGCCAATTCTGGCGTAATAAACTTTTCAAATTTATCTGTAATACAAGAGGAATAACAATTCAAAATAAAAAAAAATGGCACTTTTAGGTTACTTTTTGGAAAAAATATTGGCACTCTAAGGGGTTATACCCAATACGAAAACGCAAGATTAAAGGAGGGGGAATGAACCCATGACCTTAATGGTTAGAGTCCGCAAAACTACTATGTCAATTTCTCCCTAACCAGACAGACCTGCGAAAATGTTATGTTTAATGTGAACAAGTGGAGACTTTTAACCACTACACCCTAGTACACCTTTTTTTCCTTCATGGACCAACCACAAAAAAATGAACTGAGCCAAGTTAACATGACTAACCGTACTGCGAACCTTATCTCCTGCAGTCTGGTCCACAGAATAAAGTCGAACCTTATCCTGTGGTCTGTGTCCACAGAATAGGCACTGCATAATAAGCAACATGAAAGACAATCGGCAACGATCCAGATTGTCATTGCATAGCAGACCGGATAATATCATGTTTTTAAATGCATGGTGTTACATCAAAAAAACAAAATACCAATCAATTTTGTACCACCGTTTCAAGATTATGTTAAAAACCTTCCGTACAAAACGTTTTTTTACAAAATTATTTTGAATATGTACTTTTAGTGATTCCTCTTTTCTTCAGGGGTTGGTTCTACTGCATCACACCTAATTGACACTACAGATTATATTTTCCAAAATAGATAATGTTTAAGTGTTCGTTTGATGTGCTTTCATGCCAAAACGTTAAAAATTAAAGTTATGACAAGTTGGCAAATATTTGTCGTAAGGACTAGGTTTAACAATTTTTATTTTACAAAATATAAAATAAAATGTTTTTTTAATTGTTCTCAAGAAATTTTACCTAAAGTGTAAAACAAGTGAGACAGTTTGATTGCTGTGAAGTGTAACGGGACTCTCAAATGTGCAACCTCTGTCAATCGCCAAAATCTCAGCATCCGCCTTCGGTCAATTAAAAATTAATAACTTGAGAATAAAATTATTTTATTCAAAAATTTTTTTTTTTATATATATATTTTCAGGGCAGCTTTGGAGCAATGTTGGGAGCAGAAAAAAGTGCAGTTTGGAGCAGGCTGGGAGCAGCAAAAATGAGGTCTTGGAGCAAGTTGGGGGCAGTATACGAGTTTTAGGAATGAAAAAAAAAGAGGGTAAATGTCACCTAGAGAACTGCACTTCTGGACAAGACATTTCCGAATGACAAACCAGGCACCATGACCATGACCCCTTTTCGACGCCCCTGCACTAGAGGCACTCACTTGATCGAATGACGCTTTAGCGAAACGCCCACGTTTCGCCGATGACACTTTTAGCGAAACAGGTCGGCCGCCGCAAAGCGGCCTTTCCGAGTGGGGCCAGTTTTGTTAACATTTTTGTGATGAGCCGGCGCAGGACTGTCGCCGCGAAATGGATAAGCGCAAGCCCGGAGGGAGGACGGAGGAAGGTTAACACACGCCCCCATATTCGCTAAAACGTAATTGCTCATGTGATACAGACCATATATCGGCTCTAAGACGGTATGAGCTTACAAGAAGAAAACTGTAACGGTAATGCTTTGACTTTTCATATTTTGATGACGTTGGCGCATAATGAAACGTAAAGTTGCTTTTCTTGCGCGCTCCGACGTGACGAAGTGCGCGCCCTCAGGAAACCCTTCTTCGTAAGCAATGAGCGATAAACAACGAGCACTCACCTGGGTCGACGAAGGCCAGGGGTGCTTTCGAAGTGTTGACAACTCGCCTACTTGCCGTGGCGAGGTGCCGGTCCGGCCGGTCTCGACCTTCCCACGTAGACAAAGTAACGTCACTGAAACGGCCACACATACTAAAAGTATGTGCCTGGTTTGAACATGCGCACTGCTATTCTTTGAAAATTGAAGCCCTTGACGCGTCGAAGCCGTCAGAGTTGAAAAGCGGTAGCGGGAATGAAACAAACGCACCTCGAATACCAACCGCGAGTCGGTTTGCGGTTTTGCCAGTTTTGCCGTTTGCCCAGTTTGCCTCCCTATATGTCGTATGGTAGTATTCGGCCGCCTGGATAAACGGTCACTTGTCCTTGATGTTCTTTGTAATGGGCAGTAGGTTGCGCCACCTACCGATCAAATGTGTACCCCTGAAATTGTTTTTTTTTATATTGCTTTAAATCAATTATTTAGCTAAATATTCCAGAAAACAACGCCATATAAGTGGCGTGTGATATTTCACACTTCTCTCGACCTCCTCTACTTTTTCACAAGCACCGTGAAGAAGTTGCAGCCTGCAGGAGGTTACAGGGGTTGCCTAAAACGCGCCTTCGACGGGGGAGTGCACTGGTGTGTTTACCGCAGCTTCGTTGGTTTATCGCGTCAAAAAAAAGTGGTCCCTCAATTTCCGCCTGATTACGACATAAAAGTGTCATGTTGGCGCCTGTCATAGTCCTGGCGGCGTCCGAACAGCGGTGGTGTATGTAGCAGACGCCTGTGCTGTTGCAGGTCGCTCTCCAGTGTAGCAGTCCACGGCAGCTTCGGCAACCAGAAGATGGGACAACTAAAGCCCCTCGATGTGTTTGCGTTTTATCAAGGGGCTTTAGGGACAACCAGAGACGGCTCTGGGGACAACGTGACAACAGCGACACTCGCGTTTGGTTGTGCTCAACGGTTGTGCTACTCGCAGCTTCTCGTTAGCATATCTACAACCGCTAGGATTGCGGCGTGCAACAACATATGACACTTGGAATTTTGTGACGTCATTTCTTGCCACTTCGGGACGACGTTGCTTCGGTACCACTTTTGATGTATGAAAAGTCTAGGTCGCTAAACGCACCAGTTCAAGTCTTCAAGATCAAATACTGCTGTCAGTGGCCGACTTGCCTACTCCTTGGCCGTGTGCCAAAATTACCCTAGGTGTTGTACCTTGGCGCAATGTTCCTTGGCGTTTGAAAACCATAGAGTTACATTATAATAACTCTATGTTGAAAACCTCATAAAATATACCCCCTCCAACTGTGCGAAGGCACAGAGACACAGCCCTTCGGCGTGCCCAGAAAGCTTTGAACACGCCGCGCGGTGAATCTTGCTTTCGACGAGTTTTGGCTTTTTTTCTGCGGCAGTGCGCTTTTGTAAAAAAATTTACGTGTTGTCAACGGCAAGTATCACGCTCACACAAGATTTAAACCAACGTCTTGGGCGAATGACGACGAACGAGTAGAAAACGTGACTTTACCACGCTCCCGCCAGCCTCTGCAACGCTAGCGAAACAAAAAAAGTCGGCATGCAAGATGGCCGTCCAGTGGCAGCACTCGGGCTACTTGGCTGCAGCCAACGACGCGAACCGCCCGAGGTTCGAGTTCGACCAGGTTCGACTTTTTCGAACTTTTAGTGGAAATTTCGACGAACCTTGTATTGAGGTTCGACTCGTGTGCGCATGCGCGACAGGCTGGCCAGTTGGCTTCGGATTGGATGGTGATGGCTAAGGGATGAATTAAGGGCAGCGCTGATTGGATGGATGGATGGATGGATGTTACTGGCTATACCCTTTGTAGCGGGCGGTAGCTTGCGCCACCTAGCCTAAGTCTAAGAAAGACAAACATTTGATTTCTCGCGCCCTTCTAAGCCAATTTTCTACCCCCTAACTATCACCAGGTAGTGTGGGATATCACCAGGATGACCTTTGGGGGATCGGGCAAAAAAACTAAAAACATCACCCCCCGCCTCTTCCCCCTGGCGAGGGAGTCGCCAATTTTCCTCTGGTCAGACCTTGTCGGCGTTACCCCCGCACCGGACCCACTGGGAGACAGGGTTGAGACTTTGGGCCGGAGCCACGCGGGAGGGAGTCCCAATTTTCCTCTGTCCCGCCTGTCCCCAGCTGTGCTAGTTAGTTCTGCATCATTCAATTTTCCCTAGATAATTTCCACCAATCTTCTAATCGCCTCTTTGTGACTGTAATCCTCTTCTCCTCCGTCCCTCCATCGTCGCCAGCAAACCCCAGGGCCCCGGCCAGATCTGTTACCCCTTCAGGGAGTGCAGGACGAAGCCCCGTGCACTTTAATACCAAGTGCTCAAGTGTCTCACTCTCATTATGGCAGGCAGCACATAATGTGTCTATCTCCTGAAATTTAGCCCTATACGTCCTCGTCCTCAAAGCTCCCGTTCTCGCCTCGAACAGCAAAGAACTTCCTATTGAATTATCAAAGACATTTTCCTTTCTTATGTCCTGCTTTCGTGACCTGTACACTGTTAGAGCTGATTTATCCTGCATTCTTTCCTCCCACATTTTCCTCTCTGCCTCTTTCACCCCCTTTTTCACTGAAGTAGTCTGTTCAGCCCCATCACCATCTGATCCACTGATCTCTATTGTAGTAGGCTGGATCGCGGATCGGGAGCCCGTCGGTGTCGCCACCGGAGGCCATTGCTTGACACCAGGCAATACACGCAAGTCTATGGGAGAAACGCACAAAAGTAAGAATATTGAAGCATGTACGCTGCGCTCGAAGGCGAGTATTTTATAGTGTGCTGCGAGCCTTATGTCGGGTGTTTGGAGATCAAATCGGTATTTGTCAAACGTTCCAACGCCGATTAAAAAAATCAAACGTACCGGAGCACCTGCGGCTGAGCTGGCAAGCTTGCTCTCGTAGTGGAGTAAACAAAGGACTTGCCGTCTATAAGACCGTCCTCGGGGAAGCCCAGAAGTTGATGAATGACAAAGATGCTCCATCTCGACAGCGGCTTTCCGGGAGTGAGCGAATTCCGCGTAGCAAAGCCTTCGAGCTTGTCGTCTGCTAAACCCAACTCAACGAAACCGCCACCGACTCCGCGGTAACTCTAGGTAATTCTCGCCTCATTGAGCTGCACTACGGCGGAGTCACTCTCGACCACAAAATATTTATTTATAAGAACTGCGATGGCTGTCAGTTTTAATGTTTGTACGCGAGCTATTTGACGGGCTTATCGAAAAGCATCCAAAAAGTTTCAGTGCCGAAAACAGCTTAGAAACGTGGGAAACGGCACTTTTTCTCGTTCTTCCCATAGAGTCCCATGCATTGGCTGGTGTCAATCAATGGCCGCCGGTGGCGACCGTGGCGACACTCGGCCCCAGCTGCCGAGGCCGCGGTCCGCGATCCAGCCTACTACAATAGAGATCAGTGGTTATTTCGGTTAATACAGTACAAAAAATTAAGTTATTAACTTCTTCAGTGATTAGAATTGGTTTCTTTTAATTGCAACTGTTTATAAAATAAAATAATCCTTTGCATAAAAAAACTTTCTCCAAACGTAGACATGCTTGTATCAAGGTCTGGCCACACTGTCCACGAAGTCGACCGGTCGAATCTGAGGAAAACATGGAGGAAAAGGTCTAAGGTTCGTCGAACCGGTTCGACCCAGTCGAACCTCGAAAGTTCGACCTAAAAATCTGGTTCGACAAAAGTTCGCGACACCCCTAACTACAACATCGTGGCGATCGTAGCAATCGTAGTACAAAAACAAAACAAAAAAGGAAAGTGAAGTGTGTTCGTGCGCGTTCAAAGTTCGTGCATAATATTTGTTTCCCGCCGTTTTCCGCTGTGTCTTTCGCGTGCTTCGGTTTTTTTAAACAATGACAGTCTTGCAGTGCGCAAGTTCTAGACTATCTCCTTGTGGTGTGCGGGGATTCAACGAGGGCAACGCATGTCATCGCGAACTTGCGAAGGCCGCTGGGTTCTCGTCTCGACATGGCAGGACGGCAGCCACGTGTTGTTGGCCAAATTCAACGAGGGCAACGTATGCCATTGTGCGGTGGTGTGCTCGAGAACTTCCAAAGGCCGCTGGGTTTATGTCTCGACATGGCAGGACGGCAACCACGCGAGTCAACACTTGTCAGCACCTTGGAAGGACCGAACGAAAACTCGAGCGTTGTCGATTCAAGTGAGCGCTTTTCTTTGTTGCTTCGCGCTATGGGCCTCCTGCTTTGTCCAGGAGGCGCTGCGGAAAACATGTCTGGCAGCGCCCCCTTCGATTTGTTTATCGGTATTGGTAGTACAAACTTACGCATTCCAATTTGTCCCGCGTGAGAACGTTGGCCGGCGGTATGAATTCCTTCCTTGCGATTCGCAAAAACAGCGAGTTTCGAGCTTGAGGTGAGCAGTATAAGATACATTAACGCACCTTGTAAGCAAAAAATTGGCTGTACGGAGGGGCTGCAAAAACTGCAGCCAATGCTATCAGCTGATGACCAACCTCGAAAATGCGCGAAAGCAGACGCAAGCAAACGAGCGTCGACCGGCTGTCTGTCAGCCGAGCACATTGTTGATATTGATATTTCTTTATTTAACTCTTGAGGAGTGTTTGGTCACACAAAAGGCCAGTGGCCCGTACCCGTAGGTCTGTGGCACCACATGAGACATGAGAAAGGCAAACGTGGCATTGAGCACAATAATAATAATAATAATCTTTATTTTCAGAGAAGTTTTACTCCGGGTGGCTTGCTCAGCTAGAACAGAAAGGCAAAAGCCCGTATGCTTGTGCGTCTGCTAGCCAACCACCCAGGGCAGAAGAAAAACAAAGGACTGTACGCTGCCTCTCGAGCTCTTGTAGTTTTTCTTGCACATCTGCGATGTAAGCTTCATGCAACGTAAAATCAGCAGTAGGAGCTGCGCCTTCAGCACATGCTTGTTGCTTTCTGTGGTGTGTTGGTGCGCTTGCATGCTCGATGTATACTTCGTTTCCGATGCTACAAGCATGAGCATGTGGCCCTGAACAGTGCTTGCGTGCTCGGCAGGGACACTGAAAGCTTGTAGCATCCGCTGCGGCTGGACTTAAGCTGAAACTAAGTATAGTTCAATCGGATCACTCCACTAGTCTGACAGTATAGCGTGTTCCCGTTCGTAAAATTCGCATGACGCACGTTTCGATGAATGCCCCGGCCGCTTGATTGAGTGGCCGTGCCTTAGCAGAAGAACCTGGAGGGCGAGAAAAACAGTTTCCTCGCTTACACAGTGCGCTGGGTGGCTCGACTTCGCACGGTTTCAATGGGAATCTGTAAAAGTTCACTCCGCGGTTCTTCCCTACTAGCTTGCGGCGAGCTCGGGTCCCCGGGGTAACGTGCGGTGATGACCATGGGTGACATATTTTGATTCGTGACCATGCGAACTCGCAATTAACAGCAGCATGCAGAGGTAAAAAGCCGCCCGAACAGGTTTGTTATTGTACGGGGAAGCGGGACTTGTACTACTCAAACACTCTATTGCCTGCCACCGGAGGGCGCCTCAATACGTTCAAAGCTTCAGCGCAGGAGGCCTATCTTACCATCTTGTATATCCTCTTGGTTGTTACGTCAGACTGAACCCAAAATGAAAATATAAAAAACCCAAAATAAAAATTAAAAAAACCCAAAATTTATCTTAACTGGTTCACACTGCCCCATTCTCTTACGTTAAGTTACGTTACGTATAAGTCACCGAAACATTTGTGTCTTGAATGTCGCTTGTCATGCTTTCTTCTTGAACTGGTAGCAGAGGTCCCGGTAACTGCAACATAATATTTCGTAACGTAACTTATTGTAAGAAAATGGGGAAGGTCATATTTTTTTTATTGTCTAAAACGACGCAAGTTGTAGTCATAGACACGCAAAAAAAAACGCACCGCAAAAAAAAACTTCCTCGCGCGCGCGCGCGGGCCTTTTTATTTTTGGCGTTTAAATCTCCCGCCGCTACCTCCTCGCTTCTTTTAATCGGTGATGTCAAAAATCAGGAAATTTAGAAGCTTTGTAGGCAACATTTCTATAACATTTAATAACGGCAATCATAAAACATGTTTTTTAACGCAATTGCGAACGCACTACGGCCCCTCTTTTTGAAATACCAAAAATCAGAGTTCGGTGAGATGTCCCCTCCTAGATGTGTGTCCTCTCTCAGAAAACTTGGCGGTGCTCGAGCGAGTCGGCGAAGAAACCGGTTTTTTCCCGCGCGCCAGCTCGCCTCCTCCTCGCATCGGGTCAGCGGAGGTCCGAGAGGAAGTCGAGTCGCAGGAGTCCGCAAAATTTGACTGACTGCACTGGCGGGGATCGCGCGGGAACTTCAAATTCGGCATTTGGAAATTGTTTTTTTAATTCACAAATACTGAATTCCCAAGTTTCGAATTTTGAGGGAAATGTCCCGGCACCGTTTTCAATCGTTTCAGATAATAAAAAAAAAAAAAAAAGATTTTGATGTGTCAGTGCCCCTTTAAGCCTGGTTCAGACAGTTGCGGTTGACTGCGTTGCGGCTACGAGAAACCAGGACATCCATGCTGCTTACTTGGACCGCGAGTCTTTTACGAACACAATTATTTATTATTTTTTATTTATTTAA
The DNA here is from genome assembly GCA_013358835.2 of Ixodes persulcatus. Classification (NCBI taxonomy): domain Eukaryota; kingdom Metazoa; phylum Arthropoda; class Arachnida; order Ixodida; family Ixodidae; genus Ixodes; species Ixodes persulcatus. Next base: position 379,202 of record JABSTQ010010211.1, read on the forward strand.
AGATACTGTCAATCCCTCTTGGGGTCATACAGGAGAGATGAAAAAGAATTCCATGAAAAATTAACATCAGTATGTCGCTCGTGCATTTCATTTGCGCATGGCGGTAACATATGCCGTAAATTAAACTTATCGATCACCATGGCTGCATGCATTACCACAGTATGAAAAGTATACTCGTTATGAAACAAAAATACATATTACAGCAAAGATGTTTATGGCTAGGGTTCCGTGGATTTGCCGTGTGCGCGACCAAAAACTTTACGCTCGCACCGTATCCATGCGCTGCACGTGCCGGCGTCTGCAGCAGTAACTGTTCCAAAGCAAAAGCCTAAAACAAATGGCATCTTGCATGCACGTTCGTCAACGCTTTATTTTGGTTATTTACTTCGAATCTTTTATACGGGGAAGGCGTGCGCGTGCGACGTGTGGAACACCATTCCCTGTGTTCTCCTTGAAGGCGGCGGGCGGCACGTATGTGTGCGTACCATTTCGTCACAATGACCACCGATCAAGACAATACATGTGTTCGTACCTTTGTTCAAAATTCTGTGTCACGTCTGTGTCGTGTGTTAAACAGCTTCGCTGAGTCATCCACCGTCACAGAGTGGAATGGCCCCCAATTTTTTGTATACTAATTATGAAGCAAATAATACATATTGCACACTAATTGTGAAGCAAATAACACATATTTATTTATCATATTAGACACCGGGCATCAATTGAATGACACAAACAGAGCACTGTAAGGCAAAGCATGCAAAATAATCACAACAGACAAAACAGATCACCAAATAACTTGTACACAATAGACCATAAAAGGTAACACAGACAGATATTACATGTATTACACTGCCCCAGACAGAAACATGTTATATGTGGATAATGCTTTATTCGGTTTCTAAAACCCGGGTGACAGTGAAAAGGCAATTGCCCATGCCATAGAGGCTCACTGTACCCGCTACACACACACACACACATACATACAAAAAAAAAAAATCTTTGTACACTGAGATTTGGGTCTGATTGAGTTTCACATCATAGTTCTTTGAGGTGTAGGGTTGCACACTTGCACAGTTCTTTGATGTCCTCTTTGCTTTCGAATGTCCCTTGTGTGATGTCACTCGGGAGGGAGCGCCAGAGCTCGATGGTTCTCGGAAGGAGCGTGCTTCTGTGACGCTCCGTCCGTCCAAGGAGGGGTTGTAGCTTATCGGCGCGGTTCTTCCTCACATACTCTAGAAGGGGTGTAGGAGGGCCACCCAGCGTGCAGGCTAGGAGGCGGAGCGAAGACACCTGCCTACGGACAGACAGGCGGTTCCACTCCACACCTCCGAGAAGTTCGGGGGTGCCAATGTCTCTGTAGCGTTTCAGCTGCGGCGGTGATTGGCGACGCAGGATAGCGTAGGCCGCGCGCCGTTGTACACTCTCCAGTGAGGCAATTGTGGCGACTTGTCTGGGGCTCCATACTGACGAGCAGAACTCAAGCTGCGGGAGCACTAGTGCAGTGTATAAACTGCGCAGTGCCTTTGGGCCGGCCCCCCTTGACACTCGTTGCACGAAGCCCAGCGTGCGTCGCGCTCGCGAGAGCACCTCGGCAATGTGGGGAGAGAAATGAAGGTGCGGATCAAGTGTGACTCCCAACAATTTTGTTCGCTGCGTCCTTGTGATAGGGTTGTTCCTGATCGTCAAGTCAGGAGGAGGCGGAGGCTGTCGGGTGGTGGTGAATAGCATTGCAGAGCACTTTTCCGCATTGAGGGGTAGCCTGTTTATCATGGACCATTCTTCAATCTTGTAAAGGTCCTCTTGTAGCCGTTCGTAAGGGTTTCTGCCCCTGATAGGCAGAAGGAGAGTTAAGTCGTCGGCGTATAAAAACGGTGTTGAGCTGAGGGAACGTGTCACATCATCAATGAAAATGTTGAAGAGTGTTGGGCCTAATACGCTGCCTTGAGGGATGCCCGAGACTACTTCTAAGGACTCAGACTTGGCTCCTCGAAATACAACCCTCTGGCTTCTACCTGTTAAGAAATTTGCAATCCATTTGTGTGTTGCACCGGCCACGCCAAAGCTCGACAGTTTCCACAAAAGAAGGCTGTGGTCGACTTTGTCAAATGCCTGCTTAAAATCCAGCTGGACCAACTCGCATGCTGTGCGGTCGTCCAAGCATTCACTTACTTGGTGCACCAGTGTGGCCAGAGCAAGCTCGCAGCTACGGCGTGAGCGGAAACCGTACTGGTGAGTCGAGAGTAAGCTCCGCTCCTCCAGTTGATGAAGTATCTTGGTGTTAATAATTCGCTCCATTGTTCTGCACACAATTGATGTAACAGAGATAGGGCGGTAGGAGCGCACAGACGTGACGGAAGTGCCGTTTCCCTTGTGGATCGGTTTAACCAAAGCTGTTTTCCACTTGGATGGAACTGACCCCTGTTCAAGAAGTGATGAGAACATGATGGTAAGGATCGGACAGAGTTTTCTTGCACAAGCCTTGAAGAACGCTGGGTGTATGCCATCAGGCCCTGCTCGTTGGGACGGGTTCACATTTTGCAATGCCTCCCAGGTGTCATCACAGCTTATGTCCAAAGGTGCAAGAGGCTCGGAAAGTGAGGGCTGGTCTTCCAGAAAGGAATAAGCCGGAGGATTTTCTTGCGGTGTCCACGCGGACGCAAAGTAGGTGCTGAAAATGGCAGCTGTCTCTTGAGCCGTTCTTACTGTTACTCCGTTGTTCTGGAACACTGGAGAAGAGGAAGTCGTCTTGTGGCGCTTCACGAAAGACCAGAAGAGCTTTGGATTTCTGGCGGCCTTCTCTGCGATTTGCTGCACATAGGCCGTGTAGGATACACGGGTTTTCTTCTTTAGTTCCCTCTGTACTTGGCGGGCTAGGTTAAGGATGTGTGGATTTCCGGTTTTCTTAGCTTTTCTGAATAACTTCTGTTTACGGTGGGCTAGCTTTAAGATGTCAGCAGTGATCCACGGGCCTGAGCGGGGCTTCGATTTAGTCTTTGTGGGCACACATTCTTTTTCAATGGCGTGCATGAAGTCCAGCCAGGTCTCGTACATATCGTCAGCGGACGGTTTGTCCAGCATTATCGACCATGGTGCCAAGTGAAGCAGCATGTCGAGGTGGGCAGTGTCAATTTTTTCAAATAGTTGTATTTTTCTCGCGAAGTGTCCGACCTTTGGCAAGGATGTTAAGCTACTCAGAAGGATAGCACTGTGGTCACAGCCACCAAGGCTTGGCCGCACTGTACAGCTCTGTATCACGGATGGGTTGCTGGCGAACACCAGGTCAAGGAAGGACGTATTTTGGTTGCGGGAGGTGTAGGACGCCTCCCCACACAGCTGTATGTAGCCAGATGTCTCCATCACATCGAGGAGTTGGTCGTCAGGTGGTCCGGATGGTATAGGGACTGTGAGGTCATTCCAGTCGATGTGGGCGTTAAAGTCGCCCACGACACACACATTGGTGTAAGCTTGGGGGTTGACTTGTTGGAGTGAGTGGTGGAGCAGGTTGTATGAAGAGGCTCGGGTGACAGGTGGACAATAGACGCAACAGATTAGTGTCTTGCCGGTTTGGTGCGACACTTCGACAAAGATTGCCTCGAGGTCGTCGGCCTCTAAGTCTGGTCTCCTCCGGGAGTGCAGTAGTCGCGGTACGACGATCATAACTCCCCCACCATGTCCAGACCTGTCCTTCCTGTAAACGGTGTGTTGTGTTGTATCCACCAACTGCCCATCATACATCGAAGAGTCTAACCACGTCTCGCATAGCGCAAAGATGGTCGATGGCTCAGACGCGACGAGGACTTGGAACTCTGGAAGCTTATTCTTAATTGACCGCAGATTTGAGAACCAGACGGACAACACTCTCTTGCTGCCAGGGTTAGTCGACGGCGTCACCGGTGCTGGTATCGCGGGTTGCGAAGCGGCCGTGGACGTAAACACCGGATCGGTAGGTGGCTGATTGAGTGGTGTTGTGGCGGCGCCCACGACTGGGACGTCGAAAAAGTCGTCCGTGAAACCTGGGAACGAGCAGCCAAAACACAGCCAAGTGTCTTCGCAGGCGCCCAGCCTCCGGTACTGATTCAGGGGGACATAAACACACGTACGATGAAACCAGTCCTCACATCTGTCACAACAAAGAGCAGCCTGGTTGTCTCTCACTCCTTTTGAGCAGCGACCGCAGGTGTAGCGAAGCGGTCCTGGGTTCAGAGCGATGTCCCCGGAGAGCAACACTGCAGATTGGACGAACCACTCGGTGCCTACGCAGATTAGCAGGCCAGCGAAGGAGTGATGCCACCGAGGAAACGTGAGCCCGTTAGGCTTAGTGGCCGGACCGGGGCTGTACCGATAGTGCTTGGGGGGGATGTGCGCGTAGCCAGCGGAAGGACTTGTTGTTACGTGCGCCGCATATCCACGGAGACCCACGCTGTTCCGGGGAGCAACGCCCGAGGAAGCACGATACAAAAGCAGCAACAACAGGGAAAAATAACAAAAAAGCCGCAGACTGGGATGGGACCGACGCGAACCAGACACATCATATCATACAATATCTGTGCGAAAATTGCACAAAACACAATACATAAAGTACAAAGTACCACCACCACCACCACCCAGGAATACAAGAAATCATTTTTTGGGAAAGTTTTCAGCCTTCCTCTTCTTTGCATTTGCATCTTTTTCTGCACGCAGAAGATCATTTCTTTGTTTGCACAAATTGTTCAGGACTATGTTTGCTGCACAGTTCGCAACCAGCCCGACAAGCAGCTCATAGTTGTGCCCTTTCTCACACGTCGCAATGTCTTCAAGCCTTGGCAGAGAGCGTAGTGTCAGTTCTCTAACAACATTCCTTTGGTTGGACCCATGGAAAAACTGTGTGCAGCTGTTTTGTGCGACAAGCCTTTTTACCACAACCTCCGTCTGCATGACCACTGAAATTACAAGGGCTGAGGGAAACTTAAGACCACCTCGGTCTAACTGTTTGATTAGCGAATGAGTGTCTTCTTCGGGGTCGGCGTCATGTCCATTAAAAACTAGGTGCTCTCGGCAGCTTTCGCACTTCAGAACTTTTAAAGCAGCATGGGCACAATACCCACCGACATAGGCAATGACTGGCATTCGTGCTCTCAGTTCATCAAGGTCAACATCATTAACAGGAACGCAAAGGGAGCTGCCCACATCTTCGACAGTGTTCGTGTCTTCAATGCCCTTGAGGTCATTGGCACTCATCATTGGTAGAGCACTTTGAAGGCGAATCCTGCCCTCTGTTTCACACAGCTGCCGAACAGATATATGGTACTGTCCACCAGCCATTTGTCTGTGCTGTCCAAAACGACTCTCTAGAGGATCCGTCTGGACTTTTCCTAACAGAATGTAGTTGAAGTGAAGCTCATTTATGCAATACTTTGCCAGCGCCAAAAGAGTGAGCAGACAGCCTCAGGGCACTCAACGTTTCCGGGGTGAGTACTCCAGTGTCATGCCCGTAGAATTCCCAAACGTCGAGCCATGTGATCAATGAACTAACAAAGGCTAGTTTTGGGTCATCAGTAAGGCATGCCATCGACTCTTCATAAACATTACAATGGTGGAAGCCTTTCTTTGGTGTCTTCACGTTGACAATACTCCACCAACGTAGAATGATTTTGATGAAGTCTGCTGTTGCTTTAGCATGCTGAAAATCAACTTCACCACTACGGGTTGCCAGGGCTTCGGCTACATGTGGATGTAGCCGAAGATGTGAGAGCTTCAGTGCCCAGACCATTCACAATACGCTTCATGCACCACCATATGCTCACATTTAGAGTGTTTCACAGCAAGCGCATCTGACAGAGTTATTTGACGTTCAGCTTGCAGAATGGTTTGAAATTGTAATCTCTAGTATACTCTCCTACTAATGTGCTACTGAGCACCCAAACCTGTTACAATGCTCCTCTATAGGTATGCTGAACTGAAATTTAGCTTTCACAAAACAGGGCGTCAATCATACAGCGATATCTCGAACAGACGGCTGTACTTTTGGAGAAAGGTCCGATCGAACGAGGTGCGTGACGTTGCAATTTTTGCTTTGCGTTGTTGTTACATATACTGCCCACGCTCGGGCAAAGTGAGGAAACAAGGACCACGACGTCGCATGCCTCATTCAGTTGCCCCCTTTTTATCTTCTTTCCAAGTAAACTCGACCGTGCATTCGAGATATTCTGTACGAGATATAAGTTTTGCGTCGAATGTTCTGTTTTGTGAAATCCAAATTTCGGTTTGACATCCCTTTCAGAATACATTGAAAATGCAAAAGCCACGGCAATTCGAACATTTCTGTTATATGATCACCAAAACAGCTCCTTTTAATGCAGACAATATCGGTGTATGGCTTACAGGGCTTTCGTTCGCTGGTTGTGGTGGCAGTTTGGTAGGGGGAACCGAAGGATCCTGCCTGCATGTATGGTCGGCAGGCTAAGGAAGGAGTTTGCTTCTGAAACCATAACCGGTTTCAGGTCTTCTCATCACTGCTAAATGGTAAGTTTCAAAACATTTGTAGAGGTTTCTGTCACCAAATAAATTTATGATCCGGATAAACACTGGAAAACAAAACTATGTCCTCTCAGTTCCGGTCGCCTCCCATCGTAACTCAAGTTTTCACTGGTGATCAAGCAGCATAAGACATTCATTGTGCCTTTCTTAACTCAAAAGGTCACAATTGAATCTGCAGCTTGTGACATCCGTTTCGTTGGACACTGCTTAGGGGGCGGCTATTATGGTAACCAGGGCTGCATGTGCACAATTGATGTTTATATATCGTTAGGATGATGCTGTCGGCAGCATAGTGGGCAGCACAGGTGATAACAGGAGATAAAATGATTTATGAAGGCCGAGCCACCCCATGGGGCCTGGCGCGAGATGGTCGTGCGCGCCACTGTCCTGTCGTCGTCTTTGTCTTCCTAACACTACTCCCTCTGACGAAAACGGCTGACCCGGCCGGTGATTAAGAAGACAGAGCAAACCCACATTGACACACATAAAAGAACAAAGGACAGCTGCCGACAGTGGGGATGGCGATAAAGACGGGAACGTCGTTTGATTTCGGCCTCTAATCCTCAGCCTCGCAGACCTTTGCACCAGCCACAGCAGCACGGTCTGGGCTGGGGGACTCATGTTAAGAAGCGTTGGAACGTCAGGGGCTGGGGATAGAGGCGGGGGATCGTCAGTCGGCTTCGTCTTATTCGGCTCCTCATGTCGTCTGTGTAGGTGCTGGCCACGGAGCCATAGGCTGGTGATTGGTCTGCTGCTGCGGATGACTGCCACAGCAAAGTGATGGCTGGGTGATAACAGCGACGATGCTCAATGCAGGGCATGACGATGTCTGCACCTCCACCATACTGTTAGGATGATACTGTCGGCAGCATAGAGAACAGAACAGGTGATGACACGAGATAAAATGATTTATGAAGGCCGAGCCGGCCCGTGGGGCCTGGCGCAAGATGGTTGTGCGCACCACTGCGCTGTCGCCGTCTTCCTAACAATATGTACAATTGGTTGGTACATGCCAAGCCCATATACATTTGGGTAATGTGCATAAAAAGATGGGTTGTACTGCTGTAAAGCTCGCAGCTGAATCTGTTTGCCTGTGGCAGTGTGACCTTGTGTCTGTTTGTTACAAGCTCTACAGTGATTAGACATGAATGAAGAGGTTTGCATTGCCCTCTTTAAAAATAAGCATTGCTTGATGCCGAAGTCCAAGTTTCCAGTAATATAGTAATACAGTTGCTGACCGATTTTTCTGACTCCGATAATTTGGACACGTCAGTTTATTCGGACGTTTTTGCCGACCCGTCACTTACCCCATAGAGTTAATGTATAACATTGATTGAAATTTCGGACGTCATAAAGCTTACTGCTCGATATTTCGGACATAATTTGCATGATTTCCTCAGTTTACAGCCACAAAACAGCCACCGTGATAGCGCCGCGAGCTTAGTCGCTGCCATTTTGGTTGTTTCGATTTTGCCCTGTAGCCTCGATACCACGTCCTACGCAATAAACAAGCTGGGTTGAGGCTATAGTCGGGTTTTCTGGTTCTGCTATAGCCAACGTGGCTGCCGTCTGCCCATTCTTCTGGTTCTTCCAGTTCATCTCCTGGTCCGTGTTTTTCGAGTGCGACCGCGAGAAGAGCGGCCGTCTGCCATTCTTGTGGCCTTTTGAGCGCGAAGGTTTTTTGCCGATAGGCTTAGTATTGAAGCAAGCTTGGTGGACTTGGTGGACTAAATGTTGTCTCCAAATAGTGCCAAATGGCGCCAACTTCAACTTCTCTGTTTGTGCCAACGAAGGCACCAACAAAGCGCAGCACTGTGATCAAACAGATTAAGTGAGAAACAGATCAAGTGTGATCAACAAGTGAGAAGTGAACAATATAAAGCAGAAGTTGCACAATAACTTAAAATTGACATCAAGCAAGTCGAAAGTGGCCAATATGCGCGGAAATTTGATATTTTGGCTGAAGTCGATTTTTCGGACTGCTTGATTATTCGGACAATTTCGGGGTCCCCTCCAGGTCCAAAAAATTGGTCGGCGACTGTATGTGAATAATAGACAAATATGATCAAGAGCAATTCATATATTAATGTGCGACGCATGTGGCCCTAATATGCAAAAGAATGAGTTCATAAGTTTCTCTAACATCTTTGAAGTACCATATACATTTGTACATATGTAGCAGCCGGCACATAGAAAAAGAAGAGGAGCATGCACAAGGTCGAGCTGGAGACAACCTAAGAATGGCAACCCCTTTTTATCACATCCGGGTCTCTAATGAAGCAACCTAAATTTATTTACCAGTATTTACATATCCGTCCGATTAGATCAAATGCTTCAAAAAAGGTCTCGCCAATGTGACCCTCTTGTCCGTCCTAGCCGTAATCTTCCTATCATTGTTGGGGTAGATGTCTCGGTTATTGTTGTTGGCGCTGTTTTGCAGCAATTGTCTGGGGACACCTGGCAGCCATTGAATTCTACTCATGAAAACTTGCCCCAGCCAAGACCCACTGCAGCAGATTCAGTAGATCGCTTCTAGCGATCCATCAGGCCATCAAACGTTATCGCCATTTTTTAGATGGTAGTTTTTTTTTTTCTCATTGATCACAAGCCATTGACATATGCACTCAAATCTGCAAGCGAAAATGTCACTCCTCCTGAGACGCGTCACATATATATGTCATAATTCACAATAGATATCCAAAGACAACACGACGGCTGATGCGCTTTCTCTATCGCAACAGAGCTTGGGTGTCCTCAACGAGAGGACACCGAACTGCAACAAATTAGTTCAACCTACTGTAGCCTGGATTTACGAGGGTTCAAGTTACCAATCTGTGATGCATTCTTCATTAGCGATTTCACCATAGGCATACCACGTTTATTTGTTCCACTACAGTTGCGACGGCAAGCCTTCGACTCCTTACACTCCATGGCATGTACCGGAGTGCAAGCAACTCAACGGTTGCTCACTCAACGTTTTGTGTGGCCAGGCACGAACAAAGATGTAAGAGATTGGGTCCGGGCTTATCTGCTTTTTCAGCACTTCAAGATTCACTGCCATACATCAGTGCCTTACCAGCCTTTTCCAACACCAATGGCGCACTTTCATGTCATACAGCTAGACATCGTGGGTCCCCTGCCACCATCCAATTCGATACACATACCTGCTTACATGCATCGTCCGTTTCAGCCGCTGGCCTGGATTCCTGATTCCCATCATCACCACAGGAACAATTGCAAACACATTCATTGCAGGTTGGATTAGCCAATTTGGTGTGCCATCATCAGTGACCACAGACCGACGGTGACAGTTTGAATCTGCTTTGTTTCGGGAGCTCATGAAACTACTCGGGTGCTCCCTATTTTTACAACAGCATACGTCCTTATGGCTAACAACATTGTAGAAAGATTCCACTGCACATTAAAGGCATTCCTCAAAGCACACAACGATCGATTTCACTGGTGTGTGTCCACCATTGGTGCTTTTGGACCCCCGCACTGCGCCTGTCCTTCACAACTCGTCTACGGCACGCCCCTTCGCCCACTAGGCAAACTTATTGGCCTTGCTGATTTAAGTCTCTCTGCCGACCCTGCCAACTACGTGACACAGCTCACGACGGCCATGCAAACTCTCCAGGCAACTACTTCTCGAAAACAGCCGCGTCAGTCACTGTACATATCTGATGAGCTCAATCACTGCACCCAACCTTATGACAGTCCATTCCGGGTTATTGAGTGTCACAACAAACACTTTCGACTTGACGTCCACAAACGAAATGATTGCATCAATTGATTACCTGAAGCCAGCCCACTTTGATGGTCTGTTTTCTTGCTCCAAGATTACACAGCATGGTCTTGTAACAACCTCACTTGCATCCATGCCCCCTGTTCCAGCTGCTTCCACGAAAATTGTTCCTAATCACAAGTTACAGTGGCCCCCTGACTGTCCTTGACGTTTTGGCCCCTGAGCACCCCTTCCACTGCAACACGGCCCTCTCGGACAGCCTCGTTGCTGGAGGGGGGTATTGCAGCAGCCGGCATTAAGAGAATGAATAAGAGGAGCAGGAGCGAGGCCAAGCTGGAGACCGAGCTAAGAACGCAGCCGCTTTTGATGTGATCGGATGCAAATGTAAATACTTGTAAATAAATTTAGGGATGGAACACCGTTCTCTTCACGTATTTACACATTTACAAGAACAATGTTTTAAACAAGCAGTTTAATAATATTTTTACAAGATATTATTAAGAACATATATACATTCTACAATGCTGAACAGCCTACAGGGAAAATCATCCTGCAACTGCTGTGCACAGTATTCCAAACATTTCGTGTGTAATACATACCTCTAATACCTTTATGATCTCAACAAACAAACAAACAACCTAATGGGTTCAGCTAAAAAAAGGCAAGAAGTCATTTACAAGATTAAAAAATATGTACACGAGGTTCCATACACCCACTCGGATGTTAATGCTTATGCGCGAAAATGACAAAAAGAACACGGAAAATTATCTGTGCATGTTACCGCTGTCATTTGTTTCTTACGCAGAAGTTTTAAGTGTCGTGGACCACTGTGGCGACATCATTGAGGCTTTGCCATTTCGGCATATGTGCCCAATCCCGCTGATATCGCGACTTCGCCTGCAATACGGTGCTGACCATCCCGTTGATCAATGCTCCCATGATGTTACTGAATACTACTTGGGTGAACTGTACATTACTATCACAAGACTTGATCATTCATCCTCATTTAGTTGCCTGCCTCGACTTATGGCTCTGCAAAACGTTTCTTGTGTGTAGCCGCAATCTCCTCCTTGGATGGCCTTGGTCCAGGACCGACGAAGGATGGGGAAACTTTGGTGGTCTCTTGGCAAGTGCCACTTTGAAGGTCGGGTATGTCTTGCAGCGCCCCAGAACTTGTTGAATCAGCTTGTCCACATATTCTAAAATTCAGAAAGAGATAGTATGGGACAGCACTTCATGCAAGAGGTTAGTTTCTATTCCAATCACTGGATTATCTAACTAAGTGGGAGGCAAGTTTGCTCCTCGCACAGGGAGTTACATTGATGTCATGGCGCCACGGTCTGATTGTTGTAGCACTTGCTGTCTTGCCTTTTTTCGTCTGCCAGAAATCCATAAATTCTTCGCATTTAGGTGCCTTGGTTTTGAGAAAGCCAAAAAGAAATTATCTTTACGCTAAATCGAGTAACTGCCACACTTATACAATGAAGAATGTGTTCATGTCGGAGATGTTTTCCTCTGACACCAGCTAGGCACTGATAAGGCCTGGCTACTCTCTCCCTACGACATAATATCTGTGCAATAATGGGTGGCGTGGCTGTTGATTCACTCCCTCTTCCTACGACGCACTGCTATTTGTCCGATAAAGGGCAGAGTGGAGAGCGGACCCCTCCCTCTGCGATAACTGCACTGCGCTGATGCCCCCCGTGTGGAGAGGGATCAGTGCAGAGGCCTTTTATCTAGGTGGTGTTGCTCCTACCCATCAAGGAGGATGCCATCCACCTGCGAGGACAAAGCTTTGTTACACAGACATTACTCCCTCTCACCTTTCTGCACCTTTGCTCTTTGAACAGAGCGGATGAGAGCTGCCCCAAAATGTTACAAATTGTGTTCCTTTTGTGTACAGTTTAAGACAGTGCTTTTAAATTCTGTATTTGGACAAATTGGTATCTTAAATTCTTCATTATTGAGCTGCACTTACCAAAAGTCACGGGGGGGGGCACACAGTTAGTGCACCTTTTTGCACTTTTGAGGCTTTCACGTGCCACTGCTTGTGCCCCTCCCTTGTCTCAGCTTGCAGCTGAGCGCTGTTCTCGTTGAAATGCATTATGGCAATCGTAGTGCTGTAACATTATTCAAGCCATTAATTTTTGAATATATATCTTACTAACCTTGTGTGAAAGCATCTTACTATATCTTTTTTGTGATGTCTGACGGCATTGGTTAGCCTCTAGGCCACCTCAACTGTCATTGCTTGCAATGTTATTTTCAGGATTGTTATTTTTTCCTTGCATCTTTAGTGTTCTTACCATGCAGCCATGCATTTGTAAGAAAACGCTGTTGATTTTGGTGCAAATCTGTTCATAACACTGTGGAACGACTCCAGGCCGTACGTTTGCGCGTGAGGCGATAGCTGCCTGACGTCCCTCAAAAATGGGAGTGCTGTAGCAATTGCCTTCAGTTTATTGTGGGCAGCTGAGCCTGGAGGGATTGAAGCATTCAATGTGTACATTGCAATTTGATAGCAAACTTAGGTGGTATTTGTTCACTTGGACATGTTCCCAGCATAAATTAATTCATGAACATGTTTCATTGCACAAATGTTTGCAACCTATGTATAATTAACATTTATTTACATTGAACTGTTAAACACTGTAAACAGAATGCTCATATTAAATTTGTACAAACCAGGTGCAATCCACTGTTTTTCACCGGGGTCCTTGTGCCTGCACCGTGGGTAGACTGGACTGTGGCCCATGTGGACGTCACAAACATGGTTGGTCACGTTCAGCCACGCTGCAGCGAGTAACTCCCCGTCGCCACCACTGGCATTTGTGCACCAGCACAAGTGATTGCACACAGCGTTCACCCAGTGTGCCTGATCTTTGCACCCTGCAGTCTTGCTTGCAGCGGTGAGCTTCTTCCTGAGTCCTCCACAGAAACAAGCACCGCGACCAAAATGCTTGCACAGTTGTTATGCCCCCCTTCCTGAGTTTAGACTAGGTGCAAGAAGTCTGTATTTTGCTAGCAGAAAGTGAATTAGCATGGCGGTGTACCATCTCATAAAGGGAGGACATATTTAGCTTAACATTTTAGCTAGTCACAAAAACATTGCCATCAGAAGCTGCACAATTGGAGTTCATATTCACTCCTTTGAAAAGCTTTTATATGAGGGCTCAGGTATTTCCTTTCTCTTTTCGCTTGGCAAGGTGGGATAGAATTGTCATCAGCAGTCTCATTGAGAGCAGATAATCCATCATAAGAACAACATCAACCCTCTGGAATGTTAAAGATTGCTGGAAACTGAGCAAATAGACAGAAATGTGCAAGTTGACTTTTTTATCTAAAAAAGTTTGCTGTTTAAGATTACCTTTCACCACTCTTGGGTAAGTTACTTATTACAGTTACTCTCAGAAAAAAAGTAGCAAAGTTACCGTTACAGTTACTGCAACAAGAGTAACTCGTTACAGTTACAGTTACTTTTAAAAAGTAACGACGTTACTTTTCAGTTACTTTTGTATAGCACGAAAAATTTAGGAAAAATTAGAAAAAGCCCCTTACCACGTTTTATAGCATAAAATTAAAAATAGGGTTGTGCGAATAGTGGATTTTGAGTTCGAATCGAATTCGAAGCGAATAGTGATTTTGGCCGAATATTTTCGAATCGAATATCGAATACTTGCGGTAAAAAAATCTTGGCCGTTTTTAGGGGGAAGTTTGGAGAAATACTTCTAAATTGGCTTTTTCACCCTGTCGTTAGACTCCATCTTGCCAACCAACCTAGCTTCCGCCATTTTGACAATGTCGATGTCATTCACGCACCTTGTCGCTGTAATAATATAATATTCTTTCGAAACATTATAGTTTAAATGTTTTGAAATGGTGTTTTTGAGTTTTCTCTCAAATCAAAGATTCTGAGCAATTATGCAAGTTATGAGAAATTTCTAAAGGTATTTATTTTTATCCTAAACTTGTTCTTCTAACTTTATGTCTGAACGCGTTGGTGGTGAGAAAAGAGTGCTAGCAAACCAGGGCGCCGAGATTGGCAAAGATGGCGCCGGCGTCTCTGGAGTTCATTGCTCGGTTTTCTTTTGCCCGTTATTACAAAAGTTGATAAAATAACTCCGATTAATATATTTGAAAGTTCCCACCATAATATTTATACCGTTTTGCCAAACGTGTGAGTATATTCTTGATTTTAGCAATCGTTCGTTTTGGTTTTCAGACAGTAAACATACTTGCGACCGTGAGTTTGCCAACACTTCGAAAAGCACGAATATTACAGCTGCTCTCGAAGCGAATATCGAATAGAGTAATATTCGAAACTACTATTCGAAAATTCGAATATTCACGCAACACTATTAAAAAGTAAGCTTCTTACTTCATATTGTAACTTACAAGCAGCTGCTTCTCGAAATTAGGGTCTGAAAGTTTCTCTCGTTTGATGGCGAACACGTCCCTGCCCTTGCTGAACAGACCCCTTGCAAACAGCAGTAAATTTTGACTCGACTGTTGACACCACGCCGGAGTAGGGGTGCAGATCAAAAATATGAAATATGCGCAGTGCGGAGTAGTGGCGCAAATCAAAATACGAAACATTCGCAGTGGCCTCAGTGTGTATTGTCGTTTACAGTTGATCCACCTGATTAAAAAGCGTTTGCGCAGACAAAAGAACAACCTCAACATAGATAGTGCTTCAAGTAAGATGTAAATGTTCAGTCACAAAGTACAAACGTGTGCGTAAAGATAACTTGGTTTTTTTAATCACATCTACACCTGGCTATATTCGGGTCGTGACTCGCGAGAAAGAACATATTTACAATTTTGTGCAAGGTCAACTTGACACTTGAAATGTCAGAACAGACAATTTGGAAAGTGCAAGGAATAGCTAGATTGTACTCGTTCAGTGATATATTATTCATAAAAAACGGGAAAGTAATGACAAAGGTAATGTCGTTACTTTCATTGTT
Source organism: Ixodes persulcatus (assembly GCA_013358835.2). Classification (NCBI taxonomy): domain Eukaryota; kingdom Metazoa; phylum Arthropoda; class Arachnida; order Ixodida; family Ixodidae; genus Ixodes; species Ixodes persulcatus. Next base: position 394,433 of record JABSTQ010010211.1, read on the forward strand.
ACATGAGAAAAAGTAATATAACTACAGTTACAATTTACATTTTTAAAAAGTAACTTGTTACAGTTAAAAGTTACCAAAAAGTAACGAAATTACAGTAATGCGTTACTACTCAAGACTGCCTTTCACAGCATGCCACACATCAAACAATGCAGGATTGTGGGCTCGTGTAGTTTCATATGTGCCTTGATTCCAGAGTGTCTGTCAGTTAAGAAAGAGTGAATGATGATATCCCTCAACTTGAAGAACGCAATTCCGCAGATGCACCCTCTTTTTCCATCTTGCTGCTTGCGCTCGCCTCTGGCAACTGAAAAAGAAAGATGTGTATTGTGCATTTACCCACATCCAGCTTGCAGATTGCAGCTACTATGAGGATTTTTACCTCTTTGACTCGAACCAGTTCACTGGGGAGTATTTTGCCCAATTGGTTCGAATAGAAACAGTAGGTTAGAAATTTTGCACTGTGTCCTGGGGAGTCGCATCGTACATCTCCAGACAGGTCCACGGGCGCTTCTGCAAGCGCTGCCAAATGTTCATCCCTCTGGTCTCCCAGACCTGCGAGCACATGTTGAAAAATTGTATGACATTTGTAACAATGAAACCAGAAGAAGGTGTAGGATAACCAAACCGGACTAGAGTGCAGCGGCACTTTTGTATCCCAGAAAGCATAACTGTGCTTTGCACTCCAGATACATATATGCATGTGAGAAAAGGTCAACTGATAGAGGGCCTAACGCAGCTTGCATGGCTAAACAAATGCGATCACTCTAAAGAGGGTATGCTGCGTTGTGTTGGGGCTGTGCACAGCGAAAATTGGTGCAACTTGGGAAATCACATTACGACTGAAGCAGACACAATGTGCACCAACTGTTTGCACCGCGGGGAGGAGGTAGGCTTCTAGGTATTCATAGAAAGTGCGTTCCGAGATGACCCGAAGGTTCATCAGGCGCATCATCCTGAGTGCTGGGGCAGGGCTTGATCCAGAGAACAGTATGTCAGTAAAGTGATCAATGTTCCCAGCTGGCTTTCGTCCCATGTATGGCTGACTTGATCAAGAGTGCCAAGGGTCTTTGCAGCATTCCGTGACAACAGCAAGGCAGCTTCCGCTCAAACTTAGTGATGGCTTGCAGTGTGCTAGACATTTTACACACACCTTGAAACGCTCACGCAGACAGCCTTCGGACACAATGTACTTCTCTCCTTGTGGGCAGCCTTCCTCAGTTTCCTCGTCCCCACTGCAACATAATATAACAGAACTGAGAGTATAACCCGAATGGAAAAAAGATTACACTAGACTCCCGTTAAGGCAAACTCGCTTAAGCGGAATTCTCGGATATGCCGAACAAAGTAAGAACATTTGGTTGGTTTCCCATAGACGCAATGCAAAAAAAAATTGTTTAACACAAACCGCTTTGCGCGCGCATTTTGGTTAATTCGAACTTCCATAGGTCCCCTTCGCAATGGCACCGAGGGCGACGCCGCGCATTGCGCCGACCGAGGTGCATGTCAGATGTACCGTAAAAACCCGCATATAGTACGAGGTTTTTTTTCGAAATTTTCAACTTCGACGAGGCGCTATCTAACGCTGCTTGACATAGTTTCGGTTTCGAAGCAATATGGCGCTCAAAACAGCTATCATCATCATTAAAATCACAATGTCCGAGGTGCCATCATTCGTACAGTCATGCTCGGCAATGGCGTCGACGCAAAAACGATCATGGTCGCCTACAAAAGAAAAGTTCTTTTGGTTGTGGAAGACATCGGTAACAGTATGGTGGCTAGAGAGTTGGGTGTGTCGAGCGGCGGCCGGCGCGAGGCACCGAAAGGGAAATCCGTCGCCAGGAGGCGCCTCGGAAGGCCTGTATGCTATCGATCGCGGCGTTTGGGCTGCGCTGAGGTCGAAATGCGCTGCGGGCGGTACTTTTCCCGGCCACTTGTCGGCTGTGTTTTTTTACAGAATTAATTGGCGTGGCATAATGAAAGTCTGATAAACTTGGATTCGATAGTAGACCCGATTTTGGAGCGTTGACAAAGGTAAATCCGCACTGAAGTCGTTCCATTCTCACTGCAACGTTCTCGTTCGCGAGTTAAGTAACGGAGGCGACGATTCCGAGGTAATATGGAAAAATGGGGGAATTTTTTTATATTTTCTCTTGTGTACTACGCTTTCGAAATACGCAAAACGCCCGCTGAGGTATCGGCAGCCGTGACGAAATTTCGCGTTTCAAGCCGCCGTGTCACGTCTATCAAATGAATCGACGCTGAACCGCGCAGGCACTTTAACATTAAAATATGTCTGAGGACACTGGACACTTCTTTCTGGTGCAATTCCCCTGTGATTCAAGAGCAGACATGGCTGGCGAGAAACAACGCGAAAAGTTGTCATGACACAAAGCAAACAATGTATTTTTGGCACTTTACATTTTTATTCAACGTGGAAAACTAGCAATGAAATACAAAATTGATTTTAAAAGAGAGTGAGAAAAGTAACACATGTTACATGAACCATTCCTGAACGAAAGATTCAGGAATAGGCAATGTAATTGTCATAACTTTGGCAATTAAAAGTTCTCGAGAAAAAGCAAGAAACATTACTTTTGCGCTAACCCCCATACAAAATGGCTTATGGCATATATGATCTTCCACATGGTAACAGATATATCTCTCTGTGTGTACCGTCTTTTCCACACTATAATCGCAACACTACTGAACATCGCAAGGCTGTCCTGGGTATTCTCGGCTGCATGCGTGAACAGGTTTTCAAGGCTGCGTCTAGAGCAAACCTAAGGGTACCCACAAACCAGTAGTGATCGTATTCGTCTTCAATGAGTAAAGACATATTTTCGATTGATCAAAAAAGATTGTGCCTCCTCACCAGATGAGTGCAGTTTGATTGTCGGGATCACACCGGTTTAGGCAGGACATAGGTATAGGAACACAGGATCGAAGTACAGCGAGCATCTTTACAGCCGTTAGCAAGACCCACAAGCACTCTGAGATTGAGCATACCCTATCATGGTACCATGGAAAGGCATATCTTGCAGTCAGCGTTCTGCTTTGAAGCCTAATCAGGACAAGAATGACAGTACCGCAAACGATTATTAGGTACCATCGCATTTTGGTCACTTAACTTCAAACGGGTTATAACAGAACACAAAGAACAGAAACAGCCCGAGTCTGGGGAAGCATATTTTAGCCTAGCAGAATATAACCTCTTGAATACCGAGGCACACCGAACAGTCCAATGATGACACCTCCGCTAGATTTTCATGTCGTTGCATAGAAATTGCCATCAACAAAAGTGGACATCATTGTGACATTGAGACGCAAATTTTAAGGAGAGTCCATGGTATAAAGAACACTGGGAGCAACATACTTGAAGTACTATAAATACAATGTACTTTCAAAGTAAAGTACAAGTATTTTAACAGAATCTTTCATGATGCCCTTTCATTCCCCTATACAGTGATTTTTTTTTAATTGGTATGCATTGCCCAGGGGTAATCAAGGGTGCGTGACCTAAAAAAAACACTGCAGCGGCGAATATTTGATAAAGTCAAGTGGCCACAGAGTAGTGTTTTTTTGTTTTTTTTTCAGGAATGGAGTCGAATTCAGAAGACCCTCTTCTGAATTTGGCGCCCCTTGCACTGGATTGTTGCACCCAAGGGGGTTAAATGTACTAGAAGAGAGCATGACGTCAGCCCCGTAGCTTCCGCAAGCAATCCTTTCATAAAGGAGTGTCCTCTCCTTAATGAAAAAAAAAAATGAGTGTGCAAGTGATGTGGTGATAATTATTCGTAATGTGACACCTGAGATTGGGGTGCGAAAAAAAATTAAAGTACTTTCAAATAGAAGGAAATGACAAAAGAGAATGTCTCAAAACATTGTCTCCTCTGTTGTCTCTTACTTCGACTTGAAAATTTAATTTTTTCGCACCACAGTCTCAGGTGCTACATTATGATTAATTTTTCTCTTCTAATATTTTAAACCTCCTCGCTCTCGCTGAGCGACCGAAAAGTAGCGAGAGTTCAAAAAGCTACGGGAAAGCCGCTCCCACTACAAACGGGGCGATGCGTCGTCTGCTCACGTTTCTGGTGAGAGTAGAATATCCCTCCCAGTATTTCTTCGGAGTTGACAAGGCATCACTTCGTGATACAAATTTAACAAAACCAAATTTGGGGAATGTACTTTGAAGTCGGGAATTGTACTTTCCCTGGAAAGTAGCAAAAAAAAAAAACTTTTAGTAGTAGAAGTACATACATACTCAGAGAATGTACTTCAAGTACAAGTTTCCTAAACATAATTTAAATACTACTTTAAATACAATGTACTTAAAGTACTTCCCAACGCTGGCCGCAGACGTGTTCAGCAGGACGCTACGAACCCCAAAACATCACTTATACAGCGATATCTCCAACGGATCGAGCGATACTTTAGAGAAGTATCGCTCGATGTACCGCTCGTCGAAGTGAAGTGCGCACACCGCGGAGTTCTCCTGAAGATGCGTGTCTTTCCTTGGAATCTGCCACACTGAGAGAAGAGGACTGGGTCCTTCGGGGCGGCGAACGTGTGTTTTTCTTTTGCAGACCTGTAGCCTGTCTTGCTTCCTGGAACGAACCAGTGCTTCGCTCGCTGCTTTTTCTTTAGGCCGGAGGTTGACGGGGCAACGTTCATGGTCTCCGCGTGTCACCTGAAGACGGGCATGCAGGAACGGTTGAAAGAAACTCACACGAGCGCTGAAGAACAGATGAAAGCGGGCGTGAACTCGTCGCTACCCGCCTTGCAGCACGCAAATACCTGCGCCAGTTGCGCACGCCTAGCATACACGCTGAGTAGAGCACCCCTGACAGTGATTCTCCAAACCGCCGCGGCGATGCATGGGAGAGCCGGCGCGCTCGACACACCCAACTCTCTAGCCACCCAACCCTAGTAACAGTGCTGCCGGATGACAATTCGTCGTAAATGAGGGCACCATCCGCGGATGGAGACGACAAAAGCAAGCTCTGTTCGTGTGCAACGGAACGAGAAGAAGCTTTAGGAGCCCGAAGAATGGCGTGTTCGCCGACGTCGAGGCAAGTCTCAGTGACTTTGTAAAAGAGTAACGTGAACGGCACCTCGCCGTAACTTTGTAAAAAGAGCAGCGTGAACGGCACCTCGCCGTAAACATCGAGCTGCTGCATGAGAACTTTGGCGAGCCGACATTGGGTTACTCGCTTTATGCGCCGCGCCGGGTTTTCACTTCGTCGGCACACGCTCGTCGCTCGCTCTTTCAAGAAGTGCGGGATTTCAAATGCGCTCCACGGCATGAAGACTACTGTCTTTGGGAGGAGGCGTCGGACAAGGAGTCTAATGGACATGATGACAGTGATTAAGGTTCAATTATGACATGTGGCCTATGTTTTCTCAGGAACATGGGCCACATGTCGTCTTTCGTCGCTAGACACCGTTTTGCACAGAGGAGGAGGCAATCAAAAATCACCGAATGGATTGGTTCCCCCACCAGTGGTGTGTGAAACATTTTTTTTCTTCATTGGCATGGTAAGCCAAATAAATGTCCTTTTTAAGTATCTCTTCATTGTAGGCCTTTTCATTCTGTGTTATTGGTCAACAGCAATTTAGACATGCCCAGCATGATAATTCGGGCACTTCTGTTAAGGCGGACATCTGATAAGTCAAACAAATTTTCAGGGTCCCTTCGTGTTGGTCTTAAAGGGCCCCGAAAAGAAAAAAAAAGTTTTTTCAAAACAGTCTGGTTGGGACACGCTTGTCAAAAAATGAATTTTACGCGAAAAAAAATTTTTTTAGAGCAATATTGACTGCGTCAGTTGCAATTTAGTCGGTAGTCACCTCCTTTCCACTTGTTTTCTCTCTCGGCATTTCGGGCACGTGGAGGAGAGGTACTCCCCGCCTCTTCGTAGTGGATCGGCTTGGCTGCTTGGCTGGCTTGGCTGCGCCCCGTACGAGAGCCATTGCTAGTTCCTGTGTCTGCCGGTCGCACGTCGTACCGCGTCGTACAGCCGATTCACACCATGGACCGAATCGCGATTTTCGTCCGCAGACCGTGTACCAAGTGACCAGCACGTCACCGATTACTGCAATCCGCGCCTCGTCCGCGGACGCGCGAACTGATAAAGTCAAGCGCCTTTTTCACTCTCGGATTTTTGGCGGGAGATTGACTGGAAAAGTGTTTAGTCTGGCAACGTGTTCATGAAGCTCCAATAGAAATGCCCTCCTAGCACATTCTAGAATCTCAATTCTTCCACCCATGCAGATAAGGGCCCGTTCCAGCGTGAGGGCATTCCGATGATGCCAGTATGGCTGAGGCGACTGTCCAAAAGTCTTTTTGGCCAACCCTTGCTGATTGTGTCTCCTGTGCTCCACATGGTGGGTCCTTCCTCACCAGGTCTTCTAGCTGTCGTCTGGATACTGGACTGGCGTCCAACATGTCCACCGTGAAGACCCCCATCTCTTGGGCCTCTTCGGTTTCTGCTTTTTCTGGTGCAGTTGCCACCGGCAGACTACTGAGGGCGTCTGCGTTCAAGTTTTGTGACCTAGGCTTGTACTTGATTACATGTACGCTCCAAGCATTAGTGCCTACCTCTGGATGCGTGCCGCAGCCATGCTTGGAATCGATTTGCTTTCTTTAAACAACCCCTCAAGGGTTGGTGGTCTGTCTTTAGGTTGAAGCTCCTGCAGAGCAGATAATCCCTGAACTTCGTTACACCAGAAATGAGTGCAAACGCTTCCTTCTCAAGCTGCGAATAGTTCTTTTAACCTTGGTAAAGGTTCTTGACCGGAAGGCGAAAAGCCTGTCGACGCCATTTATGCAGTGAGACGGCACTGCTCCTAGGCCGTTTGGTGACGCATCGCACTCCAAAATGAGTTCCCTACTTTGGTCATAGTGCACAAGAAGGTTGGACTTCTACAAGGTTGTTTTCACCCCATCGAATGCAGCCTGTTCTGTTCCCCATTCCCATTTCACCTCACTCAGCAGGTTGTGGAGCAAAACCAGAAGTGTGGACGTTCTAGGCGGGGAGCTCCTGTAGTATGTGATGTAGTATGTAGTATGTAGTGTGATGTAGTAGTATGTGATGAGTCCTAAAAAGGACCAAAGTTCTTAGAGGTTGCAAGGTGCAGGAGCCTTTGCGATGGTCTCCACTTTCTTTTCTGATGGATGCAGCCCATGTCGGTCAATCCCATGCCCGAGGTAGGTAACCTCCTCTTCACCAAACACACATATTTCTTCCTGCAGTCGGATGCCATGTTTCCTGAATCTCTGCAGAACCTTCCTCAGCGTCTGCCCGAATTCGTCTTTGCCCTTTGAATATTGCCTTATTCAATCCATATCCCATTCGAACAGCTCTTTCTGAAAGTTTTAAATATTTTTCGTATAATTTCAGATCAGTCAGAACCAGAGTTGCAACTGCTCGGCTCCACAAATTTCCCTTCACAGTGACTTCACGCTAGAGACATACACACTGTTTATGTTCCAGGCAGAATGGCCGCGGAAGGGGTGAACACCGGACAATGACCAGACGGTGTCCCGACCAGAAAGAGAATGACTTTACTTGTCCCGTGCAAGGCTGTACAGAGTTGAGGTGGTGGTGCCATCTCACGGAAGGCGCCACAAACTACAAGTCACCAAAGGGTGTCGCTTCACGACACTACACACACTCTGTGCTTTAGCAGCTTCTGGGGATGGTTGGCTCTATACAGCTACCGCTTTTGTCAAGAAAAACATACACAGACGAAGGAAGACTTGACAGGAAGAACGCTGACTAGCAACTCGTTTTATTTTGGGAAGCACATATACAAAATGTTTTTGAAAAGTTAATGTGTCCTAGTGTCTCTCAGTGCAAGCATCAATGCGAGCACATAGCTTGGCTAGCCTCTTAATGCCAGTTTACCTTTAAAGTTTATTTATAGCTTTACAGCGGCATGCGCCAGCGTCGCTGGGTTCAACAAAGGTGTGGTATTATAATGTTGGGAAAACATTTTCGTATGACTTACCATTGATGGACGAGGATAGTCAGTCATGATCTTGTCTATGTGTCCATGCAGTCTCACACGCCTTACCCTGAAATGGAAGTGAAACATACTGTGCTTGCTACATTGCATCCTGCAGGTCAATCGATCGACAACCCCAAATTGATTCATGCTCATATACACAAAAAACTGATAACTCTGCTGGAGAAGCCCTGGGCTTAATTCGACACGAGATAGCGATGATGGATCATAATTTGCTTTTCTAACCCAGAAAGCAAAATTGTGAATGCTAGAAATAGGTATGACTGACTATGGTTGCTCTCGGCTGGAGGCCCATCTTCTTTGAAGTTGTCCTTGATAATGTCCAGGTTAAACAGTCTTGTTGAGGGTAACCTCTGGGATGTGGCAGGAAAAGGTCCTCTACCTTTGTTTCATCTGTGAAAAGTTAAACAAGCTCACTTAAGTAACAGGATGAAATTTATTACCAGAACCACACACATGCACACACAAAACATTAGACAATTCTGCAGGTAAATTTTGATGTACTGATCATTATTAATTAGTAAATAAGAGGTAATTACATAAGGAAGTTTTTCTGCAGTGGGTTGCAAGCCCCAGGGGAAATGGTACAGGTGCGCACTTAGTACTTCATTGCAGAAAAACTCAAGTAATTTTCGTCTTCAACATGCAACAAGGCTTCAATGTCTATACCAGTAGTGCACATCATGTACTCTGATCCTAAATATCCAAGCCTGGCTTACCAAGCAGGGTGTTGTGCTGTAAAGCGTGGGTGGCATCCTTTTCATCCACAAACCACATTAGCATTTTGTGCCGCTTCATATTTGCTTGCTGTTTGGCGTATTCGACAGGCGCGCTGCTTTTTCCTCGCTCTGCTTTGCTCTTTACAGCAGCTTTGTGTGCCTTCTTCTTGGGCAGCCCAGTGGCATCTTGATTGAGGTCAGTGCGTGGGTCACCAAGGAGTCATCCTCGGAGGAACTCGGGATGGGTAATGGGGCCACGGTTCGCGGTGGTAGATGTTGGTTATTTTGCAGCAAGGTCGATTCCCGTGCTTGGTGTATGGGGTTGCATGTGGGGGAATCCTGTCTGCCTTGTGTTTTTCAGCTGACTCATCATCTCCCTAGCCTAAGGAGAAAAACAAATTTTACATTACTATGCTGAATGGCTCACAGCTGGAAGTGAACATATGTTTTAATTTTTTTATTAACCATAAACGTTTTACTCATAGATCAAATAAATAAACAAGCCATGTATTTATGACAAGCTTGGGCCATTATAGGGTGCCTAACGGGACTGTGACTAGATATGAAGATGAATTTCGTTCCTGGCAATGGTCGCTTAGCAATGGTGCCTGCCCAAAGTGTTGCCCTCTCTTACCCTTCTCACACTTTGTAGAAGGTGTAGGTCACTTGAGCACAAGTCTGGGGAGGAAGCTCCATGTCATTCTTGTCTAAGCTGCACTTTGAGCCCAGTTTCCCAAGAGTTCCCGAGTGATAGTATCAGTTTGAGGCGTTTTCACCTAGCTCTCTCCTGTTTCCTCTGAAGCCAACTCGATTAGGTGCTAGCACAGAGGAAAGGCCTTTCTGTACTTTCTCATGCTGCAACAAGATCTTCTTAGGGTTGTAGACGTGCTTTGTCAGTGTTGATCCTGTGACTCCATCACAATCCACCTCCTCAGGAAAGAGTGCCCAATTCTTGTAATAGTACTCTCAGGTCCATCGTTGAGAAAAGAGTGCTTCGTCGAAAAGGTCAACAGCTTCCACTTCTCTTGCAGCGAGCATGTGACGGCATGGCAGCCGGCAGCGTCATCGAAATCCTCTATGAGCATGTGCAGTCCGTGGAGGATACCAGCGGCGTAAATCCTGGGGGGATCAAATCAAGGGGGTCCGGTCCCTCCCTGTGTTTGACAAGGGGTGGGACACCATTGCAAGTGTCCCCCCATAAAAATTACACGGGCGACCCCCCCCCCCCCCTCCCTTTCCCTTGTTCAGTATTGAAGGGTCGCACAAGAAGCACAACACAGATCCGGGGAAAAGCAAGGAATGTCTCGAGCCTATCCTCCTCGTTGAAGACATGGCTTTATCCAGAACGCCTTTCACACTGCGACTTGCCGACCCTGCTTGGGTCCAATGGCTTGTGCCGTATCTTTGGCCACAGTTGTCGGCTTTTGTTGCCCATTATCTTATCTGCCTGCACGTGTTATGACAATTCCCTCTGGAGGTGTACCTGCAGGAAACAAATGAGAAGTCTTCACATTACAACAGCAAGTTACACGCATAAGTTATCTCGATGACTCCAATCATGCATCTTGCACTGCTGATTCGAAAACAGAAGACAGAGGAGACAGGTCAGTACTGCTGCCGGGAAAAATAATAGGCGCGTTAAACAGGCACTGACAAACAGACAATGGCTCATACAAACAAAAATAATTCCTTGATATCACCCTCAAAATCTGAGGCACAGGAACTACCTATTCGTAACAAAAAAAAATTATTTCAGAAAGCCAAATTTGAATCTCCCACGCTTCAAACCACTGAGTGCCAACGCCTTGGTTTTTCATCTCTGAACATGGTTAAAATTTGCGCACAAAAAGACAAGGACAAACAAGGAAGGAACACAGAACACAGACAGGCGCGCACTCACAACTCTGTAATATTAATTGAAGAGAAGAAAGATGAAGCACGATTTTTACAGGGGAGAACGGCACCAGGGGTGAACAGTTCAGTCACCGTCAAATGTTCGCAAGAAGGCAACTTCTTTTTCGCTTAAAGCTACCGACGGCTGACTAACTCGCCCAGCTTACCACTCTACTACAGTTTTCATCTCTGCCCTGTCGTCATTCGTACACTCTTTCCACCTCCGCGGCTACTGGGCCTCGGCGACCCGGTGGCTCCTCGCCCTTTTACGCGACCTTTCGAGCGGCCGTTAGGGATAGGGAAAAAACATAAAGAGATGACTGAGCTTGTCACGGCAATTTCCGGCTCTGATTTCATGATTTTAGAACGAAGGATGAAGTCCTACGAAAGTAGCCCTTAAAAATATGTTTTAAAATACTTCTGGTTGTACCATAACCGTTTGGTGTACTGAGGGGGGAGGAGGCATCAGTGGTGTGGAGGATGCGGGAAATTTGAAACGCTCGTCCTCAAGCTAAAAAGTTTTTTACCGCATTGCATTTTTTTTTTTGGGGGGGGGGGGTTATGATGCTATTTTGAAGCGTCTGAGGCGATAAAATAAATATGAATTTGGGGGTGTCGGTGCTCCGAAGTGCGAAAGTTGGGCGCCCTGTTCTCTAAACGAACAGAAGCGCACCCAAGCATGCTCTTTGTGCACCTACTTTTTCTCGATGTGCAAAGTTGCTTATTCACGCTCCATGACCACACTTCTTCAAACAACATGGCTGCACCCCTAGAAGATTCGTGGAGTAGAGAAATAGGTCAAACTATAGTCGGACGGCTGCTCGTTTCATTAGGAGAACGCCAAGCGAAGCGAGTATACACGATTCAAGTGGCAAGCTGACAGACTAGCATTCTGGGGAAAAGGAGGTGTTCGTGCGTTGTCGCCTGGAAACGACAGAACAGCCAAGACGCGGGGGCAGTCAGACCGCTACCCATCTTGAGTTAAAAAACGCTTAGCCCAGCGAATAACGACGATTCGAGTGGCAAGCTGACACATCAAGTTAGCATTCCGGAAAAGATTTGTTTGTGTGTGTCGCTTGAAAACGAGTTAGCGTGCTCTGTATCAAAACGATGGCAGAATCCTGATCGACGGGCATCGCTGCTACCCGCGCTGCAAGAGCGAACGTCCCTGACAAGTTCAACTTTCTAAATAATTTTTTCTTTCTAAATTTTTTTTCTTTTTTTTTTTTTATTGTAGGCAGCCCGGGCTTTAATAAAGTGGTGACGACATCTTTTTGTCTTAAAGACCGGCGACCAATTCGCGCTTTCCACTTTTTCTCCGCTTCCTCCTCTCCCCCTTTAGCCTGTCCACCGTTGCCCGTTTCCTCCTCCCCCAGGGAGAGGAGGATCTTCTGCCTTGCAGAATCTCGTGTCTGGTCACCGGCCTTTAAAGGGGCACTGACAACCCAAAGGTTGTATTTTTTTTATTGTCTAAAACGATGCAAGTTGTAGTCATAGACACGCAAAAAAAATGCATCGCGAAAAAAAAGTTTCCTGCGCACGGCGCCTTTTAGTTTTGGCGTTTATATTTCCCGCCGCTCACCTCCTTGCTTCTTTTGATCGGTGACATCAAAATCAGGAAATTTAGAAGCTTTGTAGGCGACATTTCTATAACATTTAATAACGGCAATTGTAAAACATGTTTTTTAACGCAATTGCGAACGCACAACAGCCCCTCTTTTTGAAATACCGAAAATCAGAGTTCGGTTGTGATGTTGCTTCCTAGATTTATACCCTCCCTCGGAAAACTTGGTGGCGCTCGTCGGCGGTTGGGGAAGAAGAAAAGGCGTTTTTTCCCGCGCCGGCGCCCGTCTATCCGCAGGCTCACCTTGGGCTCGCTTGGGGTCGCCGTGGCAACGGCGCTTTGCTTCATAGCGTTGAGCGGAGGTCCGAAAAGAAAGTCGAGTCGCAGGAGGACCGCAAAATTTGACTCGCTGCACTGGCGCGGATCGCGCGGGAACTTCAAATTCGGCATTTGGAGATTGTTTTTAATTCTCAAATACTGAATTTCAAGTTTCGAATTTTGAAGGTAATGTCCCCGGCATCGTTTTCGATCGTTCGGATAATAAAAAAAAATATGATTTTGATGTGTCAGTGCCCCTTTAATGCTGAAAACGAGGCTCCAGACTTTTCGGGAGTGTTAAAACATTCAGACACAGTTTTAGCGTGTCTTTCAGTTTACGGTCTGCTATAGCATAAGATGTTGGCTGACTCAAATTTGTGCCTTGGACGAGCTGAGCTCGTCGGCCACTTTCTGGCTAAAAATGCCGTGGACGAGCTCAGCTCGTCCAGTGGTTTTTTCGGTAGCCCTCAATTCCACGGACGAGCTAGGCTCGTTCGGGTAGTTTTGCGGCGCTGATCATAGATGGCAGCACTCGTTTTAGTTAGCAAATATTTTTTTTCGCCTCCGCTGATATTTGCGTAATAAACTTATCAAATTTTATGTGTAATTACTAGGGGAATAACAATAAAAAAAAAAAAAAATATGGCACTTTTAGGTTACTTTTGGGAAAAAAAAATTTGGCAAATAAGAAGTTAATTATTTTCAGAATCACTCCGGCTTCCGTCATTATGTATGCACGGCGTTGTACTCGTATCAAAAAGTTCACAACCGTACGAAATGAAATGCGACTCGTCGATTTTGTCGGTGTGTCAGGCTCTCGGTCTCAATGCTCCCCTTATTTACCGCACTCAGAATATGAAACTCCGAGCGTCACAGTAGGAGTAAAGGAGCGCCGACGTAAGGCACCAATCGTCATTTAGCTTAGCTCCTAAGTTCAGGTGGAAATAATCTTTACGTTCCGAGGAACTGGGGCTATAAAGCACAAGAAACCCTTTGGGAAGCTAGTACCTCTGGTAGTACCAAGAGCCCGAAAGACCCTGCGTCGCTCCGGAGGCAGTAATTAAACGGGACCTTGACGTGACGGAGGCTTTTTTTTTATTACCTCTATGACGAGTGAACGTCAAAAAACAATCGCATTGATAACATTGTATGCACAACAAGCCGTGTGCATTCAAGAAATTAAAAACTGAAGTTCGCAAGGAAGCTCAGGGCCAATATTGATGCTGCTGAGACAGTACTGGCTACATTGCAAACATGATAGCATAATGAGGTACCTTGTACATTTATGTTAAATATCCTTTTGAATGCTGCCAGCCATCGTCCAGGAAATGCAGTCCACATTCTTTATTCACTTGAAACCACACTCTGAAAATGTGTTAAATGCTGTTTTTCTTTTCTTTTAACAATAAAAGAAGCACTTATGGAACCGTCGGGTCGATATTTGAAGTCTTTCATATTGTGAAGATCGAGTGTAACAGGTAGGGAATTAAGAAAGACGAGACCGGCTGAAGTACAAAATAATATACTACGATGAAAGCACACTAATTAAATTTGCAAAGTCGCTGGCATTAGAGCACTAAAACAAAGGCAAGTTAAAGTTTGATGGACCACTTATAAGTTCTTGGTGTGTAGCGTTCGGATGTCGGAACATGTGTGGTTCGTTAGAGGCGATGGGTGAGCTCGAATGGAAGGCGTTGCGGCTTGGTTGCGCTGATCTTCGGGCAGCCGTTTCAGGCGTAAAATTTCGTAAGTTACAAGGAAAGCGCGGGGGAAGTCTCGCAGAACCCGGGTCTGGACGCCCTGCGGTTCTCTTCCACACCCTGGTCTGCCCGCTCAAATACACTCCATTTTTTCGTTCTCTGCCTTTTTTTTTCCTTCCTCTTTTCTCAATTTGTTCCAGAATGCGTGGCGCGTGCCATGAAGATGACGTGGCATGGCACACACACACCGTAGAAATCCGCGCACGTTACACATATCCTGATTTGATGCTTTAAATGATATATAGTTATAGGTCAAGTGAAGGACTTATTCTGTTAGATTCGGCCTAACCCTATTGAGTCATGAAAATATACACTTTCTAGGAAACTCCAACATGGCTCTACTTTTTGTGTTAGTCAGCCCCACTTAATCATTAGTATGCATGGACTAGAAAATTTGACCACTTATAATATGAATGAATTAAACATGATTTAAATTATGATGGAGCACATGAGTTGAGTTGAGAAAACATCTTTATTTAATGCCATACATAGCTGCTCTTGCTAAAATTAGCCAAAACTTTGGTCGAGAAACTGCTCTCCTGTTATATTTCCAACCAACCTTTATATCTATCCTATCTGATAATCTCACCCCCGTTATGTATGTTTCCATTTTGTTAAGGGTGTAATACATTTAGAAGAAAATGAAAAACAGCCAAATTATACACTTTTTCTCAAGTCAGACCTCAAATATTTACGCAATGCTCGGCTGCTGAGCACTCTGTGCCCTATGAAAAGCAAGCCTTCGAGAAATTTGTGAAAGTAGCAAAAATGGCGCAAGTTTTAAAACTGATTAGTAATATGATTAGTGGGAATATTGATTAGTATGTGCAGGGTATTTTGTTTGAAAATAGGAGTTTGCATTTGGGACCCTTTTAATATTGTCATTAATTTACCCGACTGGTGGCCACTAAGAACAAAATTGATTGTGCATAATGAGAAGGCTATTAGCAAACTTAAAACATAATTTTTATGAGTCATGTTCTAATTGCAGTTTTCGAGCCACATATAAATAGTGGCTAACCCAATTTAAAAAAGTTGCAAGGAGGCAAATTTCTCTGGGATACTTATAAGTTTTTGTGTGTTTATGGGCAGTTCAAAAAGTGCACCTACGCTGCCGTTATCTCGTCAGCGTCCAGTCAACACCCCCACCGACTATGCGCTGCCAAGACAAACGACAAGGGGCCCGTCAAGGGAACGTTAATCAATGACGTTGAGGAGTTGCTCTTTGTGCGCGGGCTTTTTGAACTGCCGTCAAACATATGAAATGAACACTTATTGATGAATATGTCAAACTATTTCATTTTCGTAATCGTATGAATTGGTTTGTTCATTATTTGTGACTGCCTCGACAACTGGACTTCGAGCATGACTCGCACAACCAATATTTAACAAGTCTATTAATGAATTTTATTTACTTAGCTGCCTAATTGCACATGCAACCTTATTCCTAGTTGCCGCAAAATGGAGCAAATTCGATATCAAAAGTGTCCTAATGCAAGTTCTCTTATTTTTTTCATTCTAAACCCTTTAAAAAAAACACTGTATAAGAATATCTAAAGTCACTATATCACCTGTGGTAATATCTGATTATTGAGAAAAACAAATCTAATTAAGGTTTTATTAGTAAGCACTTAGAAAGTCAAAATGCCTTGCTATCACATCAAACTACAGATATTGTTTATGGCAAAACTATAAAGAGTTCACTTGATATGGAGACAGCCCCAGGTAGGCACTTGGTAAGTAGGTACAAAATTAACTGTAATCTGGTTAGCTTTGAAGAGGATATTAAAGCTATATATAGCAGTGAAACATTATATGTAGGGCTGGGCAATTGATTGATTAACATACCGATTAATCAATTATTGCCTTAATCGCGATTGCTCTTTTTAACCGGTTAATCGGTAAAAGTTTGACGAACCAAAAGAGAGTAAAAAGTAAACGCTTCCACTACGCAGACCTGTATGAAGGGCAAACTTTAGGAGAAATCTTAGCCTAAAGTAAACTGTAGGAGCAATATTTGTAACTCAAGACAATTGCAGAAGATTAAATGTGTTTGATCCACTTCAACGTTGCTCCAGTGTCCGTTTAGCGCAGAGAGACTATTGTGAACAATCGAGTGAAGTCGCTCTTGCTGGAGAATAAAAACAAACATATTTGCCTCATAATCTGCAAGTGTGAATGTCTTTGAACCATTCTTACTACACATCGAGGTTGATTCGAAATCAAAATTTTATGTTGCTCTGTTTGTCACATATTGAGCAAAGATTACAAAAAAAAGTATATATGGTACACCCTTGATTTTTTAAATTTTAGGCATGGAAATGAACGAGACCGATTAATTGATTAATTAATCGATTACCTTAGAATTCCGCGCATCCGCCCATTCCACATTAAGCGCCCATATCTAAATTTCTAAGATATGGAAAAATATGCCAGTACATTTATATGTAAAATTGATGACCGGACAAGCGCCATCCCCCATTTTTTCGCGATTATCTCTAAATTTTGAGTGGGCGCTTGCCCGGTATTTTACGGTAAAGGGTGACGATTAATCGGGTTAAAAGTTATAACCGATGCCCAGCCTTAATTATATGTTCTCTAAATGTTATGCTATCACAGTGAACCTTGCACATTGTGTATGCTAAGCTTTAAAAGTAATTAACTCAACATGGAGGCAGCTGCAAGTGAACACTGTAAATAAATGCAATTTTAACTGTGATATCAATAGCCCCCAAAAAAGAATTTGAAAATGAATATTGATTAAAGAAAATCCTATTTATTAGATCTAAATCAAACTGATTTTATTCAAATAAGATTTTTAATATTTAAATTACAAGAAATCCCAACAATGTTTTAGGTGTATTTTTAATTACACTCTTAGAAATGACTGTGCGTCTACTTACCCTCAAAACACTCGAAGAGCCAATCGCTACGGTCTACGAAATCAGCTCAGCGAATGATGAGGCGGAACATCTGTTTAGGCCCAAAAAATAAAGTCTGCGCTGTGGCATAACGCAATGCAAGCATGACATTTTGCATTGCGTAATGCCATAGCGCAGACTTTATTTTTAGGTCTAAACAGATGTTCCACCTCATCATTCGCTGAGCTGATTTCGTTGATCGCAGAGATTGACTCCGAGTGTTTTGCGGGTAAGTAGACGTGCAGGCATTTTTAAGAGTGTAGATATGTAACGATATGTTTTGAAGTTTGGGAGCTCAATCACTGAAAAAATGTTCCGAAAGCCGGGACTGGACATGATAAAACCAAATAACACCGACTTGACGTAACAAAATTAACAGTTTAATCAGACGTAATGAAAATTTCCAGAGGGGGAACAAAGGACGAACACAATTGTCTATAATTATCCAGCTCGCCTGCAACCTTTGCATTAACTTTATGGCAAACATTATTGTTCACTGATACTGCACTTATGATCAAGGTGCGCGCCCTTTCCCTTGATCGCCTGGCACAGTCCAGTTAAATGCCGGGATGCTTATAGATGGTGCTGCAGTCGAACAAATTGCCGCTGCTCGAGAGCCCTGAAAATCCTGGAAATACAGCTTGATCGTGAAAAGGCATACTGTAAACGACTTAATTTTCGCGGGCTCAAATTTTCGCGAATCAGGCCAAAGCTGAAAATTTGAAATTATTCGCGTGTTCTAATTTTCGCGTCTCGAGTGTAGCTTCCGTAGCGTTCACATATGGCCCGAATTGTTCGCTGGACGTATTTTTCGCGAAAGGAAGGCGATTCGCGAAATTCGCGAAAATTAGGTCCCTGCGAAAGTTTAGTCGTTTACAGTATTTGGGGGTTTGTGTGCCAAACCAACAAAGGGCATCTGGCACACCCGAGCAAAAGACTGAGGATTAATTTCGACCACCTGGGGAACTTTTGACTTGCAACCGAAAGCTCCGGTTACACGGCGCCTTTTCCGCAATAAGCCTCCGTCATATTACGGGCACCTCGGCCGGGATTTGAACCCGCCACGTGGGAACGCATAGGCCGGCGCTTTGCCTTGGAAGCACCGAGGCGCTTGAGCACCATCGTAAAAGACCCTAGGCTTGATGTCGTACTGCACTGTCTAAATTTTTAATGCGTAGCATTCTTTTGGTATGTCCCTCTAAAAAAATATGCAATATATCTGGTCACCAAAAAAGAAACCAATAAAAAAAACCTAACGTGGCTCGGCGGTGCGGCCGCAAAGAGAGAGAGAGAGAGAGACGAAATATTTGCAAGTTGGGGAAACATTTGGTCGTTTGCTCATCTTGCAGATCATCCCTCAACAAATGCAAGGTGCCACTTTTGTCACGAAGCAACAGTTCTGTGCACCTTGCTAAACCTGCCCTGAATGCTACGCATGATTTTGATAATTTCCTTTAGAAATGTCTTACCATTCTTAAATTTAAGCGTAGACATGTGTCACACATTCAAGCAGAATCTCCCCGCTGTCTAAACCTCCTCACGACAATTGCTTTACTCCGGCACTACACATTGTGTCGTCTTAACGTGGATTAAGCGCAAAGGCTACAAGATCGAGCGGATAGCTTTGACAGGTGGCCCCACCGTTGAAGTGCTCGTGCAGCCAAGCCGCCGTTCCACTCGAGGAGTTTGCGCTTGTAGCCTTTGCAATTAGTCCATGTTAAAGGGATGGTGAACGAAACATTTCAGTGTCTATAATAAGCGGCGCACTATCTTTTCATGAGTCAGCAGCCCCTGGTGTGCGCGAGGACACACAACGAAATTGACGTTGTGGGAACCCTGGGGTTCCCTCTATCCCTATCTAGGCCTAGCTTCAAGCAGGCCGTGGGAGTCGTCGTCATCAATGGCGTCGGCCTCCCGGATACAAGGAACCACGAGGCCGAATTCCCCGAAGGGGCCGGCTCTCCCTTGCCCATTTTGGGTGAACGCGCCTTCGGCACACCCTAGAGAGTTATAATGGACGCGACTGCTAGCGGCCTCCCGGGCGCGTCCATTCTCCGAGGCTACATAACCTGGCCCCGAAGGAGGGCCAGGGGCTCTCGTCGGCGGAAGCCCGGCTCTACGGAGCTCGGTTTTTCTTTGTGGGCTTCCGACTTCCCGTGATTCTGTCTAATGCGGCAGCGCGGGAAACCGACCGGGTGATACTGGCAATTGAGCCAGCGCCCAGACTTTTCTTGTCTACGAGCGAAGCGTGTTGGCATCTGAGTCAATAAACACGTCGAAAACGGACTCACTGTGTTGGTGTTGTCTCTCGTCCACCGGCGCCCAAAAAGGGGTTAATTTTAAAATCCCACATTTGGCGCCCCAACGTGCGGCTTTCCATGGACTGCAAAGACAGCAGCATCCATCTCCTTTCGCTAAGATATCGAACCAGGTCAATTTCCGGCCAAGGATCAAACAGGTGGACAAAGGGAGAGGCGAACGCCCGACACCCGCTGCCACTCAACGGCTTAGTGGCCAAGTCAGCCACGCACGGACACAATGCAGTGTCTTTTCAGCCGAGCTCGCTTCCAAGCGGAGGTGACTCAACGCCCGGAATGCATCCGAGGCATTCCCGTTCGGGACGACGCCAGCCTACTTCGCTGGGAAGAGCGCACCTGCGCTTTTCGAGGTTAACCCCGTTTTCGAACAAAGAGGCAAGCGCAGCTTTTTGCGTTCGAGACGGCTCGCGGGGCCCACCCAGAGTGGACACCCCGTCAGCGCACAAACTAAAAGCGTATCTCGGAGCGAGAAAATGCGCTGTGCCTGCATCGCCCACTGCTAGATTACGCAGCGCGGGTGATTGCGAACAACACCGGTCCCAGCCTAGCGAGGGTGCGGAGACCGCCGATGGTGCCCTTCGTCGCCGCGTCGACGGACCAGTAGCCATCAGGTTGACCAAGCGACCCCCGGAACAAATGCCCTGCAGGAAAACTGAGTGAGTCAAAATGATTTCCTTTTTACTCCGTCTTTCCTTCCCGCTATCAAGGGACAGAGGACTGGCGTGAGCATGGTTTTCGGCAACTATTTAGTATGTTCCGTTTACCCGCGATCGACTCCGGCCAAAAGTCAGTGAGCGTCGCATGCAACAATAACGTTAGGAACCTTTGAGGGCCACCTAACGAGTTGCGACCCCGTAAAAGCGACGTTACTTGTGAAAACGCCGCGGGGTCCGGGAGCAGTTCAATCGTGCTACCGGACAGTGCAACAGGTTGAACAGCGTCCCGAGGTGATTGCGTGTCGATTAAGGTGACCGCCATGCGATCACTGGACGATATCGTGAACCACGGCACTCGAGGTGTTCGTTGGGAATCGACCGTAGCCCCGATAGGTTTTTGACGCTCAGCAGAACGATCCGGGGTGTAAATATGTGAATAGTTGTAAATACTTTCGCGGACTCTGCGGAGTCGGGCGGTGCGTCCGCCGGGCGGTACGCTCGCCACTAACGTCGCTAAGCAGCTTGTATTGTTGCAGACGGGCTTTGGCAGCCGGGCAGCGTACTCGCCGGGTCGAGCAACTCGTGTTGTTGCCGATCGGTGCCGTAAATAGTCTTGTATTGCTATTGGCACGGGGTTTCTTTTTTTATTTGGGATCGGTTTCTGTTCTTGCTGATGCGGATAAACTCGTGCTACGGCGCTTGGCCTCTAGGAACATTGCAGTTCAAGGTGGCTGTCCTGCGCGACTGGGAGGTGCATTCGGTGCTCTCCTTAGTTCGCGTTGGCCAGGGCAGCACGCGGCTCCAAGACTGTTCGAAGTTAGGTCGCTGTGCTATACCTGGCCACAGGCATTTGTATTTTAGCCTAAGGTAAAAGCTAACATGTTTGAAAAATAACCATGTTGGCGAGCCTGCCCGATTGCAGCCCTGCATCGTTTCAATATCACAAGAAAGGACAGGGTGGCGCATTTGAGATTTCTTTGCGCCCGCAAATCGAAGCGATTAGGCATCGTTAGCAAAAGCAGCTACAAAGAACTTTGCCCCGTCGAACTGTCACCAACAAATTCATTGTCCGGGGTGACGCGAGTCAGCTTGGTATGTGGACATCCGTGTTCACATTAAGCGGAGTCGTGGAACTATTTTCACAATAACTTCGCGAGCCGAGCCAGTGCGATGCACGTGACTCACGGCAGAAAGGACACCTTTGTCTCTGCCTCTTTTTTATCTCTGGGGCCTTGTGCATCCAGAGATTGGTCGAGTGTCCTCAGTTGGACGGCTCCATCTTGCTCGGAAGTTCCGAAGCTTCCTCTTGGGGAACGAAACGGGAGAGGGGGCAGAACGCAGGCTGCATTCCAGTTCCGGCGGTGCTTGAGTCATGGGGCCACATCGAGGTGGCATCGACGCCAGGGAGCGTCATCGTCGCCGTCGCCGCAGCGTTGCCGGCCTGCCTCAGGCTGTCCCCCTTCCGATCCCCAAAAGATCCGGCTCCTCGGCTGCTGGCCAAGATGGCGGCAGCCACCCTCCCGCTGCCTGGACTCGTCTCCAAGCCAGCAACACGTGGCATCCAGTCGCGGACCCAAGCTGCGGACCCGTGCCGACAAGCAGTTCGCATCCCGTCATGGACTCGGTGACAGTGCCCGCGCCACATGGTGCGCCCCAAGGAGAGACGCCCAGCCGCCGTCCTTCCCGTGGCTTCGCGAACATTTCATCGTGGAGTGACCGAGCCGGTCCTTCCTGCCCAAGCCAGGCCACTACGCGGACCTTTCAACGCTGCTCCCGGTAAGCCTGCCAAGAAGCTTGGGCTGCAGAGTTCGACTGCACCCGGCGTCCGCTTGCAAGCAGCGAGCTAGTGTTTTTCAGCATGTACCGCGCTGATCGTTTTTTTATTTCTTTGTGCTTTTTTTTTGCGGCATGCTCTTTTCGCTCCAGCGTTTTGTTTTTTTATTTTGTTTTTGAGAGCCGGTAGGCCATTTTATTTTTTTAGGCCTACCTTAGCCTTGAGAAGGGGGGAGTGTGGGAACCCTGGGGTTCCCTCTATCCCTATCTAGGCCTAGCTTCAAGCAGGCCGTGGGAGTCGTCGTCATCAATGGCGTCGGCCTCCCGGATACAAGGAACCACGAGGCCGAATTCCCCGAAGGGGCCGGCTCTCCCTTGCCCATTTTGGGTGAACGCGCCTTCGGCACACCCTAGAGAGTTATAATGGACGCGACTGCTAGCGGCCTCCCCGGGCGCGTCCATTCTCCGAGGCTACATAACCTGGCCCCGAAGGAGGGCCAGGGGCTCTCGTCGGCGGAAGCCCCGGCTCTACGGAGCTCGGTTTTTCTTTGTGGGCTTCCGACTTCCCGTGATTCTGTCTAATGCGGCAGCGCGGGAAACCGACCGGGTGATACTGGCAATTGAGCCAGCGCCCAGACTTTTCTTGTCTACGAGCGAAGCGTGTTGGCATCTGAGTCAATAAACACGTCTTTATCCGGACCAAATGAGCCTTTGTGTTTCTACGTGGTACCCCCAAAGGGGAATCCCACATTTTGACGTCATCATATCCCCCATTCATCATATCCCTCGAATTGGGGATATGATGACGTCAATTTTGCTGCGTGTGCTCGTGCTCACTGGCGGCTGCTGGCTCATGGAAAGATAGTGCGTCCCTTATTATAGACACTGAAATGTTCAGTTTTAAGATGACATGGAGTGTGTTCTATAACCCAGATATCAAAAGGTGTTGGGTGTTCCATCACCTAGACATTAAAAGGAAGTGTGTTCTGTAACCCAGATATTAAAAGGCGTAACCCGCACCCCAGTTAAAGTATTCAGCTGCATCTATCCATCCATTCAACGCATCCAACGTGACTGTACTTCGTTGACTTCAGTTCAGTTACAGCGTCCAGTGCGGGAACATTTCTAGCCGCGAGTTCTCAACTTGACGCGCATGCTTCGTATGTCCGGCAAGGCTCTGAGAATGCTGCTGGCGCCAGGGGTTTTATTAGCTCTGCACACCATTGATCGATGTGAAAATGAATAGGCAACCGTTGACTGCTCCGTGGTGATATCGCCGTCACACGGCTCTCTTTTGCTGCTTGCGCGCTTTCTCAAACAGCTTGCCGCGCTTGCGAAATATTGTCACGAATAACAAATGATAAGGCGGCAAATAACTGAAGAACTAAACGTTTAATGGGGCGAACTTGTGCCCAAAACGAAAAGGAAACGGAAGATAACAACAGAGCGTCGCGGGCGTTGAAGTCGGCGTAGCAGCAGGATCGAATGCTGGGGCGAGACTGACTGCGGCTTGCCACGTGGAGCCCCTTTTGTACACGCGTGGGCTTCTGGAACAATCGACGTAGAAGGTTCGCTCATAGAACTTTCTAACCTGTAATCGGCAACACGGTTCTCGAATTTAGCAGAACATGAAATTACAGAGTTAACAAAAATGTGTATCCGCGGCCAGGAATCGAATCTTGGCTTTTCGCGTGGAAGGCAAGCGCGATAACCGTTAGGCCACGAGCACGCTGCCTGCTTGGTCAGCTGCGCGCGCGGCAATATTGCTAACAAGCCTCCACGGCCACCTCAGCAAGATGCTTCCAGCTCCACGTGCAGAACTGAAGTATGCAAACATTGGGACGTGGAGCTGGCAGTGCTGAACAGAACCACCATCTCGGAACGCTCGTATCGACTGAGTCTTAGTGCAGAAACTTTTCGGCTCGGCTGCCGGGCGCGAGCTTCGCAACTGAACACGGAATGCTTCTAAAGGCTTTGAAGCCGGTCTGCCTTTTCATAATTTCTCTCTCTGCCAGTTTTGGTGGTTGTGCGGCTGTGCATGGCGTACGCCTGCACAGCCGCACACCTGCAATTTTTGCTCTTTTTCGCATTGAACACCACGCGTCTGACGAAAGAAGTGAAGGGGGAAGTCATGTTTAAGTAGGGCACTTTCTCTTCCCCCTTCATTCTAATATTTCTTTGGTGAGCAATAATTTTATTTAAAGCGGGAATAAATGCATATTAAATTAAAAAAACCAACCGAAAGTAAACGTTTAGTGGGGAAAATATATATTCCTTTTTTAACTGGAGTGGCCTGATTTTTATTAAAATTTTTAAATAAGGTAAGAAAATAAATGCATAATGTTTTTTGGTGGAAGTAAATATTGGAGAACCAACCTGTTGCAGAAACCGTGCCCCTGGGATAATCTTGCAACAGCCCCCTGTTTGCTATGAATATAAATAATAATTTAGAATGGTGTACCTTGCACTTACAATGCTGCATATGTGTAAACAACTGGCCTGTTGCTCGACTTGGAGGTGGAGGCATCTTGGACGTGCACGGCATTGAATCACCAGTGCCATTTCCTGTCTTTTGTACACAACGGTGATGCTTGAATGCTGCGTAACAAACGAGAAAGTATATTAATGACATCTATGCACTACTCTGCTGCACCGTATTCAGTAATTCTAATCTAAGCAAGGCGAGTCCCCAGAAGAGATTTATCATGTTGCATGCAGCATACATACCTTGATTGGCACTGCCAATCACAGCATCTGTTGCAGCCACTGTCGCTCTCTTGGCGCTACGTTCTTCCTCATCTGTTCATTAAAAAGCATTAAGCTTTACATCACTGCATGTCCATTCCATCTTTTTGTTTCTAGGTCTAATACTGCTTATGCTTTACTTATCAGAATGGGCAGACCCTTTGTTGACACATAAACAAAAGCAAAGAGCCTTCCCTTATGTCTGAACATTTTTGAGCTAAGGAGCGCTTGATATCCTTTCGATTGTTTCTGGAGAAATAGATTTATCCTCCTGGAGCTCTTTGCATTTATTCTTCCAGAAGCTCTCTTTTTTTCTGGATGTTGGAGCTCGTTGCTAATAATAGCTGAGGCGTTGGAGTCAGACAAGCTCTGAACCCTTTTCGCTGGAAATTATTTAAAAGGAAAATGTTTACATTACATAAATTTATATCTGTGAGACTTACAATACTAAGCTAAAATATATACGGTTCCTCCACTGCTTCAAGCCCCCATTTTTTTTTTTTTTTATGAGCTTGATTTATTTGCTGCTTCAATATTTTAATGTAGCTGTCCTTTTTGGCAGCTGATTGGTTGGTTTTCTTTTCTTTGCTTCCTATGTGTTAATCAAATACATGCAAAAGTAAGTTTCACTGTCGTTATCATCTTCCTCTGAACTATGGTGAGAATCGGCCAAATCACGGTACCTGTCTCCTTTTCTGAACCAGTGTCTCTTCAGCTGGACTCTCTTCAACTGTAACCTTCGGAACCGGGACTCTTTTTGGTGAATCCTCCACTTCTTCTTTCGTCACTAGAAGTAGTATAAAAATGAGAATATCAACTTTGCAATAACGAATAAATTATCAAATTTTTCTGTACTCACTTCCGAGTGCCAAGATCTGCGCTGGGTAGAAACCAGCATTGCCGTCCACAACACAGTCTTGCGAGAGGGCGTGTTGAAGATGGTCTTGTTGTCAAAGTCATTGGTGTCCACAGGGCTAAACCCTTCAATGTCACTAATATCACATGTCGCATGTTGGGATCATGGTCTTCCAGGAATCTTACACGCACAAACATGGCAGGATTGCGACTTACAAGAACACAAGTACAGGACAGGGACTAGCAGTGAGACAAGCTTACATTTATTTTATAGTACCAGAACTCCCCTCTAGCAAACTTCGGCTGGGAAAGAGAAAGCAAGGGCAAAAGATCGAAAAAAGATTGTGGTATACGTAATGTAGCCCCCCCCCCCGTTACCTCTCCCCCCTTACCCCTCCCCCTCCTGCCCCCAACCCCACCCTTCCTTCAATGCCTTGGAACTCGGTGCGTCTTCACATTTTGTGCGGCTGCGGTTTGGTCTGGCAACGCTTGGGCCAGCCACCCAACTTTCTGAGAATGCGGCCTCTCCTCTTTCTCTAGCCCAGTTACCGCCTTTGTGCGATTCCTCTTGGCAGCTTCCCTCTCCTAACGACAGTCGGAATGCTTTTCGACAAACGCAGGGTTGCTGGGGACAGTTAAGCAAAATGCTAATTACAAACTTAAAAAAAAACGACTGATTTTTGTTTTTTGTTTTGCGCTCTATGGTCGTAAGGTCGGCGAGGAGTGAGACTGAGCGGTGTCGCAGTGAACAGAGGAGGGAGGGCAGAGAAAGATAGGAGGCGAGGCTTGGCAGGTCGCCTGCAGCGTGTCACTTGACACCACACACACTGGTGGAGGAGACGGTAGGAGGACGGCCATGAAAGTGGAGAAGGGGGACGTGGCTATTTCCATGACTCTGCCCTCTCATGCTCGGGGGAGGCGTTAGGGAAGAGAAAAAAGTCTTTGATCACGTCGTTCCAGGCAGCTGTTGAGCTTCTCGATCACGCCCAACAAGTCTATTTTGAGATCTCCGCCTACGCGTAGCTTGACAATGAGCTGCTCTGCCACTCACTTCACGTATCCTTGCTTAAAAGCTTGAATGATCTCCTGGTCAAGCGTTTAGAGAATTGCTGTTGTGTTCGGCGGCAGAAAGCACAGCTCAATGTTTATAAGGGTGGTGCCGCAGTGATGTGCAGAGCAATTGTCCAGGAGCAAGCAAATCTTTTCGGCCATTTTGTGTGAGTTCGTTGTCCCCGTTGCCCAGCCACTTATCAAACAAAATCCTCATCATCTATGCCTTGACATTGAACGTGTATGTCACGGGCAAAGGGCCACATCCTCGTAGACACTCGAGGGACTTGGAACTTTCTGATGACGAGCGGACGCAGTTTTGACAGCCGTCCATGTTAGCTGTCAACAGTACCATGATGCGAGTCTTGTTCAACTTTCCGCCATGACACGTCTCATTCCAGTGTGCAAGGGTCCTGCTTGGCATCGTTATTCAAAAGAAACCAGTCTCGTCTGTGTTGACAATATCACTTCGCTTGTATTTCACCGTAATGGCCGGCTAATTGTTGTCGATCCACTGTTTGACACCGTCAGTGTCCTTTTGCACATTTTTCCCCAGCCACTACTTTCCCAACAATTGAATACCGATCTTTAAACCGCTGCACTCCTCCTCCTGAAAGCCCTCTACTTTCAGGAGGAATGCAAAATCTCTAGCCTTGCTTTGCAACATCGGTCCGGAGACTGGCAGGTTCCGCGCATGGATGTTGAAAAACCGTTGGTACAACGCTTTCCCCAGCTTGTCGTATGCCAGCTTGCGGATGCGCCTGCTGTCCGCTAGCCGTGTCTACCAAAAAATCTCGTCACTCACTCTGCCAGATGTGGCCGACGTGTTCATTCTCAGGTTTGCCCAACGCGCGGTCCAGATACCTGACACTGGCATAGCAAATGCAGCACATTTCAGCCATTCCATCTCTAGCGCTCGTTCCAAACTGCGCACCGTAAAGAATGCCAGTCTCTCAAGGCATCGGGCCGTGGGTCATGTTCATATAAGGCGTTCCTGCGAGCTCAACAGTCCGGCACGCCTGGACCACCCTTGGCCCTCGTCAATCCTTACAGGCGCTAACCACCTATGTCGAGATCCACTAACTTTGCAACGACTGCCTGAGGGACTGATCTCTCAATCCAGCCTTTGACAGCTATCTCTGCAAACCGCTTGTATTCTAGGTAACTGGTTAGAATTTGCATTGCATTACTACACTGCACCTTGCACAATGAAGGCTTGTACTGCATGCCGTGTATGGTGTACCCACGCATACAGATACGGCTGTATTGTATTTTGTCTACTGCTGCGAGATGTCCTAGCACAAAGTGTCAATGGCTGCGGGAAGGTGACTTGGTCTTTCCAAGAAGATTGATTCCTATGTGCTGGTCAGGTGTTGTTTGGAAGCAAGCACGTCTGGTTGAAGATTTTTCTTAAAAAGGAGGTGGGAAGAAATTTGGAAGAGAACGCCATTTGACGATTGCAGTAGCTTGAGAAGTTTTCCCTTTTATTCTCAAGCAAAATGGCTGGCAATACTCATGGGTCCCATAATTGTGTGCGGCGCTCATTGGTTGCATTGGCATTTGCGAAATCGTCCATTCTCAGTAATATGAAAATACTTCTCATATTTTGATTTATAAGATGCCTAGGCCGGGGCGGTCACACCCCGGCCTAGGCATCTTTCTTGTCACATTTCCTGAAGAACACAGGAACAGAGCCGCTCTCCCGCTCACACACGTCTCCACTTGTGTCCATTGTCTTTCAGCACCCAGCCTGAAGGCCGGGTGCTGACGTTGAAACCCTTGGAAGCGGGTCCCCGGGTCTCAACGGGAGATCGTAAGGAAGGGGGGGTGGTAAGTTCCCGCTGTGTCGGCGACACCAGAAGGCCAATCCCAAGACCCAAGACTAGTTAGCTAGGAAGCTAAACCATTTTGCTCGGTGGCCGATCATATGAGCCCCCTGTGTGTCCTGTAGACCTTTGATACAAACATTATTATGCTGGAGATACACTAGGATGCATATTGGTACAAGGTTTTTTATATTTGGCATCACTTTTCCCTTAGGTATAGCTCTTTTTTTTTCTAGGCCCACCCCCGGGGTGACTCATATAGCAAAATGCTCAAAAACGAATATAACAATAACAATACTTTATTTCAACTCAGAAGAGCTGGGGTGTGCTGGAAAGGCCAAAGGCCCGTACCGAGGGGCCCAGCACACAGACAAGATAAGATGCCTGTGACCTTTGTACTATCAGAAGGTGTGTGGTCTACCAAGATTACCTGGTAATTTTACACCTATCTCATTATGGTACTGCAGTTCCTGAACAGCTAACATTGAATTTTGTGGCCAAATGTCAGTGGCTTTGCAATAATCGCAAGCAGAAATTATATCTACTAATCGGAACCCATTTCTTCAGTTTGTAAGTTTGCCGTATTACTTGGTTTCTGTGAAATCTCTGTATTACTCAGTTTCCACAATGCTAAATTATTTTCAGTCACATAATAATCCTTCTGTTTGTCAAGCTGCCCTATATCTTCTGAGGTTTTATTCCTTGAATAAGTGGTGACATCTGTGAAAAATGGCTTAATCTTCACCAGTTTTACCTGGAGGCCCTACTAAGCTCTGCTCTTTGCAAGGCTCTTTGACCCTTGTAGAAGTTTGTTATGGGCATGCTTATACCTTTCCTCCAATGTGTGAAGTTTTGGACGTCCCTTTTTTGATATGCTTGTTACTACATGCAGATTTAGTTGCTAGAGCTGTGTCTATGAAATCCTTTGTGAATTCAGTCGTCCACCATGTGGGCCTCTCAAGCTATCGCTGCCCGATTGAGTCATGCTTCGTTAGTTCCCGGAGAAATCGCACACTCAATCAGATGATAACAAACATTTTGCTGTTACTGGTGCGAGGCAGGCACCGGTCCCGGCTCGTTGTCCACGTCTAGTCGCGTCGTCTCTGGCTTGTTGCCGCTGCAGAGCTTAGGAGTGTTGTCCGTATGCTGCCGGTCTTCTGCTCATCAGTTCACGCGCCGTTCTTGCTTGCCCTCGACACATGTCAGTCTCGTGTGACACTCGATCAGCTTGGCCGCCTGTTGCATGTCCCACCCTACGTCTTCCTCTTCATCTTCCCCACGACCATCGGGTTGCAACACATTTTACATAAAAAAGATTAGCTTTAAGACTGACCGATCTGCAAAGATATGCTTGCTTGCAAGGAAGTCTCTACGGGTTATAACATTAGCAGCTGAAAACAGTTAGGTCCCGAGAGATGTGATGTGATGGGGTACTTTGCCAACTGATGTGTTCTTCGTTAGTCATGCTGTAACTCCAAGTGCAGTTTTGACAGAATAATTCATACTGCTTTTGACGTACTCCTCGACGGAAACGCGAGAACAACCGTTCGCGCGGAGGGAGCCCTTGATCTAAACATCCGTTCCGCCGCTTCGCGCGTAACTTGAGCGCCCCGTACCAGATGCGCCTTTCTTTTATTTCGTTTTATATCTAATAAATGAGACGTCAGTCTTCAGCCTGACTCCGG
Source organism: Ixodes persulcatus (assembly GCA_013358835.2). Lineage (NCBI taxonomy): Eukaryota > Metazoa > Arthropoda > Arachnida > Ixodida > Ixodidae > Ixodes > Ixodes persulcatus. The sequence continues at coordinate 424,541 of JABSTQ010010211.1, forward strand.
CACGAAAGGTTGTCTGTGTGTTCACTTCGCCAAAGAACGTAAAACGAAACATGGTGTCAGAAGTGAGATCGCTCCGCGAGTCTACTAATAATTAGTAGGATCGACTACAAACGAAGGAACAATGGACAAGCCCTCAACTTCTGCCGACAACGGTGCTACCAAACAAACGGTAACGGCAATTTTTCGCATCTCGCCACCCGAAGCCTTCACTTTTACAACACCTAACGAATGGCCGGCGTGGAAGAAGAGATTCAAGCGCTTCCACAGTGCATCAGGACTAGCATCTCAACCATCATCACACCAAGTCGACGCTCTCATTTACATCATGGGACCACAAGCTGAAGACGTCTTACAGACCTTCAAGCTGTCCGACACCGAGGCTCAAGACTTCGACAAGGTGATGGAGAACTTCGAACGTTACTTCATTTCTCGTCGAAACGTGGTGTATGAGAGAGCCATGTTCAACACAAGATCGCAACTAGAGACGGAAACCGTCGAGGAGTACGTCACTGCTCTCCATGGATTAGCCACTATGTGCAACTATGGACCACTGAAGGAAGAATTGATCTGCGACAGGCTGATTGCTGGTCTTCGGGACAGCAGGACTTCGGAAAAACTTCAACTGGATCCTGATCTGGACCTACAGAAGGCCATCGCTGCTGCGCGACAATCGGAAGTGATTAAGAAGCAACAAGTGGAACTCCGACCGACAAAAGAAAAGGATGCCAACGTTGACCGTATAGCAGCCAAAAATGGAACAGCATCAGGACCTGCTCAGCGAGGAGCTGAACGTCCAAATGTTTGAACTCCTACTAAGAAGACCGTGACGCCCAAACCAAAAGGCAAACCTTGCCGTTGGTGTGGTCGAGAAGCTCACCCGAGGGGCGTGTGTCCGGCGAAGAACGCAGGCTGCAACAGGTGTAAGAAAAAGGGACATTTTGCAACAGTCTGCAAATCTTCAACTACCGTGAACTCCCTCGTACACGAACAAGGATTCGTAGCAGCTGCAGCTTCTCCTCAAACAGCAAAATGGGACATCGAGATTCTCATCGACAAAACTCCTGTTGTTTTCCGAATAGACACTGGAGCAGATGAAACGGTGTTTCCAGCTGCCATCCTTCAAAAGGTCTTCGCAAAGTGCCACAAGCTCTCCGAGCCCCAACGCCGACTTCATGGTCCAGACGGACGACCCCTTAAAGTCATGGGATCAGCTTGGATGAAGCTCAACTGCCGTGGGCAACAAGCACTCGAAGAAGTTTACATCGTGAAAGGACTTTGCAAGCCTCTCTTGGGTAAGCCAGCCATCGAAAAGTTTCGGCTTGGCCCTCAAATCTGCATGACTGTGAACAAAGCTTGCGAACCGAAGAAAGAGTTCTCTCACCTGTTTCAAGGACTGGGATCTCTCGAAGGTGCTCACGTTCTCAAGCTGAAACCTAACGCGACGCCGTTTGCTATTGCATCAGCGAGAAGAGTACCGCTTTCGCTGTATCGTGAAACGCAGAAAGAGCTAGAAAGTATGCAATCGCAAGGTGTCATCTCTCCAGTAGAAGAACCTACTGAATGGTGCGCGCCGATGGTCATCGTCCCCAAACCGTCTTGGCAAAATTCGCATTTGTGTTGATCTCACACAACTGAACAAGCACATTCAACGCGAATATCACCCCATCCCATCAGTGGAGCACACGCTGGGAAGGCTAGCGGGAGCGAAGATCTTCTCAAAGCTGATTGCGAATTCTGGGTTCTGGCAGATCCCTTTAGAAGAGAAGTCACGACTCCTGACGACATTCATCACTCCGTTTGGAAGATTTTGTTTTAATTGCCTACCATTCGGAATCACGTCTGCTCCAGAACACTTCCAGGGACGTATTACACAACTTCTTCAAGGAATGGAAGGAGTACTTTGCCACATGGACGATGTCTTGATATGGGCGTCATCGTCCGAGCAGCATGAGCAACGTCTGCGAGAAGTCCTCAGGCGACTCTCATCAGCAGGACTCACGCTCAACGAGGATAAATGCGTCTTTCGAGTGACAAGTATCAAGTTCTTAGGTCATCAAGTAGACAGCGATGGTGTCCGTCCAGACGAGACAATCGTCAACGCAATGAAACAGATGCCCATACCGACTTCAAAGAAAGAAGTCAAGCGCATCATGGGTATGGCAACATACCTAGGACGATTCGTGCCACACCTGTCTGACCTACTGCATCCACTATCGTCACTACTCAGTTCCAAAGTGGACTTCGTGTGGGAACATCCTCAGCAGAAGGCCTTCTCAAAGTGTAAGGAAATCCTCTCAACCTGCCCCGTTCTCGGGATTTACGACGCCAACAAACAATCGATTGTATCGGCAGATGCGTCATCCTACAGCCTGGGAGCAGTGCTGCGTCAAGAGCAGGAGGATGGATCATATCGCGTCATCGCCTATGCGTCCAGGACACTCACGGAAACAGAGAAGAGGTACGCCCAAATCGAAAAAGAAGGTTTGGCACTCACGTGGGCATGCGAAAAATTCCGAGATTACATCGTGGGAACTGCACTTTGTACTGGAAACTGACCACAAACCCCTCATTTCTTTGTTCGGATCAAAGTCATTGGACGACCTAACCCCACGAAAAATTCCAAGATTACATCGTGGGAACGCACTTTGTACTGGAAACTGACCACAAACCCCTCATTTCTTTGTTCGGATCAAAGTCATTGGACGACCTAACCCACTGCGCATGCGTCTGATGCGCTACTCATTCGAAGTTGTCCACGTTCCGGGCAAGGAACTTCAAGCAGCTGACTCAGTTGTCAAGAAGCCCAGCAAGACAAAGAGATGCAAGAAGAAATCGATTGCTTCATTCGACACAGAGACGTCACTACCCGCAACGCAAACGAGTCTCCAATGGATAACGGCAGAACAGAAAAAAGACCATGTTTGCCAAAGACTCGCCAGCTACAGCCATAAAGGTTGGCCAAATCGTCGAGATCTCGGAACAGACCTCAAAGAGTACTACGAGTACCGTCATCACATTGCCGTGCAAAACAGCCTTCTCATGAATGGTTCTAGAATAGTGGTACCAGAATTCTGCCGTCCACATATCCTGCAACAACTTCATGAAGGACACATGTGCATAGGAAAATGCAAAGCACGGGCAAATGTATCGGTGTGGTGGCCAAGGATAAACGATCATATCGAGCGCCTGGTCAAGAACTGCGAAAAGTGCATTAAAACTGGCCAGAACCGAAAGCTTCCCCTCATCCCGTCAGAGTTTCCTAGTCGACCGTGGGAGAGAGTGGCGATGGACCTCTTCTTCATTCACGGAAAATGGTGGCTGGTCGTCGTCGACTACTACTCTCGCTACCCCGAAATCGCCCGTCTGGAAAGCCTCACAGCAGCGTGCATGATAATGCACTGCAAATTGATATTTGCGAGGCATGGCATCCCAGAAGTAGTGGTGTCTGATAATGGTCCTCAGTTTGCGGGAACCACAGGTTCAGCATTCACAAAGTTCTCACAGGCCTACGGATTTAAGCACATCACATCAAGCCCTCGCTATGCGCAGAACAATGGCATGGCGGAGGCTGCGGTGAAGATCATAAAGAGATCACTCAGCAAAACGGAAGATCCGTATGAGACACTCATGATCTACCGTTCAACGCCTCTGCCCAACGGATACAGTCCGACAGAACTTTTCATGGGGAGAAGGATGCGTACAACCGTACCGATCGCCACTCAGCTCCTGGAACCAAAGCTACCCGACCAAAAAGAACTGCGTCACTATGAGCAAGAAAACAGGAACCGACAAAAGCAATACTTCGACCGGCGACACGGAGTGCGTCAGCTAGATCCACTCGGCTCTGGAGAGCGAGTTTGGGTCATTGACCTAAAGCGAACCGGAGTTGTTCAGAGCAAGGCCCATACACCACAATCTTACTGGATAACGTCCGAGGGTCAAGAGATCCGAAGAAATCGCACGCATTTAATTCCTTTCCCCGATCAACAAGATAAACAATGCATCGAAGGGTTCCCCGAAACAACCACGAGACCCGAGGAAACGTGCGCCGACACCTCTCACAAACATTCTCGGTACGGCCGATGTATAAAAGAGCCAGACCATTTCGGCACTTCTTCGAAGCTCCCTTAGAAAGAGGGATGTTATGGAGTCGCCGACGCGCTGACGCTAGCGAGCTCCAAAGTCCAAAGCGACCGAGCGAGAACAACCGTTCGCGCGGAGCCCGTGATCTAAACATTCGATCCGCCACTTCGCGCGTAACTTGAGCGCCCCGTACCAGAGGCGCCTTTCTTTTATTTTCGTTTTATATTTAATAAACGAGACGTCAGTCTTCAGCCTGACTCCGGCACGAAAGGTTGTCTGTGTGTTCACTTCGCCAAAGAACGTAAAACGAAACAATTTGCACACGTATTACACATTTTAACATAGACAAGTACTCATAACACAGATGACACACACGCGACGACACGCTATTTCAATCGCCACCCGAAAGCATACCATGCGCCTTTTATACTGATAATATGAAAGGAGTTGTTTTGTCAGTGACTATCTCAACGGTGAACGATGTTACAGCTATGGTGCTCTTTTCGCACCAATATTGTTCTCCAATATTGTTGCTAAACTTTCCAAGGAGTATATCTCTTACTAAGAAGTAACGGTACACACAGTAATTATTCGTGACAGTCTATAAAACGGTGTCCCCATAGGCTCCCAGCAGCCATGTTCCCGCATCCCCGCATAGACTGTCCTAGTTTGCGCATGCGCGTCTCCGTGGCAACCGCATCGTCTTTTGCGAAAACAAAAAAAAACCCATCAAAACACATAGATTGTAAAGAATACAAAAATTATGGTGAATTCCACTCGTAGATCCGGAGCGCTTTCCAAAATCCGCGAGGGAGGCAAAATTCCGCTCCGTGGGACCCGCTCCGTGGGACCCGCTCCGAATTTGCCGAGGGGAAGATAAACTCGCCTTTTTGGAGTGACCTCCCCCCACACCCCTCCTTATCGCTTCCCCCTCCGCCATTCAAAATGGCCGCTGCTCGAACTTGACAAGCCCACCAACGCCTGAGCCGACTGATCTTTCCGACGCAGAAATAACACGCGACACAGGCCGGGCGAAATTATACGTACCACGGCGCTCATGTCGCAAATAACGAAGACGTCTGCGTTCGGCACTGTCACATACCTTTCGGCCGCGTCGAAGCGGCGGGGCACGGACAGTGATTGCCAGCGGTGAAGTTCAGATTGCTGGTACGACTTTAATAAACAGAGAAGTAACAAACCATCACTTGCACGGTCGTTGCCTAATCTCTTCTTGCTTTATTGCACGGGAAAACGCCGGCGGAATGCCGTGTAAAAAGGTAAACAATCATTGGCTGCGGAAGGAACAGGCCTAACCTTGCGTCTGCCTCCGGCTTTCCTGTTGTTCTTCCTCTCACGATCACAGATGTCAGCGCTTACGATTTACCACGCTCCACAGTCCCGGCTTTGTATCCCTGATCTACGAGAGGTAGAAGCGTTCGAGCCGTCACAATCCCACGTAAACAACCGATGCACCCGAACAGATCCAACTCGACGACCCGTCCGGCCCGCCAACCTCGCCAACCTCGCCGCGCATGAGCACTGCCGATTTAGAAGGAAATCACATGGGCCGCTCTGTCAACTTCCGGAGAGATCTGTGAAATCCCGCAGAGCAAGTTCGGTGGAGTTTGAGGCGCTCCGTGGAGCAGGCGTTGCCAGAGATCTACGAGGGGAAGACGACCAGCTCGAGCCAGATCTGCGAGCGGAATATGCGCGCTCCAAATGGAGCGCTTTTGGAGCGCTCGAGATCTACGAGCGGAATTCACCATTAAAGAAACCAGACTGAATCTTTTTTGTCTTTGGAAACGTTTTTACCATGTGCTACGTGGCTATTTTCATCCCAGTTAAACCAAAAGAAAATATAAACGCTTTCAAAGCATGTTCAAAAGAATGCATAGGGGAAGGACGCCAGGACAATGGTCAAAAGCCGCATGGCCAGTGCATCAACAATGGCGGCGCTTGAGTCAGCGCCGGCTTTCCCGACGTGCTGGTACAGAGGCTGCGATCGTTATAAAGTCAGCTTCAACCCTTAAACATGCCCCGTCCTGCAATTTTTGATGCTACGATTGTCTGTGGATACCTCCCCCGGATACCAGCGTCGCTAACGCTGGCCATCGGCGATGCAGCAGGCGCCGCCATCTTGTCGGCAGCGTCTTTTGCTCCCGCGCTCTTGCTCCCCCGTGCCTTTTGCTGCTTTTTCCCGCGTGCCTTTCGGTTAGTCCCGGTCGAGTGCAGTTAGTCCTCAGCATTTGCGCACATACATTGCTCGAACCAGATGGTCTCTTCGGGGAGCAAATGGGAGTTCAGAGGACCAAATGCTGCCGTTAGTTCTTTGAGACCATCTTTTTTCTTAGAGTGTAGGGTTTGCAGCAGTATTCACCTCCGTATAGGTAGACTGCCCGGGGGATCAAGGCTCCCTTGAAGGTGGTATAGCTTTGTCCGTTTTTCCCTTGAGTCTGGTGTATATGATTTCGGGGGTTCTGCTCTGCATTTCTTTTAGGAGGATTTCCTGGGTGACTTCTGGGTCCACGTCGTGAATTACCCCTTTGGCGGAGTCCTGTAGTGCCACTGAATGCGAGTGGACCGCATAGTCATATTCTCCCAAATGAAGGTGGTCGATGTCAAACAATCTGCGGTGCTAATGTTGATTGCGTTTTGCTCATGTTGCATTCTGAAGATCTTACGGCCGTGCATGGTGTTTGTGGGTATTGCATTGGGTTGACTTGGGCTGCAGGTGATGGAAATGTTGCTTTATTTCGTGAAATTTCAGGCCTTCTCTTGGTTTCATGATGATATCATATTTGTTCTTGCTTACCGGCACGTTGCAATACGATGGCATGGTGTCGTCCCAGGTTCCTTCGCTGCGGGTGTGTGCCGTGGCATCCGTTTTTTTGTCTCGGCGCTTGCCCTGTTTCGAACCACTTTTAGCCATCTTTTCTTGTATTCTTGACTGGGCGTTGTGACCGCGGTACCTCCGTCCCCTTGTAGTTCCATTGCAGCTGTTTTGGCTGCCATTTATGTCGCAACACTTTGGTCTTGCGCCAGGGCTGCCCTCGCCAGGCCGGCAGCCCTACTACCGTATTTTCCGGTGTATAAGTCGCTGTTTTTTTAAACATTTTTCTTGGTGCGGCTTATACAACAATGCGACTTATATAAGATTTTTTTTTTTTCCAGTTGCGACGCCATTTTTTTTAATTTTTTTTATACTCCGTGCGCCATCTTTTGTAGAGAACCATAACTACATAACCATAGGTGGTGTTTCCCCCTCCAGGAGGCACTGCTGTCGCCGCACTATTTTGACTCGGAATGCGAGACGTTTTAATTTTTTGTCTTCCCTGAAGCGGGTGCAGAATATTTTCTGGCGTCTTTCTCAGTTTCCGTTTGATGAGCAGTTTTTTTGTACCATGCTCCAGCCGTGTTTCTACATGTAAAAGGAAGGATTGTAGCTAGCCGATCTTTTGGAGGTACAAAAAAAAAGTATGTCGAGGTTTATTTTCCTGCCCGCGCACCGATGCTCGCATCGTCTCCGGGACTTGGCCTAGGCTAGGCCTAGTGCTCCAAAGGTTGGTTCGCGAGTGTCTAGCTGCTTAACCCTTTAACCCTTTCATGGTCACTGACGTACCTGTACGTCACCGCGGGAGCGTCCCGCATGGTTGCTGACGTACCGGTACGTCCGCGACTGCTCGTTCAAAAATTCGCGCCTCTGCTTGAACAGGCGCGTTTGCGGGGACGTGCTGCCATCTGGTAGGTTTGTAGGGAACTACGACCACATAAGTGCGGTCGTGTTTGTTTTGGAAATGCACCAAAATGGCTCAATTTTTTTATGACGTGAAATGCTTCAATAACATGTCTAAAAGACGAAAACACCTTTGCAAACGTTTTCCAGCAGATAATAATGTTTATTGGCCGTTATGTATTGTCCATTGCTTGAACTCCGGAAAGAAAGGGTTGGTTATGTATACCAATACACAAATGCACTCTTCCTCAGTTGATCCCCTCCCAACTATTGGAGACTACCAACGGTGTGTAGCGCTCAAAACACGGCACTGCGCACAAGGCCTTCTCGCACCACCTACACCAGATCCCTAGTTTCCTTGCGGATGTTCTTGCCCTTGCTGTCTCTCTCCATGTAGCAGACGATGCAGCGGCGTGTCGGTTCTCGCTTCTTCTCTGTCGGCGGGATGTGCGACGGGAAGTGGCGCTCAGTAAGCCGCTTCATGTTCAGAGGACATCCTGGCCGCCCTTTCTTCTTGGCACTGCCATTCCCTGAATACTTGGTGATGATCTCGTCAACAAGTTGCAGCCGGTAATTCATGTGGGATGCTCGGCCTCCTTCTTTCTGATAGAGGACAAATGAATTGTATGTCGCTTCATCCAACAAGTGCTGGAAGATCTTCTTGTACGAGATCTTCTTTCGCTTCCGTGGCACTGAGTAGCTAGACAGCATCTGGTCTGCCCTGTCCACTCCACCCATTGTGTGGTTGTAATCCAAGATAGCTTCAGGCTTCATGAGCTGGTTGCCCCTTTTGTCAATGAATGGTACCATTTCAGCAGTATGCACAGTGGATAAAACCGTTGCCAGCTTTTTGTCCTTCCACTGTATCAGCAAACACTTGCCCCTCTGAAAGGCCAGCATATCGCCTTTCTTGAGCTTTGTGGTGGCTAGGCCAGGAGGAAGATTCTTGCGTGTCACTTGTGTTGTGCCATAAACATCGGTTGATCTTTTGAGCAGGAAGTCAACAAGTTCTGGGGACGTGTAAAAGTTATCTGTAGGAATGCAGTAGCCCTTGTCCAAGAGAGGCTCCACAAGCTTCACTACAACTTTTGTTGCCATTCCGAAGCTTTCCGTTGCTACTGACGAGGTCTCCAGGTCGGTGCCTTTTCCCGTATATATTATAGAGTTCCATATATAGCCGCTTTCCGACTCGCACAGCAGGAATGACTTGATGCCGAACCTTGCTCTTTTTAGAGGCATGTACTGTTTCCAACTGAGCCGTCCCTTGAAAAGCAACAAGCTTTCGTCGACACTTATGTCGCGCTCAGGCACGTACAATGTACGGTACTTCTTCACAAGCTCCTGATACACTGGCCAGATTTTTCGGAGCAGAGGTTGAGGGTGTCCTTCCAAGTTCTGGATGGTCGTGTTGTCAACGAAGTGCAGCATTCTCATGACGAGCTGGAAGCGGTTCCCAGGCATTATCTCACCAAAGGCAGGGGTCTCAATCAGGCGGCTTTTCGACCAGTACAGCCTTTCGTTTGGTTTCTTTACAATGCCCTGCAGCATCAAGAGGCTAAAACAAACACGCAACTCTTCACGCGTAACAGGGAACCATTTTCGGAAGCGAGAATGCTTGCCCAGGTTCCTTGAATTCAGCAACTGAGATGCGTACCTGTTTGTCTCAGCTACAATAACATCAAGCAGTTCATCATCGAAGTAAGCCTCATAAAGCTCTAGTGGCTGTGGGGGTGAGCTTACTGTGAACGTCAGTCCCGATGAACCCTTGAATTGAAACCGTGGAGGTCTCGCTGGAATATTGTTGAGGTCTATGCGACACCACGCACGGGAGCTGGCGATCATCTCATCGATACTTTCTTCGTCATCTGACTCGCTGTCGTTGAAACTGTCGTCACTATCTTCTTCACTTGAAGAATCAAAATCGAAGTCAACATCCTCATCACTTCCGCTATCATCTGACGGATGACAATCAACCGCACTAGAACGACGCACGGATGATGCCATGTTTGTTTGAAAGCGCGGGAAAATCTCATGCGAACAGGGCGAGACGCAAAAAACAAGGAGAGCATACAAGGAACGTCTGCTGCCATCTAGTGTGAAAACTGTCATTCAATAAAAGCGTGGATGAAAGAAAGTGCTGCCATCTATGTTATTGAACAGAAAACGCTACTTAACGAGCTGTGCTCGTCAACAGCCATTTAGAAAGTAGCGAAGTACCCATGACGTGGTGAGCTCGTCATAAGCAAAAAAGTGGCAATCGCTCGTGACGAGCTGAGGTCGTCATAAACCCTTAAAGGGTTAAACTTTCGTTCGCTCGGCATGCGTTCGCTCGAATGAAGTCGACTACCCTCTCATTTTGCATATTTTACACCCTTTTGCTGCGAAACACTCGATTGCCCCCGCCAGACAGCACCATACTATGGGCATTTCTCGTGAGCCGAAATGCGCGGCAAACGGTACCTGCGATCTAGCAATTGTGCGAAACTCCGATTTCGTGATACCAGTGAGCGTAAACTAAAGAACTCATCGCGTGAACCGTGCAAAGAGGTGCGACTTATACAAAGGTGCGACTTATATACCAACTTTTTCACGAAAACGGCTCAATATACGGATGTGCGACTTATACAAGGGTGCGACTTATAGTCCAGAAAATATGGTATGCATGGCTTAGTATGTTAAGCTTAAAGGGTAACTGCAAAGAAAAAAAAGTGTTTTTTTTAAACAGCCTAATTGGGACAAGCATGTCACAAAACAAATATTCTGCAAAAAAAAAAAAATTTTTTTTAGCAATATTTACGCCACAGGACGTAATTTAGTCGGCGTCGGAACCTCTCCACATTTGAAACTCCCGCTCTTTCGACCCCCGCGGAGAAGTACGCCCCGCCCCTCACTCTCCTTGCGTTGCGGAGTTGAACGACGCAGCGTCTCAACTTCCGGTAAGATCTGGCAACAACGCACGTTAAACATGGCGCCGGTATTGTTTTGGTTTAACGGGACACCAGAAGCTGCGCGGTTTGCGAGCTCATAGCGAAGACGTGACCGGAGAAGTGCCCCTGTGATGTTCCCGGAAGACGGAAAGTATCATATGTGTGCTTTGAAAGCGAAGGGAGTCACAGGGTCCACGAGTGCGCAACCAGAAGCAACGTTCACGACAGTGCTGCGTCGATTTCGGCAATCTCGTTCTGTTTGGTGCAACACGGCGATGCGACAAAGAACTGAAACGTTCGTGGTGTGCGTGGTGCGGTGCTTGGAAGTAGACACCCACACTAACACGGAGCGCAAATTGGTTTTGTGGGGTTGATGTTCAACGGGTTCAGTCCCGTCGTCGTCAGCTGATCCAATCAAACTGGTCCGGGAGGACGCAGCGAGCGTTTTTAAAAGTAAATCTTTCTTCGTTCAGTTTCAAAATGTGGAAGATTCCCGACGCGTACCGTGAGTAAAAAGCTGCGGGCGTTTTCAACAAAATTACGTCGTTTTAACTGAACAATGAACTCCGAATTGTTGCCCTAAATCTGCCGTTTTTATGCTTTGTGTTGTTGGACTGCGTTTGCACAGCGACGTGTTATGCTCATTGTGCAGTGTGAATAAATTAGGGCAAGATTTCGTACCTGCCTACAGACACATGAACTGAGACCATTTTTTACGTAGTGAACATAGTGCTTTTTTTATTTTGTGTGTCTAGTTGCGGATGTTCGATGCACCCAGTGCGAATCTCGACGGCCTCCGGAGCGATATGACAAGAATGTAACTGGACACGTTTGTCGCTACGCGAATGCCCGATTGCCTCCAGCCAAATAGCATTCCTTTCGGGGCGAAATGGCTGCTGGAAGGCTCGCTGTCGGGATCACTCGTCTGACATCTCCGAAAAGTCGGCATTTGCACGCGCAAGCAAGCAAAAAAGAAAAAAAGAAAGCCGTTTACAACTCCCTGTAACGCCAAATTAGAGCGCAGCTCTTGAGGAGGAGGGGAAGGCACGCGGGGGGGGGGGGGGGGGGGGGGGGGTCACGTGACCTCTTAGGGGTGGGGGCGGAGAAATTTTCGCTAAATTTAGCGGGGAAAATTTTCCGCTAGATTTAGCGAGAAAATTTTAACGCTAAATTTAGCGGAGAAAATTTTCCGCTAGATTTAGCGGGGAAAATTTTCCACTAAATTTAGCGGGGAAAATTTTCTGCTAGATTTAGCGGTGAAAATTTTTCGTTAAATTTAGCGGGGAAAACTTTCCGCTAAATTTAGCGGGGAAAATTTTTCGCTAGATTAAGTGGGGAATATTTCCCGCTAGATTTAGCGGGGAAAATTTTCCGCTAGATTTAGCTGGAAAAATATTCCGCTAGATTTAGCGGGGAAAATTTTCCGCTAGATTTAGCGGGAATATTTTTCCTCTAAATTTAGCGGGGAAAATTTTCCGCTAAATTTAGCGGGGAAATTTACCCATCATGCACCGCGCAATTACGCCGACGACGACGCCGACGCCGCTCAAGCCGGAAACGGGCGCCTAAGAGCTGCGCTCTAAAAGCACGCTAAGCAAGCAAAGAGGAAAACAAAAGAACCGCGCTATGAAAGCCAAAACCCCGCGTCGCTTCCTATCACTAACACCTGCGACAGCTGCTAAACACACACTACTTCACTTCAGGAAGTCTCACTTAAGCACCTGGGTCAGCACGAAACACTGATCACTTCGGCGAAACGATTAGTCGAGGTAGGCGACAGGCGGGAGCTGAGACTTCGGCGGCCATGAAAGAATGGCGAAGCTTTTGTTTGTTTTGGTATGAATCCAAACGGAAGTGCCCGTTTTGTAAACCTTTTGTAAAGAATAGTAACTTTCATCACATGGGTTATTCTTTAAACGTAAAAATATGCCGCTCAAAAGGAAATTGCAACATATAACAAAGGTTTAACAACCAAGATCTAAGTTGTCAATCAAACTCTTAGCCAATGAGAAGTATAGCAGCCGATTGGGATTGACGTCACGGAACCCCAACTTTGTGGCGCGCGATTTAAAACGGACGAAATAGCCGTCAACTAAAATCGGTCTCACGCAATAAATATTGCTGTAAAAATTTTTTTTTTTTTTTTTCGCAGAAAATTTGTTTTTTGACATGCTTGACCCAACTAGGCTGTTTAAAAAAAAAACTTTTTTTTTCTTTGCAGTTACCCTTTAACGGGATCATCCTTTGCTTCGGGACTTCAAATCGCCAGAAAATGATGTATTGTGGACTCACGGTTGAAAGTTGGGTGTCCATGGGGTCCGTTTCACTATTGAAGATCGGTGTTATGGTCCGTTTGGGGCTTTGTTGAGGTTTTTCGGGCGAAAATAGGTGTCGACGCAGGAGCCCATGTGAAGTGCATCCACTCCATCTGGCCCCCTAGCGATCTTTTTTTATTTGAGAAAGGTATAAAATAACACAGCATATACAATCTAGAGTGTTGCCAATGGTCACTTTATGACGATAGGATGAAATCCGGACTTGTTTTAGGGCCCATTTTGAGGAGAGCTCCTTTTTTGTGCAGCACGAAGCGAAGCAACGGACGAGTCTGTTCCAGCCCCTACCCCCAACCAATTTTTCGCAAAGACCACAAAGGCTTTCTGGAGATTATCTCAGCAGCCCATGTCGCAGGCAAGTTAAATGTTCACTTTTTCATTAGTTTCCCGCAAGGGCCGAGCAGGCTACGAGCCCTTGTATTCGCTGGTTCTCACAAAGGAAGATAAAGCTAAAAGGGTAAGCATCCTGAATAGGCAAATAAAGTAAAAACTTTCAGGCAGGCAAACTCAAATACAATGCAGGGGGAATGTCATGCCGGTCGGGTTTCCACAGCCCAGGCGGGTGGCAGCAATTTCTGACTAATAGGGGTCGCAACAGACGTAAATGGCAGCGGCTGGAAAGCTGTTTGGAAAAGCCTATAGGGATTGCAGCAACCAATATGCACGCGGTTCGTGTGTGCGTGTGTGAGCACGTTGTGGAAGAGAGCGAGGCAAGTCTGTCTCACAAACATTTGGGCGGGGCGCCTGAGCAAATCTTAATTTACTCATCGTCTTCAAAGCCATTGAGCGAGGCATTGTTGTCCAAATCAAATACAATGCTGAGTGCTTCGTCTTGCAAGCTTTTGCTGAATTTTGGCATTGACGCTGTAGCGGAGTTTGCAGACACCGGTTGCTCACTGAGCTCCCCGTCCTTGGAACCTTGGGCATGCCCCTAGCTTCGAGAGAAGCTCCTGGGTCACCTTTGCCGTGAAATTTGTCCCCTGATCACTACACACAGTCTCAAGGAGTCCCAGATGTGCAAAGATTTCCAATAATGCATCACACGTGGCCTTTGCTGTCAGTGTCTTGAGGCACACTACTTCTGGCCATCTTCTGTTAACGTCTACTATGCAAAACTCGTATCTGTGACCACGCGTCGATGGCGGGTCAATCGGAAGGATGCAGTCCATGTTGACCACTTGAAAAGCAGTTCCCGGTCTGGCTAGTGGCGTGATTGGTACACGGTCCAGCGTACGGGCTGGGTACCTCACCTGACACGAAGAACATGAATGGCAGTATTCTCTTATGTTCCGCGTTATACTTGGCCAGAAAAAGGAGCATTTTTTTACGTTACAGCATTTTCCGCTCACCGAGGTTCCCCACCCAAGACGAATAGTGTGCCATCTTCAGCACCTTGGCGCGGTGATCTGACGGTACCACAAGTTGACAGCACTGATGTCCTGCGATGGGTTCCTGATGGAACAGCAATCGTCACGTATTGTCATGCCATGCATCCCCTCCCTAGCCCGTGCCCACGCCTCACGCAACAACTCATCTGTCAATTGCGCCTCGCGAAACTGTTGCTGCGTCGTTCGCGTCTGCGCATTACCGCCCTTCAAGCTCTCAGCGTCCACCGCACAAGCTCTCAGCGTCCACCGCACAAGACAGTGCATTTTTGGTACATTCCGGCTCGTCTAAGCTTTCTTCATCTTCCACTTCTTGACCACGCAGTTTTGTGTTCTCCTGAATTTCCCATTTCACTCGCTTCTTAAGCAGCTGGTCGTAGTCCTCTAGAGTGATCAAAACATCCACTCCCGTGACAAGCCTGTCGGTAAGTGCACACAAAACTCGTCCCTCTGACGGATTGAATGACACGAGCGGTATGCCCTCTGTTGCCGTTAATGGAACTTAGGCTAGCTCTGGAATGACCTGTTCTCCAAATGCACCAGTCAACTTTATGGTCGACCCTGCACTCTCATATTTCTGACAAGCTGCCTTTCTAAGGACTGTTATGTCTGCCCCTGAATCCACCCTTGCGCATAATGTCCGACCTGCGTTAAGCCCGGTTCAAACAGGCCCGGAATACGGAACCCGGCAGCCGGTGACGTAGTGACGTCAGCGCTCCCTCCGTACGGGCGGTGACGTAATTACGGCTTCCGGCGTCTGTGTCAAGAGTTGAAAAATTTTCAACTTTCTCCTTCCCGGGTCATGACGTAGGTTTCCGTATTTTCTCCGTGGCCAATCAGCGCGGCGCGCTTCCCTCCTCGGCCTCCTTGCCACCGGCGTTTGCGTGGTTCCGCATGCAAATGCCTCAGATGCTCCGTGCTTGCTTGCAAGGATGGCTGCGCCGATGAACTTCCCGCCCGTCTCCGACGCAAGGAAAGCTGCTCAAGCTGCAAAGAAGAGTGCCGCTGCCGCGAAGAGGGCTGAAGTTGCCGCTGCGTTTGACGTACCCGAGAAAACCTATAGATTAATTCTTGTGGGATATGCCAGCTGAACGAAGGAAGAAATATACAAGACAGGTATCGTAGCGACCACAAGGACCAGGACAAGCGAAAGAACTCGATACTGCACGGAAGGTGGTTGCAACCCGATGAAACGGCATCTTCAATGCAAATATGAGTGGCCTTTAGAAAGGCCGTTTGTAGAGGCAGGCAGGGGTTGGCTTGCTGGCTGCAAAGAGACCGGAAAGGCGGTAGGATGCACTTAAAAGGTTAAAATGGTCAACGACACCGGTAGGCGCTGTAGATGAGAGTTTTTATGCAGTACTGTACGACCGCTAGCCTAAGGTCTTTAACACCCGTCACGCAGTAGTGAAACACGAACGCATGCCGGTACGACGCTCATCCAGATCGAAATGGGCAAGGGTGGGGATTGAACCCAAGATCCCTGGGTTCTGCAGCGCGAGCTTTCATGCAGAATTCACTCGCAAGCAGCTTGTAAGCACACATCCTAGCTAGCACAAAGGACAAGGAAGCAGAACGGGCTTCCGTCATACATGCACTCAAAGGAGCACAACACCATGACCAGATTTTGTGAACAGAAAGAGTGTGTCGTATGAGCTGCACGTGTGCATGCCATTGCTATTTTTTTATAGCACAGACGCAGTAAAATCTGACAAGCGTGTGACTGTTACGAAAGCTGCTCTTGTGATCCTGCCACGTTAAAAATTATATAAATGTGGTTTCACTGCGGGAGCGCACGCTCCACGTGAGTATTTCTGCGAGCGACGCGTAGGCCCACGTAGAACGCCACTTGATATATAACATGAAAATAATTCAAAATAAAAAGCAGCACACCCTACCTGGCTCGTGACATTCGGAAGCACCCGAAGAAGTCCCGGCCGTCGGGGTCTTCGTACATCAGTCTCACGATGGTGGCATACTCGCCGAGCGTTTTCCGAGACTTCAGGAGCTTGCGGACGGCCTTCCGCTTCTTCTTTTTCTTCACGCTTCGCAGGTACTGCTCACATGCAGCCGCGAAAGTAGTCAGCCGACGCCGCCAGTTGATAGTTCTTGCATTTGTGACGTACCTCACTACACAAAGGTTCATAAATGAGGCAATTCGAGCTTCGTAGCCGGGATCCTGCCAAGACGACGCCATCGCGAAACAAAGCGACGAAAACGAGGCGCCAGTGCCGCTCTTGACGGATCGCGAAGCGTGGCCGGCGTGGCTGTGTCGCCTGCCTCGTCCAGAGCGTCTCGCCTCGCCCGCGCAAGCGGTGACGACCCCGCTTGACGACAGCTGTTGATTGGTTGCCTGGGGAGCCGCTGTGGCGTCAGCTCCTGTATCGGGGGCCCGTGGCCGCGCGCCGTTCAACCGAACCGTGAAGACTTGGATCCGTAACGGGGGCCGGAAGTGATTACGTCAGTACGGTTTCCGGCTGCCGGGTTTCGTATTCCGAGTCTGTTTGAACCGCGTTTTAGTCAGTGTTACTCCTCTCGTACCGACTACCTTGCTAACTTTAAATGGTCCTATTCTAGCTTGGGGAGCTTCCTCCTCATACTGCGGGAGGGCTACCCGGGCAACAACTGACCTGTCTTTGCCCTTCCGAGGTTTCCCTCGTTGGGCACTGCTTAGCTATGTGCCCCGTTGCTTGACACTTGAAGGGCTGTTTCCTTATACGTGCGTCCCAGTTGGCTTTCTTTGCTTGCGACGTGGCTACAGACTCGCCTGCAGTCAAATTCGCAGCAGGCGTACCCGTGCTAGACACTACCGCAGACCTGTTCTTATGGCTTTCATCGTAACTTTCTGCAGCTTCACTGCCTCGCTAGGCCAGAGGAAACCTGGTTTCTCATTCAAAATAACATGCACCCGCGCTTCCACAGTTAAACACTCCCTCAAACTGCCTACTACTGTCAGGTGTTTGAATTCTCACAGCGAGCTCTTCTTGCAACTTTCCAGATAGTAATCAAGGTAATTTTCTAACCTTACTGAGAATTGCTCCCAAGTTTCTTTCGTCGACCCAGAGAACAGACGCCTGTATTTGGCTGCGGAAAGTCACAAACCATTCAAAATTTTGCTTTTCAGAGCAGCGTAATCTCTTCTCTCCTCCAAAGAGAGCCGCGTGAGGAGACCCCATGCCCACTCACTAAGTTGCGGCAAGACCAGTCCGGCCTACCACTCGTGTGGCACCTCGTACGACTCAAGGGTGGCTTCTACATCTTCATACCAGCTGGGCACGAGCGCCTCCTGGCTCGGCATTGGCGCAAGAACACCTTTCATTAGACCTGCAAATTTCAGCTGTCTATCCTCGTCTGCTTTTGCGCCCGCCGCGACGCTGCTGTCTACTTCGCCAGGCCCTGCGCTCCTCTGAGACTGCAGCTGCTGGATTTCCAGCTCCATTTGCTGCCTCTCCCATTCTGCCTCAGCAATTTTTAACTGTAACTGCAGCAGCGTAACCTGCTGCTCCGACGCCGCCTCTGGTGTGGTAATTGCTCCTTCTGTCTGACCTGTGAGTGCCAACTCATCTCCTGCCCCATCCACCATTTCCCCTGTTTCCTTAGCGATATCACTCCTCAAAACCCAAGGTTTGACATAACATGCGCTGTGGCAGCCCCTGGCTCCCTTTCCCTGATCCAGCCTTCGGGCCGCGTGAGTGACGTCGGGAGCCGCCTGGTTTCTGACTGGAGCTTGCCTTACCGTAGCCAGGAGAGGCAGCCATCTTGGTTTTAAATTAAATTTTAAATTTTGGATGCACCACTGTAGCCAGAAGGAGCTCATTGGACCTGAGGTCTTCAGAAAATCTATGAATGAAATAAAAACATTTACTCACATGTGTAACATTAAAAATTAAAAACAAACTTTTCATGAGAGGGTCGCAGTACAAGTGCACTAGCTGTTACGTCCACGGTATTCGCCATATGATGCGTGCCTTAATAGAACAATTGTAGGAATATTGTGGCCAAGGCTCTTTAGGTCTAATATGTAATAAATAATTTCAACCGTTTTGCTTATAATTTGATGAAAATGTGGGCATTACTTGTCTTAATAATCGTGAATGAGCGTGCCTGGCAGACGTAACTTTCTACAAAAAGGCGCTAACAAAGAGCTCATTCATTTTCCAAAGAATAAGAAACTGACCTCGTCATATTACTGCGATCTTCACTGTGTCTACAAGCGAGCTGCTGCAGAACTTAAGCGTAGGTAGTGAATGTACCTGCCGCATCAGCGCCACCAATGTCGGCACCAAAGCGCCTATGAACATGTACTGTTCATCTTGCAGGGATCCCATTGCTGAAATGCAATTTGGAGCAATTTTCGGAACACCAAAATATGCATTCTGGAGCAGTTTGGAGCCCCAAAATATGCATTCTGGAGCAGTTTGGAGCCTCAAAATATGCATTCTGGAGCTGTTTGGAGCACTAAATGTTCATTTTCTGTGCACTTTGTAGCATGTAAATACACATTTTTAGTGCTTTACAGCAACCAAGTTGACTTTACAAGAATTTTGAGGTTGGCACATATTTCACCAGGCATCTTTTCACTATAACGCAAATGTGCTTCAAGCCATATTCCTGTTGAAAACCATCAGGCAAAACTTCTTAGAGGAATCAATTATGTGTAATGAGTATTAATACTAAAAAAAGACAACAAGCTGGTTGATGCAATTTTTGGAGCAGATTTATTTTGAACGAAGAGATCTAAAAAGAAGTCCAGGATTTAAAGCCTGTGTAGTTTTTCATTTACAGTTGCCAGCTTGGCCATATTCGTAGACAAACTTGCATTTGCCTCGGCAAGAAGTACCTGACCAGATTCGATCTCGTCCATGTTCTTGTGCCTCAGCCCCATCTTGATGAGCCCCTGAGCGCGCTTCAGCATAGCCTTTGACGATTCTAGGCACCTTTCCACACACAACTTTTCTTCTCCTTTTCCTCGGTGCTTCTCTGTTGCCTTCATGTGCATTTTTGCTGAAGCGTGTCTTTTGATAGCAGACGTCCCATGCTGTGCGCATGAAATCACCAAGTTGCACAGAACACATCTAGCTTTTGAACTTTTCGGACCAGCCTGGCACCACAACCTTATAGTATCACCGTGGCTGTCGACTTTTTCAAGTACTGATGTGTTGAAGGACGTAAGTCGAGCAGCTGTAAAAAAAAAAAGAGAGAGAAAGTCAATCTTTATATAGCTCACATCAGCTCAATCGAAGTACAAGATATAAGTCACTGCTCTAAAGGGCTGAAAAAGTGTTGCAAAGTTTGCACTGCTTAGCGTTACGTCTGACATAACCCCAAATAAACATTAAGCTACGCGATGTCGCTTCTATTTCGTCGTGTCGATACCTTTTGGATATTCCACTTTAAAATATTGTTAAATATGTTTGCTTAATAATTGCGCTTATTGTTGCATACCAGTACAGCCACCAGTCGGATGTAACACGAAAGAAAAAAACGAAAAGTTCGACAACCGCAATCAAACATCCACAGCTTCCGCTCTGCCAGTTCCCCGCAATGCGCACAGAAAGCGGCAAGGTACCGATTAAAGACCGGTATAAAACGTTACACGTAACTAACGCAATGCCACGCGAAAATGTGAAGAACCGAAACCACCCAGGCGCGTCCTGCTGCGCGGGTATTTGCGCATTGAGCAATAAAAGAATGAAGTCTCCAGGAGTGCATTTCGAATGCGTCCAAACGTCAAGCGGTGTTCACAAGACACGACGGGACTCGGATATACACGCGACAATGGACAGAAATAGCGCACTTTAGAAAAAAAACAAAAAAACGCCGGCTGAATAATTGCATTTAAAACGGAAAGGTTCCCACGTGACTCAACGCTACGTGGGTTCGCCCAGTCGCGTAGAGCGAAAGTCTGTCTGAAAGCCTAACTGAGGTCAGCCAGTCACGGGGCTTACCTTTCTTCATTGCATTTGATGCACAGCAGTCCCCTTGAATGCTGCCTGTTCTGAACAGCGGGCTAACATAAGCGTGGCGTAACTGCACAAAACAGTGAACCTTGGCAGAAATCGAACTTGCTCGAACCACACTACGGGTAGGACTAAGATGTGAAGAAGAAACAAGAAATGTCACACACACCTTCAGTTTCTAGTCGCTAGGCGGAGTGGCTGAACTGGTCGCGGGACCAGTATCGGGTCCCGCTAGGTGTCTCATTGGTGGAAGGTTGCTGTTGGCTCGGGTAGGTGGCGCAAAATGCCGTCCAATCTGCAAACACGGCTTTTGGAGCACTTTGGCGCAATTTCGTGAAATTTTATCAGGATGGCGCAGGAAATCGCTTTAGGCGCAAAATGGCGCATTTGGCACAGGAATGGAATCCCTGACCTTGTAAGAGGTCGAGCACCCTTGTAACTCCTTTCATGGTCTAAGGTATGAAAAAACACATTAAAAATATTGCAAAAACGTAAAAGAGCTTTTGGGAATACCTGGCAATACTCCTCGATTGAACTTCTGATCGTCCTTTTGTAGACGCGGCAGTGTGAGAGCATTGCAGACAGCCTCCATCTTGTCCTTCTGGGCCTCGTCAACAAACTTCATTGCATCGTAGAGTGAATTCCAGCGAGTAGTGTTAGGAACCGGGAAGTATCTCCCTAGTTCCTTTTTGATGACTTCCGTTGCTCGGGTAGACTGGCCCTGCTTATTCCAAATAAGTTTCAGTTTTCCAAACATGGCCGTTGCCATCTGACGGTACGTGCCGATCGTGCATCCTTTGTCTACGTCGCCACTAAGTTCAAAGTATGTGCGGCACATCTCCTGTGCTTGGGCAGGTGCAGCACTTCGCCTGAGGAGTTGCTCATGACAGGGCAAACATTCAAGAGGCTGGTGAGGTCTTCGGGAGTTGAGCTGCCTGCTTCCTCATCCTCGTGTGCCATCTCTCCAAAGTGGCTAATAAAGAAAAGTGTAACTATTCAAAATAGCAACATCGAAAATATTCCATATTCAATTAGTGAGAAATTTAGACACTTGAAGTTTCATTGACGTAACCTACGATTTCGCTGCTTACGATATCAAGGGCACACCCAAAGCTGTATTTCTGCCGCGTTTTGATGATAATGTACAGGGGAAATATGGTCTGGCGAGATAATTGTAATTTAGCTCGAGCCAAGAACCCCACTGATATCCAGCTCCACCTTTCCGACAATTTTAAAGGATGAGAGAAATAATCTTGGATAGTCTAAATGTCAAGGATCTTACACTAGCGTAGTTACACAAGTCTGACTTAAAGCCACTGGGCCAGCAAACGAAACATGCTTTATTTCTTGTTTTATTTTTGCTTTTGCTGTCAAAGGCCAGAGTCTCTTCTTATCTACGGGCTGAACGCCACTGTAGCCGTCAAAAGAGACAGTGTTTATTTTTACAAAAAGCAACTAACTTTGCCGTTATTTTTTAGTTACTTTTACAAAAAGGTAATTAAGTTATCGTCACAGATACTTTTTAAAAACGTTTTGAGTTAGTTACAAGATACCAAAAGAAGTAATGAGATACATTATCTCGACACTACAGTGGAATCTCGTTGATACAATTTTCATGGGAACCGAAAAATAAGACGTGTTACCCGAAAATTGTATTATCCAAAATGAGTTAAAAAATTTAATAAAATATGCTTACCCACCCGGTGAGAAACTTGCTTTTATTCCGCAGCCTTGAAGTAGTCGGTTACTTTGGTTTGGGTTTTCTTCTTGTCAATATCAATAAACAAGTTCTTTTGAAAGTTAAAAAAAAAGGATCTGCAGTTGGGTTGGTTAGCTTGGACAGCTCGCAATCTCATCGGCCTTCTCGCGGAGAACTTTACCGTCGATGTTCACACCTGCTGCTCGTACTTCTTTAAACCAAGCCAGGAGGATCTCGTCTATCTGTGCACGCTGCGCACCTCTCGTTTCCTTGACACTTGCGCCGAAGACTTGCACCTTGTTGCGGGTTTCTTTCCGCTTGCCGACGAGTGTTAACAATAGAAACCGGCAAGCCTAGTTCCCGTGCCAGGTCTACGCGCTTCTTCTTTGGGTCTTCTCCGACCTTGCAGATGATGTCCATTTTTTTCTTTTAGAGACAGCGGCTTGCGTTTCCTTGACATTGTCACGATGGTTAACAATACCATGAGAGCCGTGAATAGGGAGCACCGGAGAACAAACAGACAAAGCGAGACAGCGCACTCGGAAAGTGAAAGAAAATGCGCAGACGCAAAAATTGCGCAACAGGCGGCCATCACTGCCAACGCTACCTCCCGGGCGCAACACACACCTAGCCATGTGAAACCAGAGTGCGCTACTTTCCGCTTGATGGCGAACAGCAACGTCCGACTGGGCGGCCATGTTGGAACACCCCAGCGTTAACAATGGCTCTCCTGCTATGGCCGTGCAACGGGCCGTTCGTGGCTCGATAGAAGGTGAAGTGAGCTTCTGATTCCAGTATGTATACTGGAATGTAAAGGCATAATTTTTTTTAAATGCCCAGGAGAACCCGCTTTCGGAGTCGTATTATCCGATTTCAAGCTAAAATATGATTGTATTGTCCGTATCAAAATACATTGCTCCTATAAGATGTTGGCCAGGAATGAAAAAAAAAAAAATACCGAAAAATGTATTCTGCCGAATTGTATCAACGAGATTCCACTGTAGTAACGCGATACTACCCAAGGCTGGTTTGAAAACAGCTAGGGCGGGCCACATGCCTGTTATTTCACCTTGCATCGGCTAGGTGCGTGAAAGCGCCAACATGTACAAAACAAATAATTTTTTGAAGAAGTATACTCGAGTCTTTTAAACAGTAATTGTAAGTGACAAACATTATGCTGCGCACATGCTGCTTGCATAAACCACTGGAATGTGTCTTGTGAACACTGCACCCATGTTCAAAAAGCTATGTTTTTATTACATTGTTGTTTCTAATCAAATAATATGCCGTATGTCTATTGTAACTAACACATAGGGGGATTTGCCGCTTAATAGTAAATGATTGTAAGTAGGTTTTGCATGTTATATATTACTAGGGTGTGTATTTTCCGCTGTTTATTAAGGAGAAAAATGCACAGTTGTTTTTCAGTGTTTATTTATTTTTTAAAGAATGGTGTATTTAGATTGGACGACTCGTGACAAGGCTAAAAACTGATATTTGGCGTTCAAAAAGCAGGAATGTGCGCCTGCACACCTGGCAGCGAGTCATTGAGTCTAATACCCTTTGCCACCATAATGGCATCTCGTGGCTCAGTTTATCCGATCAGTCCACTCTCTACCATTGTCCTGTGCGAGACAGGCCCTCCCCATCGATCAGAAATGTATGAAATGTACCCATCAGGGGTACAGCCAATAACAGTCTTGTACGTGTTGAAGTGCTTGTACAGCGAGAATCTGTCTCTGAGCAGCCAGAGAAGATGGGCCTTTGGATTCACGCTTCCATTCCAACAAGAACAACCCTTGTGTTTAGGTAGCTGTGAAGGACATGGGGCAAATTGTTTAGAATTTCGTGCAGTAAAAGGAACTGAGTTAAGGCACTCAACTCGCTGCAGGAAGTTTATCCAGGTACGAAACACCGTGCTGACTGTTTACACCAAAGTTGCGGGTCACTTCCCGGCCAGCCATTCTCGTCCTCAATATCCCTAGACCATGACCATACCAAACTCTTCCATGAGCTCGATCTCTCGGTAGTGGCCTTTAATATCAGAACTCCTTCCTTTGTTCCCAGTTTCAGTACCTCATCACTGCTGCCCGAGGTTCAGAAAAATTGTAGGGTGCTTCAAATATCTCAAACTTAGGCAGCTAGTGTAAAAATGCACTTCTTGGGGTCGTACTTGATATGGTCGACAGACAGCTGTCGTGCCTTAATGTGCTGAACCTCCACCAGGAGTTGTCCCTTGTTGGCTTCTAGCCGCAGGATCTGTTGCCACATATGGGCAATCATGACATCCTTCAGCCCAAACCTTTCACATGTCCCAAACATCACTAAAAGGCCAATAGCAGCCTCCTGCTCCATCACTGGAAAACATAAACATTGTGGTATTTTCGCTCACCTCTTGTCCGGAGAAAGGGGCCAAATCATGGCAGAGACTGTTTAATTCTCGAGCCTGATGTTTGGCGGATTCTGCTGCCATGTCTGAACTCTTTTTTTTCCCACGCGTCCCGTGTCCCGTGCCTTGTACCGTGATTGCACCCTGCGCGCCCGCCGAATCTTGGACCAAGTTATCTACATGTCCAAATCCCCACAACATATATTGATTTATGCAGCCTTTCTGCTATATTTCTTATGCTCTACCATTAGATATGTCAGATTTGCACAGCCTTCTCAATTAACCTGCCTGTAATAGCACATGGAAGAATTTGGGCTCTGATCACTGGCTATTCTCCATTAGATGTGGGTTAAGGGTTGTTGCCTATATTTTAAACATTGCTGTGTGGGACTTCCTTTTTGTATTTTGTGACCCTTGAACTTGAAGAAGGCACACAGAGGGCAGATTATCCTGCACATGCTTTAGTTAAGTCTGCCTGTATGCATGTGTATGCCTTTCTCACTGCAAGGGTCTCGAAAATTAGAATTTTTATAGTACTTGCTGGAATACTATGTATTTTAGACTGACTTGTGTTTACAAGCAATGCCATGTGTCCCCCATTCCTGTGTGGGCACATGGAATGTGCTCAAGAAGCATGATGTCCTAGATCAGCGAACCACTGTGATCTGTTTTCGTCTTCAAATTCAGTCTCCGAGTTCTTTCTTCTGCTGGTATAAGTAATATTATGCCTTCCTTCATGTGTCGCCTATAGTAGTGGCCTCAAAAAAGTGATTGAGGAGCTTTACACTGTAAAACTTGACATGAATGGTGCAAATCTTTACATTGTGTGCAGACGTTGAACCTGTGGGCAGTATTGGGTTTTAGTGTATACAGTATTCCTTCATAAACCTCTTGACAACCGATCTTCGAGACGCATTCCGCCACCCGTATCCCTTTCTGAAGCCCTTTCCTGGTGGTTGGCTTGCCTCTATAGCAATCAGTATTTATATATACATTATTTACATCTCAAGTACAGATCATTGCCACGGCCTTCGAAACCTAGCCGCTCAAACTTGCTCGAGAGCTTTCTCTTCCTGTCGTCCTCTTCTTCCTTGCCGTTCAAGAGCTGGCGCGATGACCGCTACACTACCCAGTCTTTGGGGAATCCTGACGTGACGGTTGGATTGCGTGCTTAAGCCTGTCTATTGATACATTCTCTGTTTTTCCGTTTAACTGTATTTGGAAGTATTTCGGTGTCCTCTTCAAAACCCGAAATGGACCATCCTAGGGCGGACATTCTTGCCTGAATGTCCACTTGTGAGGCAGACATTCAGGACGCACGAGGGTTCATCTCTGCCGGTACGAGAGGTGCGAAGGCACTGAAGCACTTCGGGGTCGTCCACGGGCTGACCTCGCAGTTGCTGTGCAACGGTGGGTCGAGACGAGGAGTGAAGCAGACGCTGGTAGCGGTCACGAAGAAGTGCCAAGTACTCCGACATCAAGTAGGTGCTCGTGCCACCATGCTGCACGTTAGATGCGGCGGATCATTTCATTGAGGGCCTCAGTCACGCGGCATCGAAGCAACTTCCCCGCTGTCGTTGCGTAAAACCGGCAGTCGGTCTTGATGACCTCCCAGTGGGCAGGAAACAGCGGAGCAACCGACAGCGACATGCGAATTGACTGGCACAGGCTGGAATGGGCCTGCTTATCTCGCAACAGCATGGTGTCCAAACGCCACGTGTCGCTGCGAGGGTGCAGAAAGCTCGAAAAGTCCAGAACGACAGGCACCGGGCGGTGGTCAAAAACATAGCCGGCAGCGACGGGAAAAGAGAGAACAGCGCAACGAAGGAGGCGTCGCATTAGACCGGGAGGGAGATTCACCCGATCGAGGCGGCTTGACGAGGAGCCGCGCGACCACGTGGGTGCGTTTAAAGCGCCGTGCAGCTCGAGCCAAGCGTCGCGGAGGTTGTAGATTCCGACCAGCCGGGCCAACTCACGAGCATTCGAAATGCAACGCCCACGGCCAGGGCCGCGAACATCGTGGACAGAATCAAGAACGCAATTGAAATCGCCAAAAAGAAAAAAAAAAAAAAAAAACGTTGGAAGGCACATATTGCAAAAGGCTCTTGAAAAAGGGGATAGACGCCGAAGGACGCGTGGGCACGTAAACGCTTATCGCACAGATTTTGGCGTTACCAACAAAAAATTTATAAACCTGTATGCAACCGTCTGGGTCACAGACGGAAAAAGCGCCCCGCAAAAGAGTGCTGCGAAAGATTAAAACGCCCACGCCGCAGGAGCGCGACGAGGCAAGAGAAAAAATAGCAAGGGATCGGAAACCTGGCTTTGAACTCTATCGCATGCTGCGCGGAAAAGAAATTGGTCTCCTGCAAGAAAAGCAAGGCAAAATGCTGGGACTGGGCAAAATGAATAACTTCGCGCTGTTTAGTGGGACAGTGAAAACCTTGCACATTGAGAGTCAGAACTTGCAGGCCCAGAATAAAAGGGAAAGAAAAACGCAGTAGGGCCATCGGACAGGTTAAAATACCGGCGAGTTGGAGCTGTCATAGTCCTCTATCTGGAGTTTAGAACTCTTCAGATGGTCGGAGATGTCCGAGTTGTCTGGAAGCAGTCCACGACGCATCTTAGGGACATTCAAAGTGTGGGGGGCGTCCGAGCTGCTGCTTGTCATCGAGGGGCCACGCTTGGCGTCGGGACGAGCAGAGGGCATGTCGATGTCTTCAGCGGACAACGGGTCGATGGACAACTCGCACGTGGGCGACGACTTTGGAAGGGTGGGCGTTGGGGCTGGGTATCCTTGACTGGGGGTGACGTCGGCCTGGTCTGCGATGACGAGGCAGTCAGAGTCCGAGCTCAGACAGTCGTTTTCGACACCGGGAGCGTCCTGCACACCGGCCGTGGGTAAGCCGTGGGAAAGATGACACATTACGTTTGAATAAACATATTAATGTAATGGACATGAACATTGAAAAAGGTGAACCTGTAGTAAATTACCACCATGATTTCAAGTTCGCACCAATTAAATGTTATAAACCCGCACCAACGTATGACAACTTATGGGTACCAGCTAACTTCCAAACTGTTGAATCTGTTTTTATAGCAGGTAACAAATTAATTGCTTCAGCAGACAATACTGCTAAACAAGATCAACATGATTTTGGATATACAGTATCCATTGAAAAGGTACAATGGAGCAAACATCCTTTGACAAATATGATGGCTCCTTACTGCCCACCTCTAATTCATTTTGGAGTACTTCCAGTTCAAACAAATACACCACTGTCAACCACAGCCAGTTGGGCAGCTGTATGTGGAATTTGGCAGATTGAATGTGAACTTGAAATAGAATTTCAACAATGGAGCAAACATCCTTTGACAAATATGATGGCTCCTTACTGCCCACCTCTAATTCATTTTGGAGTACTTCCAGTTCAAACAAATACACCACTGTCAACTACAGCCAGTTGGGCAGCTGTATGTGGAATTTGGCAGATTGAATGTGAACTTGAAATAGAATTTCATCATTCATTTGATTATGTACTAAACAGTACTCATACTGCTAAAGATACATATTTTGCCCCAGAAAAATCTCCTACATCTGGCGGTACTTGGACTGGACGTACACAAGTTGGTTATGGTGGAATTCAAAGTTGTCTTACTAAGTTGGGTGTAAGTAAAAGAGCTACAGATTATATACCATTGATAACAAAAGCTACTGGAAGAGGTTGTACTGAAGATGAAAAATTTCTCGGATTTAATCCAACAACTGCATATTCCATTAGAGGCCGCAGCACAGATATTACGGAAAGAAGTAATGAACCGACCACCCCTTCCGCCCAAGACTCGTCCGCTAGAAGAACGGATACAAAAGCTAGAGAAATTACTTCAACTACGGAGCAACAGCGACACGACGAATTACGACGTGCCCTCGAAGATCACAAACGATACGCAACAGCAGAAGATGAAGTAGCGCACAAAAGACGTCGTCCCGATCCAAGAACCGAGGCAACCTCAGGAAGACGCCGAGACCCAAGACATGTAGATGAAAATGAATAAACTTTATTTGTACACATACTTGTTCACCAACTCTCTCCATACAAATGGATGTGGTTTAGCAACATTGTCTTGCCACAAGTTCAGTCGCTGCCACCGGTAGAAAAAACATCTATCAGTCCACACTGCATCACGGTTCAGCACTTCGTTGTTTGTGAGCATAATAATGGGAGAACGATAAATTTCTACATAATCCTCGTACTTCTTATTTACAGACAAAGTATCACCGCCGAGAAGCATCTTTACAGTCTCAAAGGCGTTTGGCTCAATGTTAGGTTCATTCCACAAGATTACTCTCCTTGAATCGCAATCCTGAAATGGAAATGCAGTGTTACGATTAAAGTTACCCATTTGACCGGTGTTCAGATAGAACGTACGGATTGCATCAAACACATAGTTCTTCCCAGAACTTGGTTCGGAAATCACGTAAATGCAGTTTTTCTTCGGCAAACTTTTTTCCATAACTGCGAACACTTCTCTCACAAACTTTTCAACGTTTCCATTCGTCTGGATTTCTAAGATCTGCTCTACCATTACTACGCTCTCAGGCACAGAAAGGTAAGTACTCATCGGCACAAACACTGGGTTTGGTTGAACGTAATCATAATGGTGGCAGAAGTCATCAAAAGTCCAGTAACACAACTGTGTTTTCCACTTTCTAACAGCCAAGTTTCTAACAGTCAAGTTTACGGCAACTTGACTTGGGTGGCGAAACACAAATCTGTTGCAAAAACTTGTAAATTGTGTCCACAGTGTTGTCTTGTGCACGTCGCTTTAAAGATTGAGGGGGTATTCGGTCACCATCATGGAACTCATCGTTTGGAGTAGCAATTGCAGGCACTGTAAGTTTTTGCTGTTTCCAATCGGCACACATAGTTTGGTGAGCAGCGGGCCATACTGCTTCCCATGAGTCACTGGGTCCGTTTTCATTTGCCAAATCTTGACTTGGACCAAGTGAGACGCCGACGGGGGCACCTCCGATCTCAAATACACACAAGAGCCTGGGGTCACGGAGCAGGTACATGATAAGGTTTGCGAAGTGTTGTTCTTTGATGAGTCTCCAAGCACGACTTGGTCTTGTTCTTCTCTTGATGGGGACATCATGAAGAGGTCGACATCTGCAGTAATTTGATGCCCAGGGGCAGAGGTGCACCACATGTGCGTGTCGATCTGGTCCTGATCCGTACTCTCGGTTGAGAATTCTTGCTACTTCAATAGCTTCATTTCGGGAGGGTAATGTGCTAGGAAGCTCCATATGTTTAGCAGAACCATTATTTCTGTGTACGGCAACCATCCAAAGTCCATTGGACTTTCTAGTAGAGGACAGTTGGTCCAGCAGTTGATCATTCTTGAACCATCGGGATCCGGAACGATGTCGTGAATAAAACGGTGTGATTCACTAAGGATTCCATTACAATGGTTGTAAAGGTCGGAAGATGTCCATCCACAAAAGACACCGTTCCTCCACCGCATTTGTACAGCCTTGTTAGCAGAAAGTATACTGTTCGGAGCAATTCCGCCCACAGTTTTTTGCGCCTTTGAAACTTGCGTTTCACCATCCGCTTCACGAATTCGCTTGTTCGATACATGAAGCTCTCCCAGGATTTTTCGCTCGTGTTTTGACGAAGTTGAATTAGAAATATCACTAATCCTTCCACTGGTAGTTGCTGCTTCTGCAGAAGTGGGTTGTCGTAAGCTTGGAGAAAATTCCAAAGGCTCCCCAATGGCAAGTCTGATATCCGAAAGTTGGGTAGACTCGCCTGATCGATCTCTTGAATCTTCTTTAGAAGGTGATGGTTGCCCAGGTTGAAGCGGGCTATCCATTCCGGTGGTGAGGTCCACGAAGGTGGCGTCGCTGTCTGGTGTGAAGAGTCCATTATGCAGATTCTGCGTCTCCCAATCGGGATTCCACTCGTAAATGCTTGATGAAAGCTTCAACGGAAAATTATTTTCCAAAGTTTCGATTGCGTCTGCTTGCGAAGCGAGTGCTTCGTCCAAACCATCATCGGCCCACTCAGCCATCCTTTATAGAGGGCGTCTTACTCTGTCTTCTCTTATACCTACTCAGTTGGCTTCTTTCCCACCACCAACAGTAACCCACAACACTTCCAACCGTCGAGACACTCAAGGGCACTGATAAGAGCGCGCACTCAGTGCGCACAGTAACAACGTGTCCTTCAATGAAACCAGAATGCTGGAACCGCTACCACATAGTGGCACCACCTACCCAAACACAACCGTGTTTGGCCCACGGCCCTTACCCACGGCCGTGGGCCGTGGGTAAGGAAACAGTACATGGCGGTCCTTCGAAAGTTACGTCTGCAGAGGTGGAGATGCCAGCATTCGTGCATGCAGTATATGGCGTCCGTTGGGTGCGAGTATGTAGGGCAGTTGTTCCGTGGTGGTGCCCTGGTCCAATTCGTGAATCATGCCACGGGCCGTCCCTCGAAGTGGCTTCAGCTACGGTAGAACTTCGTGGTTTGTTGTGCCCAGTTGCAGCATGGTAATTTCACTGAGTGCCATGGCACAGGTTTTGTTGGGCGTGCTCGCAACACTTAGATTTTGCGATACTTGGGGTTGTATTGTCAGGGGATCTTACTTGCCTGTTGTATGCTTTGGGTCATTTGCCAGTCGTTCCAAGCAGCTACATGGAGTCTTGTGCGAGGTCGGTAGATGATTTTATAGTCTGTCAGGGTGCAGCTGTATGGCGTGGCTGGATATTCAAGGTCCGTTTTCGCTACTCTTTTTTAAGAGTTAAGTGTGCAATTTGACACTTTCTCCAAATTTCTTTTTGCTGAGCTTGTAGCAGCTACTGTGCATTGATAATATTTTACCTTGCAGTTCCTGGGATTTGTTTCCTTTAAGTAAAACTCTAAGACGACGTTGTCCCATTGACGACTTGGATATTATAGAACCGGCCACTTGGAGTGGTGATTAGATGCCACGGAGGCATACCCAAAGCTATGGGAGATTGCGGCCGATGGTGATTTGATCAGTTTGACGTCTCAAATGCAGTGTGAAGCCTGAGGCACTAGGACTGCTCTTGCTGTCGCATCTTCAATCGTCGTGGAGATTGTGAACTGCAAACGTGAATTCATGGCCCCTGTGGGAGCAACAGACCCCCTTGGTTTTAGGGTTTACGACTACTTAGCCACCATATTGCAAGCTCCACATGCTAGGATATGCTCACTGTAGCAGCTTCTAATCCTTGCAAACCACAAAAGATAAAACGATTGTTAGTGGGAGTATGGGTTCTTTGCTTGTCACCTTGCACCGTCTGGGTTGCGAGGTCCGGATGGGGTGACGAAATTCTTTGTGAGAAGCAGGGTGGCTCTTGTCAGCAACGAAGTAGCTTCCCTTGACTGTCGACGATTTATTCAGTTGAACTTGGTAGTCAGTTTTCAATAAGCAATTTAATACTTTTGTAGCAAATGGAAATACATAAACGAAACAATACTGCAAAAAGGTAACTTCCCTTGTACGAAGTTGGGAAGGAGGTGCTCGGGTGTTTGCTTATTCAAGCTCGGGAGTTGGCTGGCTCGTGGGATTACGTCTCGATTACGGAGACAAAAGTCCCTTGGAATCCCACGACCTGACTTGATTATGGAGTGTCACCTCTCGAGCCCCAGTATAAACTAAACTCACTTGCTGCATTTCCCATCCAAGTCACTCGTTGGTCCATCCCCTTTTAGTGGGTTGCGAATCCTTGACACGTAGTCAGACAGGCATTTCTCACTTTCTCACCCCGCGTTCTGCGTACATCTCGCAGCCAAAGGTCACGTGGGTTCGGATGCAAGTACACTACACCAGGCGAGCCAGGCAGCCGACTCCGGTGTGGGTAGCGCCGACTAACTGAGCCATCCTGCCATTCATTTTGCCAGACGCGATCTGACGTTGCCATTCTGCTGTGACCCCCAACACGTGGGCGAGAAAGACTACATCGATGTAAATGGTGCCAGCCAGAACCACCGCGTTTTCCCGGCCTGAAACACACGCTCCGAATCTCTCGACAAAAAAATGTACGTTCCGAACCTTGCATCATAAAGTATGTCTGTCTCTCGAGGTCGCCCATCACGGAAAGTGCCTGTGCCAGCGCCTTCCAACCAGCCAAGTCACTCTGGTGCTAACGACCCACCCGCGGAGCCCTCGTCGATCCTTACACCTCCCCTCTTAAGACTCTTGCTGGACTGAAAGGACTGCTAAGTGTCAGACATTTGAAAAGGATTGAAGACATCATTCGCATTTCTAAGTGCAGTGCAAAAGAAGCAAGTAGCGTTGAAAAAAGAAAAAGGTTATCTTCCTAAATATAAGTCCATCACACTGAAGGTGAAGACGTATACACCTAACCGAGCACTTCAGTGTCACAGAAACCAAAATACAAAAAAAAAAACACCATGAGATACATGCTTTGCAATGTCCGCATATTGAATGACAGTATGTCACTAAAAGGAAAATATGCGCACATGTAACAGTGCTCACATCAACGTGTACACAAAGAAGCAAAAAAAAACAATACAAAAACGTTGAGCAGAACATGTTTGCTGCAATATCCGCACTTCGAAATAAAAAGGTGCTTTGCCAAACAATTGTTTCTAGGCTCGTGCACTGGAAAATCTCGAGTCACAAGGATCACGAGGTTTGACAAAGTCTCATCTTCACGCACGGACACAGAAACAAGGCCCCACTCTTGAGATATATGAGTCGGGTCGTGCGGCAAGTGGAACCATCCATGCTCTCGGATGGGCCCAGCGCTGAGTCAGTGGTACCCCAAGACCTGTTCGGCAAGCGAGAAAAAGCGACTGCGTTATTGTTAGCCCTCTCTGTGGGTCACGATCGCATCATAGCGCTGTAGCGCTAGAGCCAACCTTGACAGCTTTGCCCCATAAGGATTGCAGGACGTCAGGCAGGACAAAAGGTTGTGGTCCGACACGACTTGCAATTTTGCGCCGAAGAGCCAGTTATCAAATTTGCCAAGCGCCCAACCAGTGTGTTTGAGTCAGAGTGAACTTATGGCTGGGGAACGCAGTCGGCTTCTCAGCTCTGTCTCTCCCGATCTGGTGCAGGCATGCCCCTGCAGCCAGTGTCGACGCGTATGTAGAAAGCCAGTAAGGCTCCAGCAGGTTTGGGGTCAAAAGGCTTGCTGCCTCGCAGAGTGCTGTCTTTAGCTGCGGGAACGTGCTCTCCGCCCCCTCCGGCATAGGTATTTCGTTCGGTACGCCCTTTTTGGTAAGGGCCGTGAAGAGCTCGGCGATAGCAGCATAGT
The DNA here is from genome assembly GCA_013358835.2 of Ixodes persulcatus. Classification (NCBI taxonomy): domain Eukaryota; kingdom Metazoa; phylum Arthropoda; class Arachnida; order Ixodida; family Ixodidae; genus Ixodes; species Ixodes persulcatus. The sequence continues at coordinate 458,366 of JABSTQ010010211.1, forward strand.
CTTTTACATACTCTCGGTAGTAGCCACACAGTCCTAGGACACTCCGTAGTCCCCTCTTATTGCGCGGGTGATTTAAGCTCTCGATTGTGGCGTCCTTGTTTGGGTCGGGACCATGCGTTCCAGGCCCCACGACGTGCCCAAGGAAGGTGATTGACTTCCCGACAACCTGACTCTTCTCTTGATTAAGCTCGCATGTTTGTTCAGTCGTGCCGTTTTCGGAGGGCGCAGTTCACCTCTCCAAAGTTTATGTCTTCGTGAAGTATGACTCCCACATGTCCCGCTCGAGCACAGCTGTTTCTCAGCCGGTTTGCACAAACCACTTTAGTTCCGCCCTCCTGAGTCGCAGAATCTGAAACCGCGATGAAAGTACTCAGTGACGCTATCCTGTGTTAACTCTGATCAGAATCCCGGTGTTTGAGCCGGTTCAGCAACTTCCAGTCATCAGATGAAAGTAAGTGATCCGCCGTGATAGCCAGTCTATCGGTAGCGGCCCACAGTACGGTGACCGGATCACTCTGACCAACTCCTCTCCGGAGCCTGGCCTGCAGCGGCAAGCGCATGAGTTTTGTCGTTCTTTGTTGCCCGAAAGCCGAAACGAGACGAATTGTGCCGGCTGGCTCAGCCAGTTCCCGTGGGACCGCACCTTCTCTGACGACTGTTATTTCGCTGCTGGTGTCTAACACGGCCGTTAGCTCTTCGCCGCCGGAGACAAGTTCGACTAGGATCAGTCCTGAACCTCTGAGTCCCAACTTGTCATGCGTATCTACCGCAGCCATTGACTGTTGAGGGAAACTCAAGACAGCAGGTCTGTCCCCTACCACCACTCCCTGTGCGATTGGCTTTCGAGCCGTTTGGTCTTGCTCTTTGCGATTAGGGCAGTTTCTCGCAATGTACCCGCTCAGGTTACAGTCCAAAGCCATGAGGCGAAGTGCCAGGAGGGCTCTGCTGAGAGGCGTCCATCTCTGGCTTCGAACCGGCGCCTCTGACTTCTATGCCCCTCTACACTCTCCCGCCCCTCTCAGCCTCCTCATACATCTGTACCACCTTAGCCAGCTCATGCACTTATAGCCACTTTGTCTCTTCGCGCAGCATGACGTGTCGGCGACGCTCCTCACTGAGGCTTGACTTTACCAAGTCAGCGACCATTAAAGGAATCAGGTCCTGTTTACTCTCTACATTGCGCGCCTCCTGGTAGTAGCTGAAACAGCTGGCCGTCCTCCAGGCGAACTGCGCCCACCCCTCGTCTTTTCGCTTACGCGCGCCGGCAAACCGCTTCCAGTACTCGCCAGGGGTGAGTCGGAGCTCGTCCAGGACGGCGGCCTTGACCGTGTCGTAGTTAGCTATTTTCTCCGCAGATAACCTTGTAAAAAATATTTAACTCTTTTTGACAAGGCCGACATAATCAAATGCACTCGGCTCTCGTTCGACACTTCGTAGGCTGCGAACATCTTTTCGACACCGTTGTACCAAACCGGAACTTCCGTGTCAGGTGGCAGTTTTTGATATTTGAGAAGTTTCTCGCATTGCAAAACAGGGTCCTGCCTGCCCATTCTGGTTGCCACAGTATGTGCTCCACCGACACTCGGTCCATGAATTGCCGCGATTCTTTCCTCACTCTCAAGTGTGAGCCTCAGCATGGCAATTTCGTGCTCATTCTCCATGCGCTGCATGGTTTCCGCATGCACCTGGGCAGCGTGCTCTTCGACGGACCGACTTTCCGACTCTTCCGTGGGTCCATCCCCTTTTAGTGGACCGGCAAATCCTCGACGCGTCATCGGACAGGCATTTCCCACTGGCCGAAAGACCACAATCAATTGGCTCACTTTCTCACCATGGGACAATTGCTTACATTCCCGTATGAAACCCGATTTTTTTGTCAATTTGCGAAAATTAGTTTTTGCAAACTGCTATGACTTTATTCAGAGGCTGGCACATGTGCCCCTTCCTACTGGCTGTCTTCCTGCAATGGAAATATTAGTTTTCAATTTTAATACTTGAATCAAAATTTATCGCGCTTTCTTTGCAATTATTTTTTTTTTTTCCTGAAGCCTAAAAAGGAATCCTGACTACAGAAATTGTAGTCTGGATTCAGAACATTGTGCCGTTACCGCGAACGTTGATCTGTGCATCCTGAAGTGTTCCTTGAGCTGTATGTCCGTATAGCGTGGAACAGCTTCAACAACAAATTCCTTCGATTCCCCGTATTCTACCGGAGCCCGAAGGCTCAACGGAATCTGCAGAAGCGTATGTTATAAGAATGTATCTTGTTGCTCTATGCATGCAGACATACCTTCAGGGATGACTTGCTTGTGGGCGCCAAGCACCTGTTTAACTCTTCTTCGCTTAGCTCTTCTTTGCTGATACAAAAACTCATCGAAGTCGTTGCCAAGTTAAATATGAATGAGCAGGCTGTTTCCGCCTGCCGCCATAATGTGGCGCACGCTATTTTTGCAGCGCGCATGCGAAATTCTGTTGGAAGTGGAAATACGACAGCGTTATTGCAGAACTTGGCCGTGCCGTGGCGCCCTAATGGCCTTATTGAGCCGTTCAGTAGGCACTCCAAGAGCTTTGACTCGAGTCACTCCGTTCGGAGGCAAGGGAGGCGCTACTGAATGCGACTATTCAGACTACCGGAACCGAAACCAGAACTTGAAGCGCCAACTGGTTTTCATGATACGTTGCGTGGCACCCCGCCGACAGGGCCGCTTCGAATCGGAAAAGAAGTCTATTGTGTCGTTTTGGGAGTGTGGCTAGTGTCTGTTTTTTCTGTGGCTCTTGCCAAAGTAAGGCTTGTTGCCTTACTACATGCCTGCATAGCACACTCAATGCTCTGTCAATCGTACTGCTTGAATGCTATGCAGACTTTTATATCCGCTTCAATACTTCGCATCTGAATTACCACTTGTCTGTCGCTGAACAAGATTGCCACGAACGGGTTTTCTTCTTCCGTGGTTGTATGCCCGCAAGCATTACTAACTCCCGACTTTTTGTGCCATATATGCACCTTTTATTGCACCGGCTGCTTTGATTTATACCACTTTTAGGCTATTTTGCACGTACCAAGTTTTGTGAAATTAAAGAGATGTGAGTTGGTTTGAAGCTACTTGTTCGTCGCATCTAATATTATTTTACAGTGTGCTACTTTTATCAGCACTGGAGGTGGGCTAGGACTTTAGGACTTCTGTGCTACATCCTTTTTTAAGGCCATGGACGAGAGAATGAAGTGCCGGACGGTCTCAAATGATGAGGACCTTATCCTGATGCCTTTTAGTATTGTTCACTATTCCCTTCTCTGCACTTGATAAAAAGGTATGTGACCTGTTCATAGTTATCTGAAAAATAGATTTCACAAACTAGTTCTGAGATGCCCTCTCAGCCTGAAGCGGTGCATAGGAATTAGAATGAAAGCATTAAAGCCATTTTCAAAATGACGTGTGCACCAAATCCTGTTGCCCATAAGACATTCTTTCTTAAATCTGAAGTCTATATGCTAGTGATAACTTGTCCATGCTAGTGATAGACTCCTGCTACAGTCTATTTATTTTGGTCCCATCAATTTCCAGCTGGTGATGTCATCCCTGTAATATGCTGAAGTTCTAAAAGCACCATACTTTAAGCAGATACAAGATCCATGACCCAGAGCACAACAAACACAAGGCTACTGGTTCTTACGAGCAGCGACTTATATGCATCCCCCCCCCCCCCCCCCCCATTCCCCTAACATGCCCCCAGGCTGAGTCCAACGCTCCTAAGAATTGTCTATGCAGAGTACACAAACCTATGCTGTATACCCCTCGGGAGCCTTTCCAAGAATTAGTAACACCTTCTCAGATTGGCAATCGTGGATAAATCCTTAGTCTCAAGCTTGGCAGTGGTACAGCACTGGAAGGCGGACACCGCAGATGCCTGTTCTGCTGCATCTCGCTAGCCAGTCAGTCAAGGGAGGTTTAAGCAACCACAAGTTGGGACGTTGCTAGTACAGCAACATTTTCTTTCTGCTTGCTCTCTTTGCTGGCACTTTTAGAACAAGCCACCAGGATTGAGACAATCCGCACGAGTACTTGGCGGCTCCTATGACGTCTTTTGCTACGCCTCCATTCCAGCCACTATTCTTCAGCAGTTCTCATAGGCACAGTCTTCGGAAGGTAATTAAAAGAGCATACGCGAGCTATGCCAGAGTTAGAGGTGCAGTTGAGGCTCTTGCATCTGAGAAATATTTCTTGAGACATTCACCACATATGTTGATGAAAGCCAGTGTTGCAGGCAATCTCCTGTTAAGGAACCACACTTGATCATGCAGACGCTTGCTTCCCAGAGGTCAATTGTGTAGCACTCTATGGTGGAACCCGATCCTGCCCATCAAGTGGGCCTTTGGCACATTTTCTCTACTGTATAGCATTGCAGATGCTTGAAGTTTTGTAGACTGCCTGCCTGATGGCGTAAGAAAGACTAGGCAGTGAATCCAAGAAACTCTTGAACCAATGTGCAGAAAAGGAAATTCAAACATGGAGGTATGGAACATGCTGTATGCGAAGACATATTCTAGATCAGTATGCTTGTTCAGAGGTGCGTCCTGATAATCCATTGAGTGGGAGACTCGACCTATTAAAGCTATTCATTTGCACCTGTGGCTTATGCATTTGTAAGCTCAGGAAGATTGTGAAGATCTCTCAATGTGGCTCTTGTAACTTTTTCATCAAGGAAATAATGCATAAATCTTTCCTTCGAGTTCCTTCCAGTAGACAGCTTGCGACACATCAACTCTTTAACAGTCCATTTGCAGATCAGCTGATGACAAATGATCACAGGGAAAAAAAACTCGTACGCAAAAGACACAAAGGGTGACAATGACAAGTTGAAAATTTCTGGTCGGCTAAATAGCAGATGTTTCACTGGGTTCACCGTTCCCGTACATTCGACGACGCTCGTTTCAATCGGGAACGGCTGCCAGTGCGTAGGCCACATGATCATATATTGGTGGTTCTGTTTTTTTTTATTTATTTATTTATTTATAAATACTGCGACCTCTTTCGAGGTCTTTGCAGGAGAGGAAACAGATACAATTTGAACACATACTGGACGGAAGAAAGTCCAGGTACAATTACATACAGATACAGATACAATTTGAACACATACTGGACGGAAGAAAGTCCAGGTACAATTACATACAGATACAGATACAATTTGAACACATACTGGACGGAAGAAAGTCCAGGCAAACACAGTAACACTTCCATGACGCAGCATGGAAAAGGGCAAATCAACAATAACAAAATAAAGAAAGCAAGAGGAGCCAGACAGAAGCAACTTCCGTTCACGTTAACAACAGGACAAAAAAAAAAAAAAAAAAGTCAAACTGAAATAAGTTAATTGTTAAAAAATAATCTAAGACAGTTTTCAAACGACTTGGGTTCTATTGATTTTACAATCTCCTCAGGCAAGTGGTTCCATTCTTCTATGGTACGGGGAAAAAACGACTTCTGGTACTGCAATGTTTTGCACCAGTACGGTTTAAAAACAATATCGTGCGACAACCTGGCAGAATGAGAGGGGTTGTGCATCAAATATCTGGTTGAATCAATATTAAAGCAACCTTTACTCATCATAAAAATAAACTTTAGTCTAATTATTCTCCGCCTCTCATCTAGGGGTTCCAATTTAAGATCATCGATCATTGCTGAAACCGAATCGGTGCGTCTATAACGGCTCATGATATAACGTGCAGCACTCCTTTGAACTTTTTCCAGTTTTTCTATGTATTTCTTGTGGTACGGATCCCAGATGACACAGCCGTACTCAAGTATGGGTCGTATAAGAGCTTTGTATGCTACTAATTTGGCTTCAACCGTTGCATATTTAAAATTTCGTCTAAGAAATCCCAGTTTACGCTGTGCCGCAGAGCAAATTTTATCAATGTGATCATTCCATTTCATGTGTGTTTCGAAAATCAGACCCAAATACTTTAAAGAGGAAACCTGTTTTAGGGGGGCGAGCCCCACAGTGTACGTAAATGGCCGCTCAGATTTTTTATTTGTTATTCTAAGCAATACACTTTTTTCACTGTTTATTTTCATATCCCAATGATCGCACCACTCGACAATTTTTGCTAATGATGCACTCAATCGAAACTGATCTGCTTGCTCCCGGACCCTTGTGTAAATTAAACAATCATCCGCGAAAAGCCTCACTGTTACATTAGCGTCAAGGTCATCAACGAGGTCATTTATATACACCAGAAAAAGAATTGGGCCCAACACCGACCCCTGTGGAACCCCCGAGTCAACGCTTAAGTCCTCGCTGTGGATGTTGTTAACCTCAACATATTGCGTTCTTAGCGAAAGATACGCTTTTATCCACTGAAGCAGGGTGTAATCTACTCCGTAATTTTCAAGCTTTGCTAAAAGTTTCGAATGGTTAACTCTATCAAATGCTTTGGATAGGTCTAAAAATATAGCATCTGTTTGATCGCCGTTATTTAGATTTGAAACAAAATCATGTACGCACTCACACAGCTGAGTTGTCGTAGACAACTTCTGCCTAAACCCGTGTTGATTTTTGAACAGAATATTAGCATTTTCAAAAAAAATGTTCAAGCGCTGCGATAAAATATGCTCTAACAGTTTACAGCTGGTGCAGGTCAGAGAAATTGGTCTGTAATTATTCACGCTAAACCTGTCGCCAGCTTTGTAAATTCGCACAACCTTTGCACGACGCCAGTCATTGGGAATTTCATGTTGAAGTAGAGATGTAGAATATATAACAGTTAGAAACTTTGAAGTCCACTCAGCATATCGTTTCAAAAACGTGTTTGGGATGTTATCTGGTCCACCAGATTTCTTCTCATCAAGCTCCAATAATAAAGCAAAAACTCCTTCTTGCGATATTGAAATTTCCTCCATGGTTACTGATTCGTTAAAGGGAAGCTGAAGAGCTTTTCGAAAAAAATGAGTTAATGGTTTATTCTGACGTGTTATTGCCTGCTGAGTCCAAATATCACAACCGTTTGACCCAAAATAATCCCTAAACGCGAAAAAAAGCGAAGAAATCAGAAGCGATCGCCGCAGCGCCACGCCATTGGCTAGTGACGCGTGACGCGCCACTACGTCATAAAAGGACCATCTCGATTCTCGCTTGCTCCGTCGCTTGCTGAAGTAGCCGGGCGCCGGGTCTTCTGCTCTTGTATATCGGGTTCGGCTTCTGATTTTTCGAAATCTTTCGGTGGATCCGAAAGAGGAATGTGTCCAAACGACCCTAGACGTGACAAAGTACGCGTTCCAGCCGTTGGCAAAGTAGGAAAATGACCCCCCGCAGTAATAAACGCAGACACGAGGAACCGCTTGCGCGGGCGCCGACATAGCCGGCTTCATACCATCAGGAACGTACTGACTGCTACTTATTGTAACCTAAAACGTTGACAATAAACGGAGCGCTTTTGACGGGACGCCTCAAGCCGGATTAGCGTGACCCTCCCCAAAACGGTCGTCCGAGGACAAGAATTCTGCACACATCGGCCTTCGTGCTTGCCAGCTGCTGGACGCGTAAGCGTGCAGGCTGCATTGTTCTGAAGTGGTTTCAACTTTGAAGGGATAGTATAATCGGCTTCGGGCGACGGGAGAGCTTCCTCTGAGATGAGAAGGGTGATAAAACAGGGTCACCGTTCTGCCACCGCCATGTCCTTGCGCACTATGCGAATAACTGCGCAGAAGGTCCATCCCTGTGATAGCGGTACCCTCCGCTGCGTTTAGTTTGTTTGCCACAAACTATTACGCCATTATAGCTTTAGAAAAATCGGAGATGTGTGCCCGGCAGCCCTTAATTTGATGTCGAAATCGTGAAAGCTTCCTGGGCCTGTATATTCGCATAATTCTACCAAGATTTGTTGACTGCATCACACCACCACCAAGCATTATCATCGTCCGATCGCATTTCTATGGCACAAAGAATAATTGCATAACACAATCTTTATACGAAAAACACTGCGTAACTTGTAAAAAAAGAACTCAACTCAGAAGAGAAGGTCACATGCTTTGTATTTCCAAAAAGCTCTCCTGAAGAGAATATGACCCTTTGGAAGGAAAATTTAACAAAATTTATGTTTACGTTTAAAAAATATGTGACCTCAAATAATGTCAGCAACTGTAAAAAAAAATGTTTATGCTAAAACAAGTTGCACCGTGAAAGTCGCATTATGAATTGCATGACCACTTATTAGAGCAAGCCCTCCTCTCCCAAGTGACTGGGTAGCCGAGTAGATTAAAGGCAAAAGAAAAAAATCTTGGGCTACCCAAGATTGTTTTCTTTTGTTTCCCAGATTTCCCGGACCGGAGTCGGTCCGGAAAATATGGTCACTTCAACAATATAAGAAACCAACTCCAAAACACTAATATAAGGCGGTTAACACGAGAGAGCCAGTAGAAACCCGCTACTTGGCTAAATGATCGCGGCTTTTCTAGCACACTGCACAATTCTAATAACGTAATAGCTTTTTTCTAGAACAGTCGACCTACAATTCCTACCTAGTCACGTTTCCCCCTTTGCTTGTGACTTTTAATGCGGTGAATTGCCTTCTTACCTTCAAAGATGGTCGACAGAGCGTCGGGTTCAGGCGAGACTTCTTCAGTCCCAAACCCATACGTATATAGTTTTCATATGCGCCGTCCGAAACACGTTTCGAACAATAAACGGTGTACTGCTCAAACCCACCCACCCCTTTAAAGGGGCGGTGCAATGATATTCAATTGGAATGTTTTTCACTTTACACGAGCTTACTGGCACTAGTGGAACTCAAGGATACTCGCACGCAACGCCACTGACCAAGAAACTCCTTCGTTGCGCTGTAATTTTGAGGGCAAAACCGCGTGTTTTCATTCAATCTCTCCTTCGCAAAACCTGATGACATAGCTGGGCGGTAGCAGTACCGCCCAGTGACGATATTTGAATGCGGCTCATAGATTGGACCCGAGCATGGCGTGGACACTCGATTGGGGCTCGTGATAATCGATAGCTCGAGAAGCATTCGGGTAGTGGCCCGTGTCCAATCACTGCGATGACGACAACAGCCGAACCATAACAATGTCTGGAACTCAGCACGTGTCCTGTGCCTTGCCAACCCCAGCGCGTGTCTATGATCAACATTGGCGGCATATAATCGGCTCCAGATCACGTGGCCGCTTGTTCTGGCTGCGAGTTGAGAGGGTGAACTCTGCTCGTTTTTCTTTATTTTTTTCTGCGACTTCGATTGCGTGTGGTGAAAAACGAACGGGTATTTCACAGGTCATTAACGTCAGGGATCCGTTCTAAGCGGTATTTGCGCAAAATACAAAAATCGTTGCATCGCCCCTTTAAAATCTCGGTGACGACGTGGAAAAGACGGTAAGCGGGAAGAAGAACTGCGACGAGCGCTGTTCGTGAAAGCTGGCGGCTACACATGAGTACGGCATCCTGCAACAGCACTAGTCAGTTGGTTCGGTGCCACGAGAATTCTGCAAACACGTGAGCAAACAAGAGAACAATCAACACGTCATGCGATTGAGTGAATAGCATGACCGGTCAACGGATCAAAGCAAGCGCTATGCAGCGGCAGAACGACGATGGCTCGAAAAGACACTAGAGCAGCCTACGAGGAAAGCGCGTCCAGCCGCGCCGGGTCCCCCAGTCGGTCCTTTCGTGACGCCGGCTGACGGGCTTCCTCCTCTCTCCCCTTTCCCTCTGCTTCGGAGAGGCGTGGCTTCGGCGCTACTTTGAAGGCGCTTTTCCGGTTAATCCGCGCAGAAAATGACCAAACGAATACGCTATTCGTGATGGCTGAGGCCTCATTAACAAGGCTTAGGTGTTTTTATTCATATTTAAAACCGCTTCAGCTTCCCTTTAAGCACCGGCCGGTCTCCCAAAGTTACTCCAGCATCGCTCACACTGCATTGAAAGACTGAATGAAAGAATTGATTAAACTCCGTGGCTATGTCGTAGTTGTTAACAACCATCTCGTCCTTTATTGTAAGTTGTGAGATCATCGGTTTTGATGGGGAAAGATAACTCCAAAACCTTCGTGGAGCATTTTTCATAAAAGAAGTCATTTTGATAGAAAAGAAATTAGTCTTTGATACTTGAGTTCTGTCTTTTAGTTCGCTTGATAACGCACTCACATCTGCTACATTTACTGGTCGTTTGCGACGCTTTCGTTTTAACTTTCTCTGAAGTTGCAGAATTTCTCTTGTAACCCACGGATTATTTCACTTTTCAATAATCTGCTTATGAGGTATATAATTAGAAATACAGTACTTTACACAACTTTTGAAGCATTCCCAAAGTTCGTTCACAGGAGTGCAACACTCAAAGTTATCAAAAGCCATTTCCAAGTAGTCAAGAATGGTTACATCATCAGCCTTTGAAAAATCAGGAACAAATTTAGGCTCCAACCTTTCGCAGTGTTTTCGTTTTCCAAGCTCAGTCTCGAGGCGAACAATCTTATGGTCAGACATCCCTTCATGAAGCGTGACCGTGTAGGTGCCAAAGTTGTTACTCAAAAATATTAAGTCTAAAACTGAACCACCAGTACTTCCGTTCCTAGTAATTTCGGTAACCACTTGATCTAGGTTAAAATTAAATGCCATCTCAAGAAGCATTTCACAATCTCTCACTTGTACTGGACCTGGCAACAGCGTATCCCACTGTATACCAGGAAGGTTAAAGTCGCCTGCAATAACAACTCTGGAGCCATCGGTCACGTTTTCTCCCAAAAAGTCATATAACTGCTCAAGGATTTCAATAGATATGATGAACAGAACAGCGCACAAAAGGACGAGGACAGAGAAAAGGAACATGCAGGACACACAAGCGCTGTTCTCCTCGTCATTTTGTGCGCTGTTCTGTTCATCATGTCATCATACCAACTCGCCCAACTTACAACACTTCTGCGATTTCAATAGAACTGTTTGGCGGCCTGTAAAAAGCCCCTACAATAATGGATTCACAATTTATTTTGACCTTGAAAAATACACTTTCATTACCTTGTACTTCACCAAGTGAGAAACACTCAAGCTCCCTCTTAACCACAAGCGCAACCCCACCTCCTCTTGACCCCCTGTCTTTGCGCATAATCTTGTAATTTGGCGGAATAATCTCTTCATCCGTAATTCCAGCGTGCAACCACGTTTCAGTTATCACTACCACGTCGGGGTCATGAAGAAGCAAAATCTGTTCAAGCTCATCTACTTTGTTTAGTACGCTCCTCGCATTAATATTAATCAGAACAAACTGTTTATTTTTTGTTTCACTGCACCGTCACGCCCTGTCATACTGCTTTTGTTGCACTCGTTCGCGGCATTCAGTGACGTCATTCCAAAAGTACAGCTCGTCCTTAATTTTAATCTTATCGTGAACCAGGTGCATCTTAATACCCTCATCTCTTTCCTCTTTGGCGCTGGCCCACAGTAGCCTTCGCTTCTCTTGCGTAGTTTGTGAGTAGTCATTATTTATAAAAATGCGCGACCCTTTCAGCTTACGGCAGTTTTTGAGCACCGAAATTTTTTCAATGTGATCTGACAGCTTCAAGATATTTGGTCTAGTTTTTCCGCTTCGCCTGATACCCAGTCTATGTATCCGTTTTACGGAGTGAACCGATACACCTAACCTGTCCCTGAAGATGTTTTGCACAATTTCTGTTTGGAGCGATTCCGGGGTTTCATTTTCAGGCTCCTGGATGCCAAATACTACAAGGTTGTTTTTTCTGCTCCTATCTTCAAGGGCGGTTAGTTTTTCTTGTTGCGAGATAATGCTTGATTGCATGTCACCCAAAGTGTACTCGAGCCTGTGGATCGTCTCGCTACTAACACGCAGTGTTTGTACCTCTTCTTCTAATTTAGTAAACTTTTGATTAAGCATGTCAATTTTTTTATCGAAACGCTCTTTGATTTCTCGTATGTCCTCCCTAATGGCTGACTGACCAGCCAAAATCTTTTGAAGGGAGGCATCACTCTCGCCCTTCGTATGAGGGCCTGGATTTCGCTCAACATCACCAGACAGCAGTAACAGCATTTGATAACACTCAGACACACACTGAAAAACCGCGTGAGGGCACGGCAGGATAACTAGAAATCTATTGTCGCTTCTAAGGCTGGACAGATTGTCACCCACCTGTACGATCGAAAACAGAAGCGGCATCTTAGAAGCCATCCTTTCGGCGAAGCCGTGCCCTCTGAGGATTTCCGTCGTGTGGCCGCTGTTTATAGTCTCGAAGAGGGGCGTAGTCCACGATGTGCCGTAGCGCTGCGCAGCAAATCCTTCTTCCAACATGGGGGGCGTAGTCCACGATGTGCCGTGGCGCTGCGCAGCAAATCCTTCTTCCAACATGGGGTGATAGCTGATGGCCCACGTTGCTTGATAAGGGCTCGATGGTGATGCTGTTGATTCCGCGTAAACCAGAGCCTGTACGATCGAAAACAGAAGCGGCACCTTAGAAGCCATCCTTTCGGCGAAGCCGTGCCCTCTCTTGACCCCAGCCAGAGAACAGGGTTTCATCAGATCTTGCCTAAATAGACCCCAACTTAGATACAACTTAAATAGACCCCAAATGGTTTTTTGAAACCCTCTTCTCTGGCTGGTGTCAACCCATCGACTGCCCGGCCGGCAGAAGACCATCCTATATATAGGCCTGGCCCCCTGGCGGCGGCCTCTACTCATTCCCACAAGAAATGGTGCGGTGGAGTCGAGAGGGGCCGTCGGCCCGGTTGTCGGTGGTTGGGATCCATTGCAGCCAAGAGTGTTTATTGGCCAAATGTATCACTGATACAAATGCTTCCAGGATGGTAAAGGTATGGCCGTGGCCTTGGGTGAGCGCGTTGACAACAGATTTGTTGTCGCACCGTACTAGGGTCCTTGGTGGGGCGACCAGAAGGGCGAAGAACACCGCCCACAGTTCCCTTTTGTAGATGGTCTTGGGGGTCCGGGTGAGGACCGCGATGTTGCCTTGTGGGAGACAAATTCCAAGTCCGACGGAGCTTTCGTCGGCGAAGACCTCATGGACCACAGTGGTGATCGCGAAGGGCATCGAGGCGGGGAGGGTTGCCAACAGGAAAGAAAAAAGTTTGACCCATTCAGGTGAAGGGGAGCAGCCCGTCACCGCGGCGATGTGGAGCGGTCTCAACACATGGTAGTGCATTCCAAAAAGCGAAAAATAAAATGTCCACAACCCTGCGAGCCGCTTGTAGACTTTAACAGTCTGGGGTGCTGAAGGGCGTCTAAGGTATGAACGAGGTCGCGGTAGCGGCCGGGTGTGTGTGAAATGCGCTCTGTAGGTCCGTCGAGAAAAAATACAAGAAAAATGATTGACGGAGCAGGAACATACTGAGAGTCCGAAGGGTTAAGGCGGAAACCGCAATGGAGGAGGTCGTCCACAAAAATACACGTTTGAAATTCAAGAAAAGAAAAATTTGAGTGTGCGACCAACAGGTTGTCGAGATGAGCCCAGGCCCAGAGGCCACGGGCTCGAGCTTTGCGTGCAAGAGCGGTCGCCAAGCTCTGCATGTAGAAAGGCGCAGGCCTTATCCCAAAAGGTAGGACCTTGTATTGGTAGTACGTGCCATCAAGGCGGAAACGGGTTAAGGCCCGCGTCTTTGGGTGGAGACAAAAATGGCAAAAAGGCGTCGCGCAAGTCAATCTTCGTAAAGAAAGGCAGCGGAGGCAAGGGACACAAAGTGATGGCACGCAGCAAAGGCGGCAGCAAAAAAGGGGGGCTGGGCAAATGCGGCGCTAGGTGAGGACAGTCCAGGACGAACCGGGAGTTTTGAGGCGACTTTGGCACCACTTGTATCGGGGAGAGGTAGGCGCCACACTGCGTGACCTCCACGATGCCAGCTTTGCGCATCGAGGCAACCACGTCCCAAAGGACGGGAAGCTGGGAAGTTGGTGGTGGTTGTCCGTTGAAGACAGACGACTTACGTGCGAAAAAGTTCAGTGCCGAGGGCTCAAAAGGGGGAGCTTAACCAAAAACGGTGGACACAAGGTCCCAGTTCACCTCTGGTGGTGGTTCTAAGTGTCAACCCAGAGCCACAGGTCATTTTTAATTCTATTTACTTTACCTTCGGCGCATCTTCTAGCTTCCAGTTTTTGCCGGCACAACATGCATGTGAGTCCAGCTCATTAGGCCTACGAAGCGTCTCGGAGGTAGCACATCCTCAGAGCAGTTCACGTCCATGCACACACTCGCCCAGCAGAGCGTACAAATGTTAAATATTTACACCAACACAGGAACACGAGAACAGCACACGAGACACGGCAAGAACGACAGGTCAGATCCCAGAAATAAGTGTCTCATACACTCCGACTGACCCCAACGGCTCCGACATACAGACTCCCGATTGGTGTGCTCGAAAATCATATCAATGCACTCCATCATTCTTTGTACCGCAAGGGAAGCATCACTTATCGGTCTTGAAACCACAGATGACTTTGACGGCTTCCAGGGCGTTTCTTTCCTGATTGTGTCCCTGTACTCTATCGAGCCCATGTCGAAAATAGACGGGCGTTCTCCGATTGCATCAATCAGCCGTTCTGTTTCATCAGTTGTCGAATCACTCCCGCCTCGTGCCTTTTTGCGATTTGGTTTTTTGGCACCCGGTACGCACTCGTGCAAGGGCTGCTAGGATAGCCTCCGTCGCCACCCGACGTTGAACGTAGAGCATTTCAAAGTCCGTCGCAAGCTGCGCTGTTGCGCGTCAAGCTGCACTGCGCTGCTCTGCGTTCAACTTGACATTGGAGTATAGACACCTTGTTTCCAGACAGCGTCAGCGAGCGCGTGCGCTCGTTGACATTATGACGGAGTATAAACAGGGCTTAAAGTATGATCGGGACGAACCGTGGCTGCCCGTTGTGGCTAGGTGGCGTTAGCTACCGCCTGTTTTAAAGAATGCGATCAATATTCATCCATCCGTCCATTCGACGCAGTCAGGTGGACACATTGCTCCGGCAAAAGGCGAGGAAAAATATAGTTTTCTGGTTTCGAAGCGAAATTTCAGTATTATGCCTTTTGCTCTATGAACATTATGCCTCTTTGCCAAATACAATGGACAATGTGCCCAAAACTAGGTATAATGGTCTTATCATCTGGCTCCGTTAGGCCAGAAAAAGATAAAACGCAAAGGAAAAGGGAGCATATTTTTTATTGCTATGAGTTATTGTAATGTGGAACTAGATATAGTTGTTAACTGACACCTATAAATGTAACACCAAAAACCTTTTTTTTTTCTTTCAAAACACTCTTTAGTGCACGTTTAAGGCTACACTAGAACATGGATAGTATTACCTTCAACAATCAACCTGACCTGATTGCATTGCACATTTACCACCTCACCCAAGTTGGCTGCACACACATCGGCTTTGATGAAAACATTTCAGCTGTCCAAATAAAGCTGTGAAAATTGGTCATAGCATGCTGTGTTGCACTCTGCATATGTTTCCAAAACAACACCCGATAACAAATACCTTGATGTCGACCACTCCTTTTTTTGACACAATGACTGTTAAGTCTTCATAACGCAAGTGCTGAAAATGTGTACTCACGAGACAAGGATGCCTCCATGTGGTTTTCTGCGTGCACATCCGCTGCACAAGTTTCAATGTTGCGGAGACCTGCAACTATTGGTGGCCCGATTTCACGTCAAGTTTTGGTGCAGTGCAGCACTTCTCTTAAAAAGTATGGGATAAGTCACATGTTTTATGGCAAAGCAAAATTTTGAATAAATGGCTTTGCAGCAGAGGGTTATTACTGAACAATGGAGCTACAGTCTCATTCTTTGTGGAAGCACATTTGCAAACATATCAAAGAGAAGAGGACAATGCAAATGCATCCTAAATGTGCAAAAATACAAACTGATTATAGTTGTACCATAGGAGTTGCAAGTTTTACAGTTAATCTTAAAAAAACAAAAAAACTTCATTTCTCAATTTTGTACATGTTGCGAATTGGAACTCATTGTTCATTAATAGGTTATACAAAACATACACACTTTTGCCACACTAATTTTAACAAAGATTGCTCCTGCAGCTCAGATATTTGCACAAGCAATTCTATACCAAAAACACTAAAATAAGGAAACTTCACACAGGAAGCACTCTCAGAACTAGAAAAATGTTTCCAAAACACTTTGAATCTCTTTTTCTGCTCGTTTTCATAAGCAGACTCTGTACAAGGAGAAAAAAAGCCTAGGTTCATAGCATAGCTGTCAACTATTTCAGTCTTTCAAGAAGTCAGAGTGAAAAGTGTCCAGGATACAAGTAAAGACTTGTGGGGACAAGAGCCCTCCTGCCAGTGTCCCTGACCGTGGGATTTTGCACTTGCCACGTTGCGCTTGATACTGGCACTTAGAGAACTAGTCTGTTTCCTTGCCCTCTTTGGACCAGGCTGACTTGGCGGTCGATCTGACAACTGCCTCGCGACGTCTAGCGATGCTTGTCGGCTGCACATGAATTCACCCTCCCCGTCTAGTTGCACCAGTTATCACTGCACGGAGGGTGGCCGGCCACAGCTTGACTTGTTGTGGATATTTTGCAAGCCTATTACAACCTTCCGGAAGCACCTCACATATGTTGGATTGCCACCAGCAACAGTTGACAGTCGCTCTACCTCCATAGTGTGGAAGTCATCTTGTCTGTTACAACGCAGTATATGGTAATCAGTTTGCATCCCCATGGGAACATAAAATGGTGCACCATGCACATAGCTATAATAGAATTAGCATTCAATTCAATCTAGTTTGCTGGAATCTTGCATACAAGAAGGTGCCGCATGAAGGGAAGAATTTTGTAAAAATTATTTTAGAGTACCCAGCAATGTCCCTAAAATAATTTCTCCTAGATTTGTTCACAGCCATGCCCTATTTATGTGCAGTTTACGCACTTCAGCTAATCCTGGAATTTCAGTGCAAGAAATACGCTGATCTTGCACTGATTCTTTGCTGAGCATGAAGACAAACTCAGCGTTGTGTATTGCAAACATAAGACAAATAAAGCTGTCGTCAAGAAATTGAGCAAAAAAGTAATTTACATTGTACTCAAAAGAGTGAAATGCAAATAAAATTAAAACAGGTAGTACTAGACAAATTGGACAGGTAGATCTTGGAATAAAGTCTTTATTTTTTACATGACTAAATAATGATATAGAGAATGTAGTGGATAATATTTACAAGCAAAAAAATTAAGGTATGGTAGGTACATTATTCAAGAAAAAAAATGCTACTATTGTGGCCAGTGGCACCTTTCTCCTGGACAACAAAGAGTGTGAAAATGTTTGTATGTATTTTTGCATGGTCTAGATTGTTGGAAACACATTGCATAGCGGATATAATGTGATGTCCTGTTTATATGACACTTGGGAGACAGAACTTAAGAACCACGGTGTAAAACAATTAGACATGCTGAAT
Source organism: Ixodes persulcatus (assembly GCA_013358835.2). Lineage (NCBI taxonomy): Eukaryota > Metazoa > Arthropoda > Arachnida > Ixodida > Ixodidae > Ixodes > Ixodes persulcatus. Next base: position 475,780 of record JABSTQ010010211.1, read on the forward strand.
GCATTTTCTAGCTATTAAATAAATATTGTTTACTTACACTGCGGGTCCACGGTGTTGCCTGAGCACTAATTTTTTATCTATCCCTTGTGTTCCACAGAATACTTGCAAGATGACCGTATCTTCAGTAGGGTGCAAATATCTACTTGCATTCGACTATATCAACTCAAAAGGTAAACAAGTGCCCCTCAAAATTTCTCAGCTGCTCCGAATTATTTGATGTAACCCTACCACAATAAATATTGCAAATGTCCCTTAGAGAAAAGAAAAAGTATTATAGGCTCAGCTGTATCTGTAAAAGCAAAAGGGAAAGTGTGTTACTGGCATTTCATAAAGGTAAAAGAAAAATGCTTCCCTTTCCCCCTTTTTCTTTTTTTGCATGTCAACATAACATTTCTGGCTTTGCCCCAGCCCATGTGGAATTGAATTGCCAATCTACTGTAAACAACTTAATATTTGTGGAAACCTATTTTCGCGAATTTCGTGACTTGAACGATATCGCAAAAGATAGATCCCATGAGTGTTTTTTCTATGGGACCAGATACCTAGCTATGGGACCGATTTGCGAAAATTTGTGCCAGCCAAATCTTACCGAAAACCACACTCCATCGAATTCGCGAAATATTGAGCTTGCAAACATGGAGTCATTTGCACTATACATAAACATGAATAATATGGGCATCCGCGTGAGGGCTTCCTTGTTATTGAGATCGGTCTGGAAGCCCGACGTCGATGGCTGAGCATTTAGGCTTTCTTGGAGAGTGGTCGCATGATTAGGGTTGTCAACCGTGTCCGGCAGATTCTCTGAAAGTTCCTGAATGTCTGCATAGAAGCTCATTGCTGGCACATTCCCCCCCCTCCAGCCAGCCTTTGGTTGCGGCATTCCCAAGGTGTCAGTACTGGAGCATTGGGAAACGCCCCTCAGACAGTCTTGTGCACCAGAGCTTGATGTTTGCAAAATGCCCCTTGGACACCAGCCAAGCACGGGCACAGCCCAACGTCAGGAAACACTTCATAGATTTTTGTGTAAACCGTTGCACATGTCACACTGTACATGCCGTCCCCATCAGTCAAGATTATTTTTCCCTTGGACATCTTCAGTAATTTCTTGTAGAAGAGATGGTGTCCGGCAACCCTGTGGTTTGCGTATTTTAGGAGTCTTTCTCGGAAGTAGCACTCCTACGCATGGGCCACGAAGTTTATGAGAGCTGCAGCATTAAACACACATGTGCAGCAGAGCACAATGTCTTTTAGTATACGGGTCGCGCCTCGGCAAAGTTATTGGTGTCGTGGCCTCGTGTTATTCATTTGCGGAATAGCAGCACCCATTCTTGTTCTTTTTCGAGGAAGGAAGCCTTGCACCCTTGCGATGTATCTTGCATGTGGTACACATCCAAGTTTTTCTTTTGCCTCAACCAACTTTTTGACAGTTTGCAGAGGATCTAAAACATAACATTAGAGTAGCAGATAAAAGGTTACATTGTCAACACTGCAAACAATGTAATTAAAGTTAAAGCAAGTAGGAAGGCAAGCTGGCTAAGGATAGACATGGTTTTTGGAAATATAGTTACCTACATATTTTAAACCCTTTCGGTTACATAAAATCTAAACTAGTACTTATAGTTTTATTATGAGTGACCCACAAACAGTGGGTCACTCAAGATATAAAAGCTCTAAGTATAAGAACAAAAAAAAATAAACCATAGAAGTTTCTGGACTTACTGATGATGGAATCCATCCTTCCTTGTTGATGCACTCCTCTGCAGGGACATCTTTCCGTGCGTTGCCACTGCGCCATTAAAATCTTAACCTTAACTTAACTTAACGTTTTTCCGTGCCTTGCCAGCTTGTTGGGCTGAGATGCATAGTTTTTGTTTAGTGTGGCCAGGAGCATTAATTGCGGGACTCCATTCCCAATGTTCTCCTGCAAGTTTGTAGAAAAGAACAAAAGAGCAAAATTAGAACTAGAAAACTAACAATGTGTAACACATGCATTTTTCTGTCTCAATTATTCAGCTTCAGTTATTTCAGGATGCAGAGGTGGAAGTAGACTTAGCCTTTTGTAGCAGGTCCGGGAGCAGCAGAAGTTCCACTTTGAGACAGAGTATGCAGTGTGTTTTTTGCTGCCGTGGTGTCAAGATAAGCTAAGCATTTTGTGATTGATCTATGACAAGCAGTCACATTTGCTTAAGGGCATCTCTGGCAGCTCATGAGCCTCTATGTCTGGTGTTGTGATATCGTCATTCATGACAGTGGGTCATAATATGGTAGTTAGTCCCACTATAGACTCACGAGGTTCTTGCAACGATGGGACATGTTACCATGAATAATAATAATGTCACTCCACCTAGTGTACCAACTTCTCATGGCCATGTGAAGCAACATCACATGATACCATCACATCATATAACTATGGCTTCCATGATCCTGTAACTACCAAATACCAATTATGGGAACACACAACCTGTCGTGATTAAGTCATCACTTGACTCGTCACAAGATTAAGGTGACAAAGATTTTGTGGCAACACAAGTACATGGCAACTGTAAGGATACTAGCCAAAGCCACTTCTCTGGTGCAGGGGTAGAATATCAGATGAGAAAGCAAGAGGTCTGTGGTCCAGTCTCCAACAGGGGCAAAGAATTTTCTCATAAAGACGCATGGCCGTGTTGTCTTTTCATAACAATTCATGATGCTCCAGACTTTCGCCCAGGAAGTAAAACAAAGAGTCAGCCAAACAATGATTGTAATGTTCATCTGCTTTAAGGGGGACACTACCCAGAAAAAACAATTTCTGCAAAAAAAATTGATTTTGGAAAAAGTCATATTTTTATCCACCGACTATAGACAGTATTCCCAGAAAGATTCATCAGTTTTCACCGCATAGTTAATTTTTTATAAATTCTCGGTACACCGGTGCCAAAGAAAAGGCAGAGGTTAAAGCACTTTGAACACATTTTTCACCATTCCACTTTTTGGCATAAATTTCACTTTTGGAAAACTATCATCTTGTTATTACATTACTTGGATTAATTTTTATGAGTTTTTCTGGGGTGAAATTTAAAGGGGAATATAGCTATGAGCTTGTATTTTCTGTTTTCGTCATTTTCCATGTTCAAAAAGTAAAATTTTGTACAAAGCATGGAAATCTAAAATACAGTATTTGTGTTTATGTGGCTTTTTTGTCATGAAAGATGGTGTAATATAGAAGTATAGCTGCACAGCTCTCTGCTCTGAACTGTCCTAAAGCAATATAATACATGAAAACAACAACTTTATATGTAATTTCAAAATGATAGTTTTCCTACGTGGACACGCCCAGTTTCATCTTTGAACATTTGCAGTTGTTTTGTGCTTCACTCTGGCTAACAGAATTTGGCAGAAATGTTCTCAACATCAACAGGAACAAGCCCTGTAAATGTCATTTAAATCAGACAAATGGTTCAAACATTCACTTTTTGGGTAGTATCCCCCCTTAATTGAAGTGGACCTTGTGCCCAAGACAAAACTCTGCCTGAGCTGTTTCTCTTTGCACCCCCTTTTAAAACTAAGATAAATAAAAAGTAGAAGTTTTCATCTCCGAAGAAATCTATCCTGCAGCAAGCAAGCAAATGCAAGGTATCCAAGATATGATGTAGTTACTTGGTCTTTAATAACTATCACAGCTTCAGAAAAGTGATCTGCAGTGTATACAGCCTCTGTGTGCCTCGAAAATAACATATTTAATTATCTGTACTCGAAACTCGATGCATACAATACAGAAAGAAGCTCACCAGCTTAGTTTGCATGACTCGGTCACCTGCATCTGCAGCTGTAGCAGAAGCAGCTGCCTCCCTCCGCTCCATTTTGTTTCACGAGGTCCTTGAGTCCTTTAACAAGTTCGCCAGCAGCTACAGAGAAAAAATTCACAAGATCTTTTATTTACTCTAAGGTATAGCTTCTGTAAGAACCAATCGAAGAAAAGGTTAACTGGATATTTATTTATGTAAACGATTCACAAAGTTCAGTTCAGAAAGCATTTATTGGCCATAGCACAGGGGAAGGGAGGAGGGAGAGTGTTGGCGCGGTCTGGACGCTGGCACGAACGAAGAGGGGAGGGACTAAATGAAGATATCTAACTGTGCCTCATAGATAAAATTGAGGAGGCTGGTTAGTGCTCTTCTTTGGTCGTTCTCAGACCCAGGTTGCTGAGCCCACCCTTCCAGGGAGCCGATATCAGGGCTTCGGTGCTTGGTCTTGACATCGCTTGATTTGGGGCACTCCCACAAAATGTGGTGAGTGTTGGCCTTTTTCCACGCCGGTTTCCAGCGGCTTTTCAATGGCCTTCCTGTGAAGTAGCATTATGTCAACAAACATCTTGAGGCCCATCACCAGAGAAACCAGCTCTCGTGGGGTATTCAGTCCCCTCTGTCCTGATATGCGATAAGTCCATCCACAGGCGCGTTCCCCTTTGCCTTCTCCACAAGTTTGTTGCAGTCCTGGTAGCTCAGCTTTTCTGTCATCACGCAAGCCAGGTAGCCTCCAATAAAGGCAATGGTTGTAACCTTAAGGTTGGCCGGCCACCGACCTGGCGTCGAGCACATTTCTCGTAGCTTTGCTCTGCTGCCGGTGGGAAAAATCCCTTGTTCGGACGGCTGTCATTTGCGGTCTTCTCGCTGGGGACTCCTGAGGTGCTGCAGAATGATGTTGAGCAGTTAACGTTGCTTTGCACAGATGAGGAAACAATACCTGCCTTCAACATCTTTTCTAGTCCACAGAGCACACTCTTTATGTCCATTGCATTGTTGCAGCCTGCCATCCTTCGAAGGGAACCAAACAGTGCCTCAATGGGGTCGCTTGAAAATTTGTGCGTCAGCACGAAGCGTTACTTCTTTTCGTTAAGAAGAAAACGAAAGCACTTGACATTGGAGCGTGTTGTCAGGACCAGGGCATGATTGGTCTCTTTGCTCAAGAAGTTGTGCGGGCTTCTAACTCAGATTCCCTCAGACCCTGTTCCCGGATGAAAATGACACAATACTTCGCTCTCGACAAAAGGGTTTATTCACTCACTCATTGCCTTGGGGGGTTTCGGGATCGGGGAACGGTCATCAGCGAGGCCGGGGGTAAAGTCCACTGTCACAGCGGCTGCCCAGCGTCCCAGCAGTGGTCGTCCACACCGCGTCATGGGGACGTCGTCCTCCAGGGTAGCCGTCCGGTCCGTTCGTCGAGTCCGCCACTCAATGTCTTGCCCGCACTTTCCCCGCGCCTGCGTCCGTCTCCCGTCAAATCTCGCGCCAGCGTCCTCGTCTCCTTGTCACCGCTGCACCATCCTTCGTGTCCCGCCGTTCGAGAGCCGCCGTTCGAGAGAGAGCTTTCCTTTGTTCGGCTTCCCCTTTTTAAGCCTCCGCCCTTTGTCTTGGGAGGCCAGTCCCGTGACGTCAGTTGGCTTAGGGGAGTGGTTCAGCCAGACCTTGAGCTGAGCGAGGTCACCGCCGCTCCCCCGAGGCATGAGGTATCTCGGAGGCCGGAAATTGGGGCCCAGAGGGTCGGCGCGGGGGAGGGCAGCCAGATCCCCACAGTTGTCAGGATGACTCTCATTCTTCAGCTTCGTGAGGTAGTCGAGAAACCTGGTTTCACGCCAGGTCAACTTCGCATCATCGGTGTCACTGAAATGCCGAGTGCCCAGGTCATTCTTGTGGATGTGTCGCTGGCTGTTGCTCATGTCCATGACTGCAAACCACTTGTGCATCATCAGCATGAAATCCACAGTTGGACCCACCAATGCAAAGAGCACATCACATGTGTGACCAGCTTGTTCCTTTATGTACTGCAAGGCAGCTGCCACAGGCGGGAAGATCTGCACAGCAGGCCTCACACACATTTTTTCAATGTTCGAAGGATACAAGTGCTTTCGTGTGAGAAACCTGATTGGCTTTACCATGGATCCTTGCTGCATCTTGTAGAGTTCTTTCAAAGGTACCGCTGATATTTCCTTTTGCCCACCCATGTTCTTCGCAAGAAATTGTGACCTGACATTTTTTATAATATGGCACTGGTCGAAAGAAAGGAAAATGATCCTTGAAGAATCTGCTGGATGCCGAGCCGATGTTGCCACCTGCCCTTTGCAGAGAATGTCTATGGCAACAACATTTATTTGTGATCGTCCATTACCAGTCGAATAATCTCAACACCAAGTTCTTCTGTCTTTTTGATGACGTGGACAATAATATTAGATATTATTGTCTTAATAAATTGCATTTCGTTACGATAAACTTTTTCTCCTTTTTTTTTCTGCAAAAAGGGTACTTACCACCGTATGTTGCTTTGGTAGCTGCTGACACTGTAACTTGATGTCACAGGTGGCAGTCGTCCAGCGATTCTTTAACCTGCGGGAATCCTGCGGCAGTTTGGTTATCCCGTGTGTTTAACCATTCAGCGGTCTCGGCGGCGCTCACGACCTTCGGCCAGTCGCGTTCGAGGACGTATGCGATCACTTGGCAGTGGAGTGCTCCACAGCAAGCAAGTTAGCGATGGTTCTGTTCTCCGCAATGGTGCATGGCTTTGCTGCGCCAGCTCGCTTTCTCACTGGGTCGGTTAGGTGCACACAAGCCAGCTGGCCAACCAAGCACTCTATGTAACGCCAACACACATTCACAAGGTACCTGATCATGTCGCTGGCATCACCCAAATGGCTGCTTGAAGACGTAGTATGTTAGTAGGTACGGTAGCCTGTCTTCAAACCGAAAATTGCGGAATGCGTGTACGACGAAGATGACGGATGGCCTTCTCAACAGCCGGAAAAGCTCGAACCAAGATCAACCTATACCATCGTGATAGTGACGACGGAAGTGCAATATGGCATCCGGGACCTTTGCAGACGTAGAAGGGAACACGGCAGACGAAGATAGAGCGTGAGGGACAGCCAGAGCAAGCAACCACATCTGAAATTACCCAAAGAACTGATAGCGAACAAGTTGTCAGCTGTAGTGGCGGAGCGCAGGAGGCTCGGCTTACGGATTGGCTTATGACAGCTTTACATTGGCTAATAGATTTCATCAGGTACTTCACGTTATGGTTGCCACAAAGCATCTAGTTTTCGTCAGAAATCTAACATATTTAAAATTAGTGTGCGCAACTTTCCATCCCAGTTTTCTGTTATATTTTGATGTCCCAGCAGACAACACAAAAATAGTGTTTCGTCGTGTTAAAATTGTTTATTGACGCCATGATTGACGCAAACGTTCTCTGTGTGCCCGCAGCGTTGGCCCACTGTGACTTTGCAGCGGCTATCGCAACAAACATCACCTAAATGTTATTTTGAGTAGGGATGTTGCGAACCAGTGGAGGTTCGAATTCGACCAGGTTCGACTTTTTCAAACTTCTTGTGAAAAGTTAGACTCAGGTTCGACTGCTATACGCATGCGCACAGGTGGCTAGTTGGCTTCGGATTGGATGGTGGTGGCTAAGGGATGAATTAAGGGCAGCACTGATTGGTTATTTTGGGTAGTACAGTAAAACAAAAGTTAAGTTGTTAATGAACAAAATGTAAGGGCGCAAACGAGCTGGTGTACATTGCACATGGTTGAGAAAACCCCGAGACTGCGGGTAAACGACACGACACTAAAAAGTCTCTATTCTCTTTAGAGACTTTTTAGTGTCGTGTCGTTTACCCGCAGTCTCGGGGTTTTCTCAACCATGTGTAAGTTGTTAACTTCTTCAGTGATACAATACTAATAATATTCTTCTATCAGAAGTAACACAATACAAATACCTTGGACTATGGATTACTCATAATCTTACTTGGACAAAACAGATTGATTACATAACATCAAATGCTCTTTGAAAGTTATTCTTTCTTAGAAGGACGCTAAGACTTTCTGCCCCTTCCTTGCGTCTTCTAACATATAAAGCCATAGTCTTGCCAACATTAGATTACGCGACTATCATTTGGGATCCCTTCACCAAACTTAATATTAACAAGCTCGATCGTGTGCAGAAAAGGCAGCTCGCTACATTTACAATAGCTTTGGACGTACCTCTATAACCAAACTTTTAACCAGAGCTAACTTAGTCATTATCTCTCAGAAATCGGCATTCTCGACTAAAAGTTTTGTATCAATTAATAAATGGACATTATAGGATAGATCTGTCTCACTTAATAAACTTCTCATCAGGCAACGCTACTCGACAGAGGCATGCGCCAACAATAACTCCTTTTCGATCGCATAATAATTGCTTCAAGTACTCTTTTTTTCCGCGAACGGTGACTGATTGGAATAGCCTTTCTGAAAGTGTTGTTATGCAGCCATCATTGTCTTTATTTGAATCCCTTCTCAATTAGTTCTGTCCCTCTGAAAAATATTTGTCCTCTGAAAATTCTTTGTTCTTTTGTTTCTGCGACTTGTTTGCTATTTTGTATGCCTGCATCTCTTGTGAATCAAGTGTACCCACCTGCTAAAATCCCTTTCAGAGAATGCAGTATCAAAAAAAAAAAAATAAAATTAGAAGAAGCAAAGGGTTATTTTTATTTTCATAAAATAAAAATAACCCTTTGCGTAAAAAGAATTCTTCAAGCCTAGACATGCCTGTATCAAGGTTGGGCCACACTGTCCACAAAGTCGAACCAGTCGAATCTGGTTAAAAGTCGAAGGTTCGTTGAACCAGTCGAACCACGAAGGTTAGACCTAAAAATCCGGTTCAGCAAAAGTTTGCGACATCCCCAGTTCGCTTTAGGGCTTAAGTTTCGGATGTGGATTTGAAATTCAGACGCAGATTGCAGCGACTAGCTCGAGTCGACGCAACGCTAGTTGGAAAAGATGCTCGTAGAGCATTCCAAAAAGACCGCTCCATGGGTAATTTTCCACTTCAGCGGCCAGTGGTCTGATAAACGTGCCCGAGGAATAGCATTGGAGCATTTCTAGGCTAAAAGTATAATGTGAAATAGCATCGACATGACGTCTTTGAGCTCTGTGCGTCTCGCCCCCTTGCACTGCCCGGTTTACCTGGATTTATGGAGCAAGGAGGTTGGCACGAACAAGCGACCTCCATTTCTCCCGTTTCTCAATCAGAAAGGAAAGATTAGCAGCATAACTGTTAGGGTGGTCGAATGCTGCAATTTGCTCATCTCGGGCACAAGCTTAATAGGTTAGAGTCATGCAAGAAAAGCGCGACAAAAGGGAAAAACGAGGGTGTCTTGTTCATGTTCTGCCAAGCTTTGTATACGCATTTGTATGATGCCCGTGTTTGCAACTCGAGTGCCCCGTCTATACTGGAAGCGAACTAAACTTAACTGCCTTCTCGTTGCAGTTCCGACGGCGTAATTTGAAGCAGGCGCCCTGCTCGTGGCTTTAAGGTATTGTGTAGAGAAATAATATACTCGAAGTATTAACCATTTTAGTAACACGATACATAACAATGGCACACAGAATGCCGGTTCTGAAAACAAAGAAAAACAAGAGCAGTGCAACCCTGTATACAATTAAGGACGATTTTATGTAGTAATTTATGCAAGCAACAACTATTTCGTTAGTTGAAATGTTCCAGCCGTGAAAATAAATGATCGCCGACAAATGCACTGCCTCTTTCCTTCTTTTTGTAGATAAAATGAACTGGAACCAAACAGTGAACCACTAGATATTCGTAAGTCTCTACAGCTTTTTGCGTTTCAGTAGGGTGACCTAGAGCACTACATAGCTCCTACGGAGCAGAGTAGCGCAATCCTTTGATCCGCGTGTTTCGCCGACAAGATGGCCGACAGAGCAGCTCGGCGCGAGTCACGTGGTACTCAGGGTTCCAGGAGGCGGCTCGCCCTATGGGAGAATACATGGAGATCGACGCAACACGGCTGAATAAAAAATAAACGCCGAGTTCACACTTTTTGAAACTAGTCTGTCGTGAAGTTGGTAAAGCACTAAACACTTTATCAAAGTCTTAATAATAACGGACGCGTGTGCAAATTTTGAGAACGCAATTTCCAAGGCAATGGCGTTTGAAGCAGACGATTTTTGCACGCAGCGGAGATGGGCTTTTTGGGTTGGCAGGAGCGGGTCACGTGAACGCTGTGACGTCGTCGCGTCGTCTGCTGCATGATGCCGCTCATGCTATCTTTAAAACAAAAATTACGTCCTCATTTGGCACACAACTCAGCGCAAATTATTCTAAAATGTTCCTTTATTATGTCAAAAACTATTGTCGTTCCGTACATCTCCATAATATTGAAGAAACAACGATTTCCTCACGTTCCCCATGCATTTCTGACCGGAGTTGGAACCTCCGGGCGTTCGCCGCTAGTCGCCGAGAGACGGCGTTCTGGATTGCGCTACTCTGCTCCGAAGGTGGCCCGTTCACACTCTTGCGACCTCTTAAACCTGGGTTGCTTAAAACTTCTTAAACCAGAGGACACACTGACGCCATCTATTGGGTAGCAGTGTAAACTCGGCGTTCCGGCATATTTTTTATTTCTCTCGCTGCATTATCCTTTCTTTCTTGGCTCGAAAAACTTTTGTCAATGTATATAAACGAGCCTTTTTATGGGTATTACGCACATTTGACCTCGGAAATCCCGCAAAACCTTCGCTCTTGTAAAATGCAGTTCCAGGGTTACCGCATAGATGGCGCCACAATGCCAGTGTGTCCTCTGGTTTAAGAAGTTTTAAGGAACCCAGGTTTAAGAGGTCGCAAGAGTGTGAACGGGCCTTTATCCGTAAACGTAACTCGCTGAAGTAAAGGCTCCCCTTCTGGCGCCATGCACTCCTGTGCTGCTTTTAGCAAATCGCTGACACTGGGCTCGATGGCAAAATCTTTCCTGGCTAAATGTCTGTCCATGCGAATGAAGCAGAGCGTGCTGACATTTTTTGGTGCAAGCCGGGTTCTTTGGTTGGTCACAATAGTCCCTCCTGTGCTGAACGCTCTTTCGGAGTACTATCGCGGACAATATGAGCTGAAACAGCGCTCCGGCCGGTGCACGGTACTACCTGCGCCGCCTGTCGCCTTGCTCCGCACACATGGCGCACCCTGAGTCCAAGATAAATTCTCACTTGCGCTCGCTGCGCCACTGCGCTCTTCCGGCTGTCTGCAAGCGAGACGGCAGGTGCGACAGCGGGCATGTGTGGTAGGGCGGCGGGGGGAACAAAAGATTACACTGGTCTTCCCTCTTTTGGAATTTATTTACTTTACTCTATTGCGCAGAATCCTGTAGAAAAAACGCTGACTGGGGAAGAAAAAATATTAAAGTGTCTTTAATTTCATCTGCGATTATCGTTTTTGAAAGTCACATCAAAAGACGTTGCAGGTTGTTTTTGTTTGATTATAGGTACATGCACGAAGTAGGACATCGTAAGATATAGGCCAAAATCTGTATGCCGGATTTTATTAGTCCGGCTCCAAGGTATTTTGTTTTTTTTGTTTTTCATTGATCACATATTTTCAAAAAAACGGTAAGCATACATGTTACTGAGAAGGTTTTGTAACCTTGATTGGTATGAAAAGGTTCAAAAATATTATTTCTTTTGGGCCCACGTGTTTGTTTCAAACAAACAAGACACCAGTTTTTTGTTAACAAAAATCTAGTCAATAAGGTGGAACAAACGGTCATATATTTGTCAGGAGAAGGAGATTGAAAATTAATCGGAAAAATATTTGCAGAGGACAATGTCAGACACAAAAGATTAATAGTTGGCGTGGAAGTTCAACTGCCGTAAAATTCCGAGCGAACGCCCATGTTTGAAGGATCGCCCACCCGCCCCTTTTTGTCCAACATCTGTTGGGAACGGTATTCCGATACATCGCCCTTCCCCCGATTCCCGCCGGACGTCACGCGATGTCCGACGGGAATCGCGCGTCAACGGCGCGATCTGCGGTCCCGCGTTTTTGTCTGCGATCTGCGCGCGTGAAATGCAAATCTGCTGCGTTTGTGATCTGCGCTATCCGTTCCCGAGTTTTCAGCGGATTCCCGTGTTTTTGCCCACGATCTGCACGCGCGATATCGATTCCTAGCTGTAACACGCGCGAGTTGTTCCCGCGTGTATTATTGCATCGTGAAATGCGATTCTGATGCGGCCGCGATCTGCTTGATTTGTTTCCGTGACATGCGGGTTTGCAGCGGATTCCCGCGTTTACGTCCGCGATCTGCGCACGCGATATCGGTTTCTGCGGTATCCGTTCCCGTGAGATGCGAGTTCTCGGCGGGTTTCCGCGGGTTCTTCGCGCTGTCAAACGCGAATCTGCTGCGTCTGCAACCTGCGGTATCCTTTCCCGTGACACAGGAGTTCGTAGTGAATTCTGCGTGTTTATCGCATCGTGAAACGCGAATTCGCCGTGCCCGCGATCTGCAGGATCAGTTCCCGCGTCACGCGGTTTGTAGCGGGTGCCCCGGTTCTTATCACTATTTCTGATAAAATTTTGCTGTGGCATCCCCAAAGATAGCCCACCCCATGTTTCTCACCATTTATCTCTTCATTTTGGGTGGGCGTTCGCTCGGAATTTTACGTTATACAAGAAGATTGGGATGAAGGAGGCACCCCACAAAAGTATGCGTGGTTAACGGCGTCAAACAGTCTGTCGCCACTGTAGCATCAAGCTTTGTTCTAATCGGCAGAAGTCCGGTTCAGGGCGTCCTGAGGCGCAGCAAAACCTGCAAAATAATTTAATTCCGCGTCATTCTCCCCTGACCCGCGACCACGGCTCTCATCCTGTCTGGTAAGAAATCATAGAGCGCGGCCACGAAGTCTGGCTCAGCCCGAAGCCACTCCCATTCACCTCCGATTGCTTTCCACGATTTGTGGGCAGTGGTGCGGTGGAGAGACGCCGTGCCATGGCTACCTTGATGCGCTCCAAATGTTTTCGATTATATTTAGATTGGCTCCTTTTTGAGGCCAAGGCCACTTCATCAGGCAGCACTCCTCGAGGAGATACGAGCGTGACAGCGCATTTTTCACTTCGGCGCTTTCTCGAAATGCGCTGAAAGGCATGCTAGCTGAAAACGTGACAATTGGGCTACATGGCACACGTATCGTGATGGTGGTTAAGTCGGCCAATATTTTCGCTAGCAGACGGCCGGAAGAGCGCAGCGGCGCAGTGAGCGCAAGTGAGAATTTATCTCGGCCTCAGGGTGCGCCGTGTTTAGGGAGGGATGCGACAGGCGGTGCAGGTAGTACCGTGCACAGGCCGGAGCGCCGTTTCAGCTCATATTGTCCGCGATAGTACACGCTTGTTGGGGGACCTGCTAAGTACTTCAGAGCAACAGCAGATAGGGATGGTCTTGCCGCATGCCCCAGTAGCTCAGGGGATCACAATTGGGGTGACAAGTCAGGTCGTGAAATTCATAAGCATCAAGCTCTGCCTTCACAACTTAACGAGGTTGGAGCAGCCTTTTGTTGGGGATCCACGAACGACCAAACCACCTGATGAGCTTGTGCACCCACTTGTCAGAATGGCATATGCTTGAAGCATGAGTTTGTGGACTTCTTTCTTATCTTCTTCTTTGCAGTAGATTACAACACTTGAGATTTTGTGGGCTGTGTCTATAATCGATTGCCAAGATTTCTTGCTCATTGGCCGCAATTTTTTAGGCAGTTCAGTTCAGTTCAGGCACCGCAGCAGCATCATAGAGTGCCTCCATGTGATGCAGGGATGCTATGATTTGTGTCTATCAGACGAGTGCCTCAACGTGGGGTGGTGCAATGTGACAGCGTCATTGCCAACTCAACACACGTCGCAGATCCTTAGCACAGCATGGTACTAGACCATCTCACCAAGAACCTCCCATTTGCAAATCAGTCATCTCTTGACGAAGCAGTTCGTCATGTACACCGACACCATGAGGGGGCGCATGGATGAAGAGCGAGAGAAGGTCAGAGTTCTCTCCACGATAGGTGGCACTGAGTCTGTCTGTCTGTAACTAGTTTGGATGATCTCCCATCTCTACGACGTGGCTAACAAATTTTATGGATTAGCCTACTTTCCCACAGAAAGAGGACCCAGATATTTTAGGTACTGTTTTTCTCAAACAAATAGTGGCAAACACCTTGAAGTTAACGGAAAGTCTTCAAATAAAGCAGCAATGTACGCTCAAATTAATTTCAGCGTTACAACATTCTTGACAATTCTATCACTCAAAAAATGTATTAACACTTCAATTATGCTTAGGGTTCTGCATTTTTATAGTTTATTTTTTACCACAAATTTTGAGTTTTTCAGAGCTTTCTTTTATAGTATACAAAAATTGATTATTCATATGCGAGACTTGTTGGACTATGGGCATAGAGAGGCCACCTCATTTTTTATGATAAGCTGCTTAAAGGCATACTTTTCTGCTGCCTACACATGGAAGTTATCGCTAAAAAGAAAGGGGAGAAATGCAAAGTTTGTTCGAAGATCCCGGAAAAGTATAGAGGTCGGACGAGCTGATAAGCAGCTCGCAATCCAAAAATTCTGAGTCTTTCGGATAAATCCGAATCAACATATTTTTTTTGGCGAGTGTTTTTCAGATTTTATCGGATTTCTCCAAAAATGCAGAACCCTAGTGATGCCTTCAAACTTATCGATGTAGAAGTGCTCGTTGGAGTTAGTGGAGGACAGCAGCAGCTCTGTGATCTGGCGAGTGACGCCCAGCAGCACGGCGTGCATATACTCCACCGTGAAGCCCCACACCAAGTCAAAGTGTGGGAGGTTCACGGCGGGCGAGGGACCCTTGTAGCCGGTGAGTGTCATAGAGCTCTCCAGTGCCAAGTCCATGTCACGCCGGACACCTTCTGATGTCCTCCCGGGCATATCCTCGAATGAAAGGAACCTGAGGCTTCCTGGAAAGTTATGTTGAAATTGTTGAAATAGTCATAAAACCTTCTACAGATCTGCATTAATAATCACAAATAGGCATTTACTGTCAACATAATCTCCTTTGATGTGGCACCACGGACATCCGTAATACCCGTTGAAGAGCACAATGTTCTGAACGGAGGAGCGTGCAGGGGCGTCTAAGCAGAAGCACAGGACGAATGCTTTCTATGAGTGTTGAGTCGCTTGGTGCTGCCAGAGGACTGGTTCCATGGCGTTCACTCCCTCGACCAACTTTCGGAGAAACAAGGTCATATTCGGGTGCCCTTTCCCGAACCAAAGCCCAGCTAGAGTGGAGAGCCGGAACCGTTCAGGCACTGGAAACTCGTTGACTGTGAATTGGATAGGCCACACAGATGCTCCAGAAGATTTGAACACCGGCCTCCCATCGGTGCTTACTGTCAATGTGAGGTCGCTACCTTGTACAGTCCCCGACGCCTTGAGTTTGGCATACGCCTGGCCATCGGTGATGTCCATGATGGTGCTGGCTGTCCCTGGGTCCCTGGCCACCTGGGTTAGCTTTGTGTAGAGGGCTGGCTTGCTTCTCTGTACGACATGATTCAGCTGTTTGTGGATGTCAAGAACAACAAAGAAGGCGCCATCTTTTTTTGCGTCGTTCAGACTGGTGGTCTTCTCACATGTTGGACAGATGCCAGCTTCCTCTGCAATGTCCAGAAGGTCATTGCATGCACGGCAGTAATGGTGCCGCACAACTGCCGACTCTGCCTCGGTTCCCCAAAGCTTCCGAAAGAGGTACTTGCTGGGGGGCAGAACGGCTGGCTCCGGTGCAAAGAAGAAGTTGATTATTAAAAGGAGCTTGTCGAGGCCCTTCCAGCTTAACCCTTCGCCAGCCACAAACGTCATTATTATGGCAACTGCAGCTGCTTTTGTGGTTGTGGAATGGGGTGGCGTTTCCGCCCCGAAAGCCCGTAGGCCTGCTGCTATCAGATCCTCTTCGTCCACCGGCGGTGGTCGTTCCGTGGTCTCCTCAGAAATAGGAGGAGTTTCTGCCTTCGACTGAACTGTTCCCTCTTCTTCACTCTCAGGAGAGACAGGATCTTCTGCAGTCACAGTCGCTGGCACATCATGGCCGCTCCTTGCCGCAGCCTCCTTTTTTGAATGAAATAATGTTACACACTACGTCTGCTTTTGTAAATATTTAAGTTTGGCACAGTATGGCCACGTTGCTGTTGCACCAGAAAGCCCCTAATCAATCAATCAATCAATCTTCTGAAAAGGTTGAGCAACTTGTCTTTTTGGTCGGGGGTACATCATTCTCTTTCCGTTTCACCCATCTCTCCCATGTTTGTTCGCAATGAAAGTTACAGAGCATGACCTCGCTTTCTGGAAAGACGTCAGCAATAGCTGAAATCTCAGCCTGGCAGAAGTCCACCATCCAGTACTCTGTGAGTATCCCAGGTTCCACTCCTTAAAAACTGCCAGTGCTTCACTGATGCATGCTGCTGTTTCAAATTGCACCACAAAAACTCCTGCCACCATGTAATTAGTGGGCGTCTTGACAACCAGAGAAAAGAGTGGCAGACTGTAGTCAGCTGTCTTGTTTGTTGCGTCAAGGCATGTCACATTGTTTCCATACTGCATAAGTAGCTCTGCCATGAAGCGTGACTGGTAGCAGAAAAGAAGTCTTGTCACACTCCTTTGCAAGGGTTTCTTCCATGTCGGGCTGTTGTTTGTCACTCTCGGAAGCTCTTGCTGCTGTTTCCTCGCCAGAGCAGCAATATGGGCGGAAGGAGACTCTTGAGGTGTTTTCTTCTACCTGCAGTGCATCAGTCAGCTGAATGACGTTCTCTTGGTCAAGGTTGTTGCAGCGCCCTTTCCTCAGAGCCTCCTGAATGTGGTTAGAGACATCCTTTGATGTTGGATAAAAGGCTCTCCACCCCGAGTCAGGCATTTCTTTTCCTGCAAACAGCACATCCTGCACGTAGTACCGGAGGCAAGTCTTCACTTCGTGCACAAATGTTATCCCTTCACGAACTAGGTCTTCAATTCTGTTGATCAGATTATGGTCAACAGTTTGTCCAGTCTTCATGAAGCGGCTGAAGTCGTGTTCCGTGTGAGAGGACATCTTGGACATTGTGATGTACAGCCGTGTCTCAGATCTTGGTGGGTTTTCTCCGTTGAGCTGTGCCAACAAGCTTGTAAGAGCAGTCGACTTGAGCATGGCAATCTTGTTTTTGCTGCATCCTTCGACTGCAATCTGTATGTATTTAATGAAATAAGTTACTTTCATTATTTGCATTTTATATCGTCGTTAAAGCACCCATTTCCTGCAAACACTGGGTTCCCAGGCAGATATTAAATTTTGGTTTTTGATTGCTTTTATTACTTTCCTGTATATATAGTATCAATGATTGCAAAATGGTGGCCTTTATGCTATCAACAATGATGCCTCAGTGGCGTGCAGGTTTCCTTCCTGAAAGTAGTCGGAAGAGGTGATGGCTGGTGACGACAGCACCACTGATTCTTTAGGCCACTTCATGTTGCTGTGATGAGAAAATATACTCGGCGTAAGTGCAATGATTTATTTGGGTTTAGTTATCTGTACGTCTAAACATACATATGATGAAGAATGCATTTTGGGCCTCATATTTACATACGCTATTGGCATAAAAAATGTTAGGTGTTGATCTAGCCCAGACTGTGGCTGGTTTAAATACAATAATTTTTTTTAATGTTAATGCTAAAAATCTGTTAAATGGGTTTGCCCATATCAGACATGTGGCACCTGAAGCTGTATTTACTCTTGTTGATAACATCATTCATACCGCATAATTTGGGAAGACTTGGACTTTTTTATGTGCATTGTTGCGATGCAGCCCTTCTTCGTGCTTTGAAGTTTGACGTGTGACTTTTTGAATGTTTCTGCTGTCCAATCTCCATGGCACTGGTCACTGTCAGCAGCCTGGAAAAGAATCATTGGAAAAGTTTGTATTTCAAGAAGACATTATTTATATTTTTAGGCTATTTAGTAACAGTAAGGATCGCAGCACCTATACCTTTTCTGCTAAAAATTGTATGTTCTGACCAGGTTGGTATCGTAAAGAGTCGTTTTATTTCTAACATATTGAAAAGTTCAAAGGTGCTGATATATGCCATATATTATACACAATGCAGTTAAGTGCTAGACTATGTATTAAAACCAGATCAGCATGATATTATGGTAAAGTATGTATACTTACATTTATAATTTATAAAAACTAATTCAAAGGTGCAAAGTTCTTGTTCATAAGCTACAGAGAGGTGCTTTATGGCAACATCATCAATAAAAAAGTGTAGTTCACTATTATCTGGGCACAAACCAGTATGTCACCACTTGCAAAGCGTACGGTTCCTTTATTTCTCTCTTGCCATGTGATTATATTTTTAATGTCCAAATTACATTGTTTTTGGAAAGCATACTGTAAACAGAACCCAGTTTATTTCAAGGAACACCTGGATTAAGCAATTTCTGACTCTGGGTTACTGCCATCCAGAAACATGAAAATAATTCTGGTGACCGGGACAGCACCTTGCTTAAAAACAAAATATGATAGCTTCTTTTTTAATTATAAAATAGAGCTTTGCCTTTCTAGATATTGTAGCTTAGAAGAGTAACCATCACATAAAAAAGAAAAAAAGGGGGGGGGGCTTCTTTGTGTCAGGCATATGAGAAAGACCAGTAAATGCCTATGCAAACTGTTAACCTCCTGTCCAGGAGAAAGATTTACATAGGCAAAAGGAGATGCAGAGAAAGGGGTGAAAGCACATGAAATGGAACTTAATCCACTTAATCCACTTAATCCAGGAAGTTTCAAAAGCGTCAACAGTGTGCTCAATATGCCAAGTTACTTACAGAACATGATGGCTGACTTCTATGTGTTTGCTTGTCTTTCATAGAGACATTCTTTGTCAGTTAGGGAGAGCACCCTGAAGGGTATGCCCAAGTCCAATGGCACAGCTCCTCGGTTGATGGAGAACATCACCCTCACTGCAATAAAACATTGATAAGATTGGCTATTAAAGCATCGTGCACGCAGACAAAGTACCCAGATTACATTATATTTCCCAAGGAGGTTCTAATGCTAGGTATACATATTGTGTACATTTAACTGATGTCAAATTGTATTGAAAAGAATTTGATTTTGGGTTATACTTACGTTTCCCCAGTTGCTCTATTTTTTTTTATCAATGTGTTGTTTTGACGAAGTCACCCTGAAAGAAACTCCTAGACCGAGGAGCGCTCTCTCCAATTCTCGCAGCTCCTCGTTCGTGTTCAGTAGCCGTGCCAGTTGTGTTCATCGCTTTCAAAGTTGAGTATGTGTGATTGCACTGCCGCTGCATCGCCCATCGAAATAACCCTCGGCATTCGTCATTTTCCTGGTACTTATATGTTAACTGGTACCAGTGAGGCAGGTGCGATAGATCTGCTGATGAGTGAGGAGAAATAACCTGCCAAACATTCCATGTAAAACCCGATAACGGTTTAATTTGCTCGGCGCTGTGCACGACGCCACCAATACCAGACTCTAAATGAACTTCGAAATTCAGCTGATAACAAATGGTTTATTGTATTATTACCATTCATATCAGAAATACAAACTAATAAAAAAAAGATCCCCCCTCCCCTCCTCCCTTTCACGATCCCCACTCACGCCCATCTTTTACGCCGGCAGATAAAGCAAGTCAAAGGTGCAGATGCAGATAATTCAAAACGGCGTTCATGACAGCTTCAGCCGTCGTGGCTGACGTTATGTCATAGTTGTATTGTGGCCGTCCGGAGCTTTTCCACCGATGCCACCTCCCGCGGGCTCGTGTTGGGACTCTCGCAGCACGGCCAGCAGCAGACGATGCGAACTCTCCAACACCTCCCACACCACGCACCACGTGCGGCGGCTACTGCCATGCCGGAGGTAGCGGCCAACGTTGACTCAGGCAGTCGTAACTGCCGTTGTGTTGTGGCCATTCCTAGCGGCTTTTTTCTACCAATGCTGAGCCCACCGCGGGCTCGTGTTCAATCGTTCAATACCTTTCTTGTGGAACACGGACTCGCGCGGCACGACCAGCAGACGTTAAGCAGACGATTCACGACGAATGCACACAACGCAGACACAGAAGCACGCACACGCACCACGTCAACAATGGCCATGCCGCACGAGCAGCACGCCAGCCATATCGCAAAGCAAGAACAATAAAAAACCATAATCAAACTAAAACAATAAAAAAACTAAAGCTAGAAAAAAAAACTAAAGAAAACAGAAACCAAGTCAGTCACATGACAAGTGTGCGTGACGTCACACTAGGTCACGTGATTTAGTCCATGTGACGTCAATGATGATGTCATGTCACGTGATCCCGAGCTGTTGAGGTCAAATAGCATCTCCCGTGGAATGGAGGGAAGTAGGGAAGTAGCATCGCCCGACTTCACTCCATGAAAAATGTCGAGGCATCCTTTCCACAAAGTCTTCGTCACCCCCAACGTGAGTCACAATCAGTCTGCTGCCCTTGCCAGATGGATTTTTGAGACCGGTGCTGAGGCCACGATTTTTCGCGTCTCTGGCAGAACGCACCGTCGTGTCGACCCAGATCTTGTTGACGGTGTGTCCGGCGTTGACCCATGTTTCGTCGAGGTAATAGATCACCTTACCCTCTGCCCAAAACATCAGGATCGAGCGGAGGTACTTTGCATGCCACACAAGGATGTCCTCCTTCTCAATGAGAAGAGAGTTGCGATTCCTCTTCTGCAGCTCGAACCCGATGTCAAGCAAAAGACGGTACACAGTCGATGGACGCGGTTCCTCGGCGACCTCATCATCCTTCAGCGCTTCAATGAAGGCTTTGCGTACCTTCGTGACGGTCGGTGTTTCGTTCCTTCTAAAGAAGCCGTGCACGCAGGACCGCAACGCAGACAGTACAAAAACGTCGTACTGGACCAGGCGACGACGGGTGCCAATCGACTTTGGGCGCTTACCAGTTTGAGTTCGAAGGAGCCCGGAATTCGTGACGGCTTTCTTCTTTACGGCAACAACTGTCCGTGCTCCGACGCCAGTATACTCGGACGTCAGCTGGTACAAGTCATTCCTCAACCTATCCGGGTGTTGTTCTCGCAGCTTGGCGTACACGGAAAGAATCATCTGCTTGCAATCGCTTGAGAGCTTGCGTCCTTGGCGATGCTTCTTCCACAAACTTATAGGTGTCGTGGCGGCTGGCTTATGTCTCAACGGTGGAGATGGAGCCATAGGAACTACCTCAACGATATCCACAAAGACAATACGCAGAATAATAAAACAGAACGATAAAGTGGTAAAAGAAAACCAAACATGCAGAAGAACGCAATTGAGTCGAGCACGTCGAGCATTCGATTCCCCGAATACAACAACAACATGGTGTCGCCGAGTTAACCGAGTCACCGAGTTATATTTGTTTTAAAAATGGCGGAGGAACGCTTCGTGGTGGTGCGACGGTGACTGGCCAATGCGCGGTCTGTAGAGGTGGAGCCTCCGGTGCACAAGTCGAGGTGAAAAAGAGTATAGTTAAGGCTGAAGCTTAGAAATGCTCAATATTCTCCAGCAATTTTATACGATAGATTTCCTTGCCAAGTGAGGCGACGTACATCAATAGCTGTGTACCTCCCCCTGTAGCGTATCGAAAAATAGTCCTACAGAGATGAAATTTCATAGAGTGCATTTAGGCAACGAGATGAATAGACCCTCTAAATTTCATCAACATTGAGCAACTGGTTTAAAAGTCGACACTTGAAGGTCGTGTCACCTCGGGGAATGGCGACCCTTGGGTTGGACCAACGTAACCTTCGAGCTGTTTCTTCTTCCATTTGACAAAGGGCGAGTCCTAGTTGATACAATATTGGTGTATCTCAGACAGCCAAGGACAGGGCAGCCACTGCTATGACTAGTAGACTACAGTGTGATGTTTCACCACGTTAGCATCCTCCAATTAGAGTGCATCGTCGTGACGTCACTCTTGACACCTCCTCTACCCTTTCCGCGAGAACCAGACGACCGGCTCCTCTACTAATGTCAAGCATTTGTAGTAGCATCCCCTGTGCCAGCGACTGCCAGTGCGGAGATGTCAGAATTAGTTCAGTGAGCTCAGAAATTTGACACACTATTCAAGTTCAATCCCTAATTGCTCTACCCGAAGTTGACGGCACAGCCATGACTTGTCCTTCGTTTTGCTTCAGGTGAGGCGCCTTTGGCAAGGATAGGTAGCACAAGATGCTGCCTGAACCCTAGTCATTATACTTCCCGAGCACATTGCTGCAAACCAGCCCTTGGGCCATAGTTGCCCTAGTAGAGACCACTAGCAGGTGTTATGAGGCTGTTTCCTCATAGATGAAGTCATGGTGTGTTGCACAAGATTAAGACGCGAAAGCAACCATTGAGATATATATACATACCATATTTTTTACAACATAGGTAGACCTTTTTTTTCGAAAGTGCTACCCAAAAATATGGGTAGACATCATCGTGGCCTGGAGCGGCTAGACTAGGTGCCCTGGGAGCGTCAACGCGATGTAGAGCAGTGTCATCTCTCCGATAGGAAGAGAGGTCACATACGAAACTATCTGCTGCACCGCCGCATTGTTTTGTTCCTGTTTTGCTTCCTTCTCCGGCTGCTGGCGCTATTTTTTGGCGACGTTTTGCAATTGCTGTTGAGTTACAACAATGCTGCGTCGGATGAGCTAGTTTGTAGACATAAAGCGTCGAATGATACTGTTTGCTGCGAGTTTGACGTCAATAAGAAGCTCATTAGAACATGGCAGAACAGCGGGGCGCGATTTTTACTTATTGCGAACCATGACCTAAACACACCGACGAACCATTGAACGACGAGTAATTTTCTGAATGTTCCGATTATGGTGGAGCTTATGGCACCGAGTCCGGAGATCTAGCCGAGCGTGCGGCTAATAATGGTGTGCCGTGTTCAATGTTTCCTTTGCTCTTCTCTTAAAAGTATGAATCAATCTATAGTATATGATTTTTTTTGTTATTCTTGTTGAATTCAATTTTTAGGGGGTTGTTCTTTATTCGTGCTCGACCTATTTTCGAGTAAATACGGTACATATACCAGCAGGTTAGCAAACAGTCCTCACAAAAAAATTCACGACAAGATGCGAACAGAACATACCTAGTAGGGCCTTTACAATGGTTGTATCCAGAGCTTCCTTTGCCTTGATGTCCTTATGAGCATTACTTTTACGCCCATGAAGGGACTTTCCCTTGCATGTGTCAATCGGGAAGAGCACCTTTAAAAGGCTGCGAGCAAATTTTCAGCCTGAAGACTTCGCAGCCTTGCAAAGTCTTCACCACGTCAATGGCACTCATCACGTCTGCGCCGAGTAGCCGTGAGCTCTTGCAGCCGGCGCTGCACGAAGTTCTGACCACATGCTGGCCACTTGTTTGCATGTTCCTCTAACAGTAGTTCGTACTGTACTCACCAATAACTGCTACTTGCTCTCGGACAAAATGCTGAAGCCTCGTTTTCCATCCGGAGGGCAGCATTTTCCTCCTGGAGTGTCGCGTTTCCCTCCTTGAGGGTAGTATTGTCTGCCTGGAGTGCCTCCATCTCCATAGGTTGCTTTGACCGTGGCCTCTTCACCTGCAACAATGTCCTCCGTTAGACCAATGCAATTCTTACTTGCCTCCAAACGAGCATGTGCCAGCTGAGAGCGGATTTAGGTAAAGGTGCGGTTGTGGACAGTCATGGTAGTCTGCGGTAGTATAGAGAAACAGAACAATTTCTGCTTGGCTGTTCAGCATATCGCAAGACCCTCGTGCCTTGGATAATGTCCTTATAACGAGCTAGTGTCCTTATACAGTCATGTGTCGTTAATATGGACCCCGTTAATATGGATACCCCGCTATATGGACACCACCTTCGGGGACACTTTGGGAAAATACATGCATTTTTGTCTCGTTATTATGGACAACTCACATTATGGACGTTTTTTATGGGAACGGAGTTGTCCATATTAACGAGACATCACTGTAGTGTCCTTATAACGAGATATCAGAACCTGTACGGATTCTCGTTCAGAAATTAGGGCTTATTAAATAAGCAGGTTATAGAATTCATTTTAGGCATTTCATATGGTATCCACATATGCTGGCTGGAAAAATGAATCTCTCAGAAAGTCATACATGCGTTACTTTTATTTTGGACAGTGCCCGCTCCGCAACAGGGAACTGTACAGCAGTTGCATGGTTAGGTAGGCAATGCTGCCACCACTGGTTCTCTTGTGGGTGCCTTTGCTGCGGCTGCCCTCTTTCACCTCCTTCTTCAGCCTGCTCCTCTTGTCTTACAGGTATGTTGCGACGTAGGAATTCATCTTGGCCATTCTTTTCTTCACAACTTCTTCTGGCCCTTCACCAATGAAGAAGCCGAAGGCCACTGCAAAACGAAAGAATAGAAGGCACAACTATTACAGTCATCCACGATTATAATGAACTCGCATAAGGGGAATTATGCCCTATATCGAACCAAAACTCACTGATCGATATGCATGCAAACTACATATCTCGAATAACGAACCCTACATCAGATAAGTCAAACTCTCGAGTGGCGGGCTGCACTCTCCTGATGCCTGCAGCAGGCTTCCCCGCTGTTCACCCGGAGATCGCGGCGTACTATGCACGCTCCCGATGCATTCAGCAGGTTTCCCCACTGTACACCCGCGGATAGCGGTGTGCTGTGCGCGCTCCTGATATCATGCAGTAGGCTTCCCGCAGACAGCGGTGGCGCTGGCGCCTGCGACGCCCGCGCACAAGCACATGGTGCCGAAAACACCACGTAAAACACGGCGGAATAGTCATACTCGTTTATTCAATAGACCTATAACTTTTGGGTCGCAGAAATGTTTAGGACAATCCTCCGACTAGGTCGAGGCAATGCTTGCCAATTCGAAACCAGATCTCTGCGAGCTCAAGAAAGCGTGGAGCAGGCTGGCCTTTGTGTAGGTGCCAACCAGTATCCATGGGTGAGCTGACGGACGTCAAAATTACCACTGAGTTTGTCCGCAAGCGGCTTGTGCACAAGACCGGAAAACTCGGTTGTGTAGGCATTAAAAACATCGCATTGCACCACACCCGACCTAGAACAAAGCAGCGTCTCATGGCGGCTCTAGCGTGGACTTGTACACGCAGAACCAAATGGGGTAGACACGGTGAAGAATGCTGTTGCGAGGTATGCTATTAGCTAAATAAACACGCTATGCTGAATAAGTTCTCAAGATCCCAGTAAATGAAGTAATGGTTTCAAATAAGAGTTATTATGAAAGATCAGCCACGCAATAGAATTGGAGAAAGCTCTTTGTGCCATCTGCGCTGCATTTACATTATTTCGTATATTTAACTATTTTACGATTTTCGAAGTGTTTGTTATAAACAAATTCCACTGCAGAACATGGTTTTTAAAAAATTGCACTAGAAACCTTTTCCAAGATCAAATTAAGCAATGAATGACACATGAGCAAGATGGTTGCTGGATGCAGTCTCCAGCAGCACATATAGCTTTGCATCAATGCTTGCTTTACATTGCAAAGAGTTTCACGATCACAAGAGCAACGCCCCGCTCCAAAAACCCGCAGACCTGTAGGATTATGAAACCTCGTGGCACCCACAGAAATTGTGTGGGTGTATGGGTCCCCGCATAGTGCCTGCAGGTCTGTGGGTCCCTGTGGGTCCCCACATAGTTTCTGTGGGTGTGGGTTCCTATGGGTCCCCGCATGGTTTGTGTGGGTCCCTACAGGTCTCCGCATAGCCTGTGAGGCCCGCAGACCCACAGGACTGTGGAGACCATTTAGGTGACCCACACGGTTTCATAATCCTACGCTCTGTGGGCGATCTGTGTGGGGCCTGCGGGAAATGGATGCTTGACTGCCTTATTTGATTGAGCCATTGCCACGAACCGGCTGGTCCTTTTTTTTATTTACTCCTTTGGTAAACGCCTGTCCCGGCGTCTGAGATCGTTGATCTTTTCGCCCAGTACCCTGTTCACCCTGGTGGTGGTGGCCTGAGCTGCTATCACCTCTGGGTGGATGGCTTGTGCATGAAGTTTTTTGATGAGGCACTCTGAAAAACATGTAATGGCAAGATATTCAAAGGAACAGAAAGGCTTAAACATTCAATGTCCAGCTCGTTTAAGCCTGATCTCAACCCGAAAACCCGCTTGGTTACAGCAGGCCAAACAACCAAGAGGTCGTTTGAGCTGCTATAAAGTATGCAAGAAGTCAATCGCAAATTGGTTGCAGTTACAAGTATGAATAAAGCTGATAGTAACTTTGGATGAAAGTGCAAAGTCACGCAACCTGCAGCCAACTCAGAAATCGGTTCATGCTCCAGAAAAGTTGTTTCTTCAAAACACTCTTAACAGACTGCATGGTTATTTTGTACAAGTGAACCCCCCCCCCCCCCCCCTCTATCTTCTGCTTTTACAAGGGTAACCGTGATTATTCAGAATATTTTGTTAGTGAAAAGCAAGCTTGCACTTACCCCAAACTGCCTCCAGCTTCTTGGGGGTCATGGGTAGCTTAGCATCCTCCTCTGGACCCTGCTTCAGGAAACGCCGGGAGCAGTCCCCTGTCATGCTCCGGGCAAGGAGCTCATCTTCGGTCGACATTGCCAGGCAGGCATTTCTGACAAATTTTGAGTCAGTGTCAGATTTATCAGCGCAGTGGTTAAACTGCACTGCCGTCATGGACACACCACTGCCCAGGTCAATCTGTACGAAAATTGAGAATTGCAATGGTTGGGGTTAGCCGTATGAAAAGCTGTACTTTCAAGAAGCTCTTGCAGCCATCTATTTCACAGCATCCTTATTCATCCTAGCTAGAATATACTCACCGAATCCAGAACTGCACTGACGGTTTGTTGATTGTTTAGATTAGGTTAGATTCTAATCATGGCTGCCTTTAGAACTGCAATTATAAAAAGTTAACGAATAAATTTTGGTTAATTAGTCAAAATATTGCCACGGTTATATATCCACCCATCTAATGTCTATCAGTTGCACCAACAGACTGTGAAAATGGCATCCAGATTGCAGTGAGCCCTTATCTAAAAATAAAATTTGGATTAAAAAATGTACACCAGTATACTGTACAATACCGAGCATGTGCCCATATCACAAAGGCCTAACCCCTACTTTCGATATGTTCCCAAAATAAGCAAAGGAAATCAAATTTTTTTTAAGCCAAGTTAAAAAAAAATTCAAAGGATACAGCAAGCACCCAAGTTCCGTGGCGACCTTGCCGTGGTAGCACCGGTCGTAGAGGTAATGGCTATAGCAGTACTTATTTCCGCGACTGGTACGAGCCACAGCACAGGCTTTACTGGGTGGGAACAATGAAATGAGCCGAAAGAGGTAGCACAGAAATAGGAGGCGAAAGCGAGCAGACGCTAGGATTGCTGCTCTTGCAGCACCTCAACTTGTGACTGCTGTGGGATCTGCAGAGATAGCTACAGTAGAACGAGCGCCTGCCGGCCCCACCTGTGCTGCTGCAACACCGCCAGGACTGCGGCTGGCTACTAATGTGCCTGAGATGACGTCATTAAGAGGAAAACAGGAGCCCATAAATAAGGACGTGGAAAACACACCAGTTGGAGACGTGCTCAGGCGCAATATTGACACCAAAAGCTGCACTAATGAAGAATTACGCAGGTGCAAATAAACAGTGAAAATGGTGGTAAAGGCCTCCTTATTTTGTCACGTCACATAACATTAGAAAGCAGGCCATTAACCCAATAAAATGGAACTCACAGGCGTCCGCTACGACGATCAAGCCGGGTTCTCTTCTTTTCCGGAGAATCCTGCTGTCGTACAGGGTGAAAAGGATGACTTTGGAATAAATCTTGCACCAATTATGCATGGGAAATGATTACTTTAAGCGACTTTGTTTTCGCAGGCTCAATTTTTTGTGAATCTGGCGAACTGCCGGATCGAGGAATATTTAATGAGCGCAAAATTCTGCAAATGGGAATGATATGAAATGTATTGATATCTGTGGGCAACATATTCGCGTGTCCCCTTTGTTGCGATTTTGCTAAAGTCGTGAAATTGGCAAAAAGTAGGTCCTCACGAAACGTCAGTCGTTTAGACGTATGTATACATAAAGACATGTCAGTGACCAAAATGCAAACAGTTTCTTGTTTTAGCACAATTTTATGCTTCCTGCAAAGGAGTTGCTTGCACCGTTACCAATGTCTTCTGAACCAGTTTGTTTCAGATCTGATAACCATGTTGGTGTAAAAGTCTTGGTTATGACAACACATTCCGTGGGTCTGAGATGTCAAACAAGCTGAGAAAATAAAATTCCATATACATTTTCTAAAAAAAAGATCAAGCCTGGATGTTTATTGAAGGTCGTCCAACAGCGGAGTTTTCACTCCTGACTTCGGCCTCCGAGGCTCTCTTTCCGGCCTGTTCTTCTCACTGAAAAAGTTTGACAGTATGGTCCTTACCCTGTAGAGGCGCTCCCCGTCGGCCAAGGCTGTTTTCCTCCCCTTGATGAAGTCGGACAAGCCAACTGTGAAGGCATAAAAAAATATATAGATGGGACATTTAGAAGTCATTAAAGTCTCTTACAAACAATGGGTCATACAGACAAATATGAGCAGTGTAATATGACTGTGTGTGCCCAGCTGCAACCTTTTAGGTCCATGAAGAGTCAAATCTCGCAGAGAGGGTTTTACTATTATTTTAGATTTACAGTCATTGACAGTGGGTTGATTTGTACATAAATACAGCAACCCTACAGCTGGGTTTTTTGTGGAAATACTTGTGTGGTATATGCTCTTATTCAATGCCTAGCTATTTACAGCTAAGCTCTCTAGACTGAATGGACACTGTATGGCGCTACCTAAACCCGCGAGTCAACAGCAGTTCAATATTGAGACCATACTTCTAAAAAATTAGTAAGCAAACACACTACCAGGTCAACCTCTGCACAGCGAAGTCCCGAAATATGCAATTCGGTAATGCATGTATAGTGGTATACACATCTTAACCTTTTGGGGTCATATGAGTTTTCCCCTTGTTGGCCTCTCAGGTCAGAATTAGTTTATGCAAAAGTGATGCAAGCAACAAGTGACTTCAGATTTGACGTTTTTATTTTAATATAGTGACATGTTCAATTGAAAATAACTCTGCATTCTCCTGGGTGCTTCCAGTTCTTGAAATGCTAGCGGTACTTGCGCACCATGTGGTACTTTTCAAAGCAAGCGCCACGGTGCAGGCCAGGTTGACGAGTGCAGGTTTTGCTGTAGAACACTGTTTCGTGCCGTTGCCCCTTGGTTTTTTTGTTGCTACAAACGGCGCAGTCCTTGCTTTTGCTTCCATCGAGTTTATAAATAAAGTGGTTCTTTCCACTCAGTCTCTCTTCGCAGTCTCCATCGGAAGAGCGCCCCCGTTTCCTTGGCTGGTTGCGGACATTTCCAACAAGGTCCTTTATCAATGCCTTCCGAAACGTGAGGTGCCGCGGCGCTTACTCACCTTGGCTGATTTTTTCGAGGCAGAAGAGGATGTAGCTGTTGATGACTCCCACTTCCAGCAACCAAAAAAATAGCTTACGCCACCACTTCACAGACTTTCTGGTGAAGGCATAGCTAGCACAGTAGTGATCTGCACGATCGACTGCTCCCATGTTCTATCTGTAGTCAAGTACCACAGTTGGTTTCTCCACAGTGGTTACTTCTCCTCCAGCAAGCCTTCTGTCAATTGTCTTTGTGTCCTTGTTGTGCTTTGTACTCAGCATCACCACTTGTCGCTTGTCTTGCCAGGCGAGGGTCGTCATCTTGTCATCCTTTCGATAGGCAAGTATGGAGCCTTTCTTTATTTTTTTCTTTTTTAGCTGAGGTGGCATGTCTTTGCGAGTTGTCATGACTGTGCTAGTTGTCGCTATTCCTAGTTTCAGAAGTTCTTCCACCAGTTGAGGCGATGTGTATTACCTGTCGGTGTGCAGGTGAAAACCCGTTCCCTGCACCGAGCTCAGCACCTTGTGAACCAGGTGAATGACAACAAGGACGAAGAAACTAAGAAAGTCTAGTTTACATTCCCGATGACAGATGGCGCAAGTTGAAATTGTCGGGGCGCGCCCGACACCTGACCGCAAAGGAGAAATGGGCCTGTCGGGGGAGCCCCGACATTTGACCACAACCTGAATGTTTTTTTGTCGGGGGTCACCCGACACATGACTCCAAAAGGTTAAACAATCGAGCATCCTGCTTTATGCCTATCGTGTCATTCGTCTTGAAATATTGACCCTAGAAAGCATGCATAGTAGATAAAAACAACACCCACCCTTCACGGCTTCCACCT
Source organism: Ixodes persulcatus (assembly GCA_013358835.2). Lineage (NCBI taxonomy): Eukaryota > Metazoa > Arthropoda > Arachnida > Ixodida > Ixodidae > Ixodes > Ixodes persulcatus. The sequence continues at coordinate 505,918 of JABSTQ010010211.1, forward strand.
TCGCAGGAGTTATGGGTTTTCTCTTTGCACCACCCTTTTTGAGGTTGCGAAGGGAAGGTTGTCTGGTCACACTTTTGTTGACATTTTTTTTTTCATGTGTTTAGAGCTGGTGAAGCAGTACCCCACAAAACCGCGAGTCGTCTGGGGCCATTTTTTTGGCCGACATGAACTTGTAGTTTTCCTCAAATATACCACGGCCCAGGTAATGCTGCAAGAGGCCAAAACAGTATTTCAGGTAGTACGTATGTGATGTACTAACGTGAGCGAACAAATATCCCCAGAATTTATGTCCCCTGCTTATGCGCACGGCTGCACCATCTGCTGGAGGCTCGCTAGTTGTTGGGGACACCAAAAAGCGCATGTGCGTCCTACCATGCTTGCAGGCATGCGTGTTAATCACATCTTATGTGAAGAAAATTTACCAAGAGTTGGCTCTTTGGCGGCAGCTGTGATGAGCCTCTGCTACGGGTGCCGTGACTGAAGGTCCCAGCATCCGTAGGATTGCTTAGTCAACAGTCCATGACTTGTTGCTTTATAGATGTATCAGAAAGTCTTGGCTTGTACGCGGGCTAGGGCGTGGTTGGAGCTTGTTTTATGCACATCTTGCTGTGCCATTGAAAATTGTCACGTTAAGAATGGATCGAGCTTAATTGTTATGAATACGGGCAACCGACAACTAAAAATAAAATTTGGAAAATCGCTGTACAAGTTCACCGATACAATATCTGAACGCAATGAGCCCTACGTTATTGTAGTAGCGTTATTGACGAAACCTTTCTGGTATATGCTTTACACAATCTATTTCGACGATTCCTAATAATGCAACTTGCTGCAGAAATCTGCGAACTTCCAAGCTCGCGGTTCGCGAGGCTTTGTTTTCCAGTCTCCTCAAGCACCAGCAGGGGCGTCTCGATTAAAAGTCTCCCGCGGTCGCTCGATCGTTTATAGTGAACGATATCTTATCAAAAGCTCTAGGCCCATGGATTTTTAAAGTGACGCTTTATTCATTGCCTCTTCTAGCAGCTCATGACCGATCTCGCAAGCGCCAGCTCAATCTATGTGTTCATTAATCACCGGAATGCATGACTACCAATATACCACTTCTCGCTATCATGTTCTGTCCAAATAACGGGTTGCCCCTTAGACAACACTGGATGGTGTACTGTGGCAAAATACATCATGTATCATTTGACTGGAAAATATAAAATAAGTTATCAAAAGTACAGCCCATGCAACTTTGATCATGAGCACTTCACATGCATATATAAAGGAACTTCTGCAGTCGCATCTCTATCTCAATTGTACCGGCCATCAAACAAGTCTAATACACATGTCTGCAAGCGAAAACATCAACTGGCACAACAATAAACAACACAAGTGAAAATGACAGAGCATGGCAACAAAAATGGCAAATGAAAATAACTTCAACATTTAAAATGATACAAAGGTAGGGCAACTTGGCATATTCAAGCCCACCTTTCAGCGTCCTTAAAGGGGTACTCCGGCGATTTCTTCATGATCCCCGATTTGCTTGAAATTTCGCTAAACTCGCCAAACAACATCGCTAAAATGGTATCCGAAATATTAGGTTAAAATAATTTTTTTTCGCAAAGTTATTGAATTTACAATTTTGGTCCTCACCGTGTTTTTCAAACTGAAAGTCTCTACTGGCAACAACGAAAAAGTGACGTCAGTGGAAGGCAGGGGTTCACTCTTTGGTCTGTAGAATTCGTTTCCAACTGATTTGAAGCAGCTTTATGGTCTCAAATAAATGCTTTGGAAGCTCGCTCCAGGATCCGCGCTCCAGCACCGAACAAATGATTGGCATATTCTATTTTTTAGACTGTTCGCTCGACTGGCAAGCCTGCCCGCCACTGACGTCATGGCACTGAAAAGTGCGGGTAAATTTGAATGTTGTTTTTTGCATCATTTTCATTTGCCGATTTCACAATAACTATTATGAATTTCGCGATACTAATTAGCATACCGGAAAGGGTAAAGGCCGGGGAGTCAGAAAATATAGTTAGTTGAGGTAGCTCAAAAATCGCCGGAGTACCCCTTTAAAGGTAAAGGTGTCGCTCAGCAAAACTGGCAATCATGTTTCTCTTGTAGTCAAATATTGATTCTGACATAGGCACATGGCTGTGTACTTCCGATTTGCCCCACAATCTTTCATAAAAAAATTCCCATCTACATCGTTACAGGAATGCACGAAGACAAACAGATCTACTTCCTTGCAGTCGACGCACTAGCAATAACTTCCTTGCCTCCAAGGCCTCCTTTGTTTTTGATGCTGGCACCTGCTTAACTCTTTAAGGAAAATTCGGATCCGCATCACGACCAACCTTCTAATCAAATGCCTCTTGATCGGAGTACAGTCCGGGAAGTGAACAGCTGCAGCTGCTTTTGTCATTTTTTCAACGAGGTTGTAGGTGCAGCCTCTCGGTTCGTGAAGCACATCTTCATTCCGGCGGAACACTGTCTCGCAGACATGGTAAAGAGAAACAAGTTTCTTACTGGAAACAGTCAAGGCATCCTCCTTGAAACACTTGGACTACGTTAAATCCACCGCTTTGTCATTGTTTCCTGGGTCTACAGTAGCGTTTGTGCAAGTTTTAGGACTGATGGTGCTAGGTAGCCTGACATGTAAACAAATGCACTCTCCTCAGTGCTTAGCATCACGAGATCCTCATCTGGGTCAGCTTTCCTCGTGCCTGCCGCCACCTCCTGCAGCTCTTGAGGAACGGAAGATCGGTTGTCCGCCAAGAATGCTCCATCGTCGATGGAGTAACTGCTGTGTGCTGGTGCCTTCAAGTATTGAGACACGCCGATGATCCAAAGAGCAGCCTTGCACTGGTATGGGGTTGGAATGGGTTTCTTTCCCCTTAACACAGAGAACAGATTTTCTAAGCTGTCTTGAGTGAAGCGGCTACTAAGTACAAATGCATACTTATCTTCATGCAGAAGGGTGCTCTGTAGGGCCAAAATACTGCTGGTGCTGAGCAGCACGCCTGCGTTTTAGAACCAGATTGGACGACCTGAACAACTGTTTATTGAAAGTTACATTGTTACAAAGACAATTTCAAGCAGAAGACGCATTAGCCGTGTCCTTCCTTTAGGAGGACCCAACATAAAGAGACGTGTGCCACACCCCGGCAACCCAGAGATTCCTCCGTTTCCCCCTCTCCTGGTCATAAAGAACATCACGCCAACCACGTAGTCTAAACACTCTCCGAAAAGCTCCCCGTCCTTGGGTCGGGTTTCCAAACTCCGTCGCCCCCTCGCCCTGGCTCAAGTAATTTGTGGTATACGAGCCAATAGACTGAGATGGCATGGGAAACTCTATCCCCAACATCCTCCCCGCAGATGAGCTCAGCTCATCTCAAGTGGGTATACATGCCTTGCACCTACGTCACATGATGACGTCGAACACCGGTATCCACCATGCTGGTGGTTGACTCAACGGCCCTTCGCAGCGAGAGCAATGGTAAACTGCGCCGCGCCCGGCTGTAGCAATTACTATGTATCCCGGCGATCGTCCGTTTGTTTCGTCGGCATGCCCCGCGAGACAGAGTAGCCGTCAAGTTAGAGAAAGAATAAGCGGCAGGAAAGGTATGTGGCCGTGGATTGTAGAGTTTGCGAGACGCATTTCATAGCGGCGAGCGACAGCACTCTTCTACCATTGTTTACGTTCGCGCACGCCTTTGCATCGGCTTTTGCTCATTCGTGGTGTATATGGCCTTTGGCCTTTGTTACATAACGCCGTTTCCACGCTTCGAGCGCACCTTTGGGGCTCCCGGCCGAGTCCGGGCAAGTGTCGTGCCGCGAGCCCAACCAGGCGGATCGGTCGGCTGCGGCCCCCGAATGCCAGCTTGCCAAGACGCCGCCCCCGGGTCATCGGTTTGTGCCGTCCGCGAGATGGTAACCTTTTCAAGGAGCGAAAGTATGCAGGTGAGCCGGTTAGGAAACATCATAATATAAGCCCTCAGACAATGAGAGTTGTCTTGTCCGTTGTTTGATTTATCCTTGTCTCAGGGTTTAGATTATGACGGTAACATTGCGTTGTTTACCAGTATTTCGCTAAATCGTAACAATTTTTCTACATGCAACTCCTAGAGCCGCTCGTCAAATTATGGGGCACGCAATTAGGCTTTTTTCGTTTTTTGGGCGAAAAGCTTTCCGCCAAAAAAGCTTTTCGCATAAAAACTTTGTCAGCGGCATTTCGAAACTTTCTGCTCGTATCGTGCAATCGCACCAATACTGAAAAATTCCGCACGTACTGGATAAACGCTGTCATCGTAAGCTCAGCACGTTTTTCCAAGTTCACGTGTAACACAACTAGGTACCTTGGTTAAAAATATGGTGCATGTTAGCGCATGTCCAGGCCGTCAGCGGCATCCTACGCCTTGGTAAGCGCATCCGCGCGGTGTGAAGTCAACCACCAGTATGGTGCGGGGCCCCGTCCTTCCCTAGCGTGATGTCACTTGCAAGGCACGTTTAGACACTGAACGCGCCTGACTTCTGAGCCGTTTCACAATTTTATCTTACAGGCTCGCACATTTCCGTCCCGACCTGGAAAACACTCCAGAATCCTACCGGTTCTCCAAAACAATCGAGGAACATGGTCGTCATGCACAATTACGACATCACCGACATTGAAACCACTGCTGCATTGAGGCCTACGAGTATGGGCACTTCGTAGCTTATACAGATATTCTTTAGCCCACCTGTTCCGAAACATATCCATCAATCGCTGGCAGTGTGACCATCTCCCAACCAACTCTGTTCGAGTGGATGTCACGTCTCCTCTCTTATGGTGAGGTAATGTGGTTAGCCTCCTACCACAAAGGAAGTGAGCAGGAGTTAGGACATTTGGTTCGTTTGGTTCGGAGTAGACATTTGTTATTGGTCGAGAGTTGATCACAGCCTCAACTTCCGTTAGTACATTGTGATCTGATCGACATCAAGCGCACCTTTGCAGATGTTTTTTTTTTGTTTCTTTTTCAGGCAACTCTTAATTGATTTCACCATACGCTCCCAAAACCCACCCACCATGGAGCTCTTTCAACGATAAACTTCCAAGTGATCCGGTGGGTGGCGCAGTAGTCTTTCAATTCGGAATTACATAACACTGCGTACATTAGATCTATAGCAGCTCGTTTGAAAGTCAGAGCATTATCTGAGGAAATTATTCGCGGCAACCCACGCCTTGACACAAAGCGTCTGAAAGCCACTAGAAAGGTGTTGGTAGGCATATCCAGGACAAGTTTTAAATGTATCGCTCGCGTAACGGTGCATTAATGTATGCCTTGACACAAGAATATATGCCTTGACACTGTTTGTTCCAGATTTCACGAACATCGGTCCAGCAAAGTCCACGCCACAGACCTCGAACGGTTCTGCCTTTGTTACGCAGTCTTCATGCAGAGATGCCATTGGGGCGGTCATGGACTTGAGCTTGAGTCGACGACACATCTTACAGCGTCCAATTACTCGTTTTACACTCTGTCGCCCTCTCACAACCCAGTAGTGCTCTCGCAGTTCTCACAGAGTAACACTCACACCACCATGCAGAATGCGAACATGCGTGCGCTCAGCCCCGCGAAACGGTTGTCTCCCGGAAGTAGCACCGGAAACTTGGTCTCATCGGGTGCCGAGGCATTCTGCAGTCGAGTCTCAATGCAGATGACACCGTCTTCATCCAAGAACGGGTGCAGGTCTCGGATCCGAGAGCTCAACCGCAGGGAGTCACCGGCAACGAGGCTTGCTTTTTCTTCGCTGTAGCTTTCTTCCTGAATGTGTTTCGTCCAGTATCTTTCTGCCTCCTCCAATTCATTGGCGGACAAAGAGCTGCTGACTCTTGTATGGGAGGCAATTCTTCTCGAGGAACGGGAGGACTGTCAAACCAAAGAAAACGAAGAGCATACCTTTCCTCAGGTCTCAATCTGATTTGAAAAAAGCCTTCTGAATATAAGCTGTTAGTGCGATCCTGTGAAAACAGAAGTTCACCAGGATCTTCCGCAGGTCGTTGTTTAGATTGGGTCCTTTCTTCAGATGGTTGTTTAGCGAGAGCTCTCCTAAAGTGTGTGAAGATGCATCGAAAACCACTCGCAACTTTGTAGTGGCTGTAGCTTCTCGGGTAACAGCTCTGTGCGGCATGTAGTACACATTTTTCTTTTCGTTGGTTTCTTCCGTCACTTCCTCTGCGTGTCCAATGTTTAGGTATTACCCCATAGTAGAGTCATACTTGAGAAGAAGTTCTTCGTCTCGAGCCAAGCGATGGCAGAGTCCCTGCAGTCTCTTCTCTGCCACCTGACGGTTATTGCCGAGATTTTGAGGTTCTGAGACTTCCAGGGAAGAGCAACTTCATATCTTCCATATGTCGTGGTGATGGTCTCAAAACCCTGTAATACAGAGTCGTCGTGAGCAGAGTTGGTCGTTGAGTCCTTGATGCCGAGGCTTTCAAGGTCCCAGAACTGTCGCAGGGTCGAGCTTACTTCCTCGTCGTCCGTTGCACTGGCTCTGAGCGTTATTTTCATCCCAGCATACTTCATGATCAAATAGCTTTCCAAGCTGATCTGCTCCAACTAGAAGGCTGATTCCGCACTCCCTCTGAACGCCTGGGAAGACCAGCCCATCCGCTAGATACTTCTTTTCTTTCGCGATTTTCTGCACAAAGTCATTGTCCATCGGTACCCAATATGACCGGTACCTCAATCGCCTCGATCCTGTGCTTCTTGTCGTACTGACTTTGAAGTTCGATTTCGACCAATCTTCGCTCTTATCTTTCGCTGTACCAGACACTTCCGAACGCGTTAACATTTAGATTCACTTTACCAATCACCTTCAGTTTCAGCTCTCTTGACACATCTTCTCTGATCCCCGCAGGGGGCACCTGTGAAAGCAGGCGTTTGGTGAGTGGCGTCACCACGGACCCTGAGCCATGCGGGTTCGCCCGCCCATGTCTGGCTGTGCGTGGCTTTTCGTGTCCGGGGAAAAGGGCATCCTGGTGGTTGAGTCGAGCCCGGGGTAGGTTTGGACCCTTCGGGGCCCCCCGGGTGAGGCACTACACCACTTCGGCTCCCGCTTCTCGTAGACGGGAGTCCTGGTAAAGCCCGGCCAGGACGATTCAGTCTAGTCGCCTTTTCTTCTACTATCCCCTCCGATCTTTCGCCCCGCAGGAGGCACCTGTGAAAGCAGGTGTTTGGAGAGGCGCCTTCACAGACCCCGAGCCCCGCAGGGGCGCCTGCACCTTAGGTGCTAGGTGAGCAGCGTCACCACGGACCCCAGCCACGTGGGCCACCATACCCGCACGCAGGGGGCACCTACTTTATAGTAGGTGCTTGGTGAGTGGCGTCACTACGAACCCCGAGCCATGTGGGTTCGCCCACCCACGCCTGGCTGTGCGTGGCTTAACCCGTGTCCGGGGAAAAGGGGACCCTGGTGGTTGAGCTGAGCCCGGGGTGTGTTTGGACCCTTCGGGGCCCCCCGGGTGAGGCAATACACCGCTTCGGCCCCTTCTTCCCGTAGACGGGTGTCCTGACTTGGCCCGACCAGGATTATTCAGTCAGTCGCCTCTTCTACCCTATTCTTCCTTTTTTCACTTTTCCTCCCACCTCTTTCTCTTTTCTTCTACACTCTCTTCCTTCCTTTTTCACCTTCTTAGGCGGCAAGGGCCAACCTTGAGTGGAAACAGGTCCTGTCCCTGCAACCACACTAGGGTATAGTGCCCGGGCAGCACTGGTAGAGTAATTGTGTCAGCCAAGCCTTTCTTGCTATGGCACATTACCTACCCCCTCGTTGGGCTCCGTGGTGGGGTGTGCACCCGGACACTGAACTTCCTTTCCCATCTATATGGGTTCCAAGCACAACAAACCCAGTTGAAAATTCTCATTAGATTCCAATTGGAATTTCCAATTGGTACCAGTTAGGTTTTCGGACAACCAATTGGTCACCGCAATGGGAACCAATGGGATCCAATGGGAACTATTTGGAACCCATTAAGTTTCCAACTGGAAATTTTTTTTCCAATTGGTGAACCCATTGGTCAGTGTGCTTCTAATTGGAACCCACTAAAACCAATTGATTCCAATTAAAACCAGTTAGAATTCCAATTGGGTCTAATGATAACTTTTAGCTGGGAAACCTCTGATCGGTCCCTGAAAAGGGTCCGCACCGAAGCTCTGTCCAATTTCCTTAGTATAAATGACTCAAGTGACCACTTTACAAAATTCTTCGTCTTGCACTCTGAAGAAAACTCCAAACCACTCTCTAAGCTTTCTCCATTCATTTTTGCTAAGGTGCTTCAAGGCATCTTGGGAGCTAAATTTGAAGCAAAAAAGCTCTTTTCAGGCGATCTCCTCGTACATGTGAATGAAAAATACCAAGCTACGGCCTTACTCAACCTTGAGACCATCTAAGATATCAAGGTCACCGTGTCCGCCCATCGTACACTGAACACCGTACGCGGTGTGATCTCAGAGGATGACCTAATGGACTGTCCTGAGAATGAAATTCTGGAGGGCCTTCAATCCCAAGGGGTTGTGGCTGCAAAACACATTAATATCCAAAGGGATGGCAAGGAAGAACCCACCAAGCACGTTTTATTGACTTTCGAAAGGAACATTTTGCCACCTTCTGTTAAGGCCGGTTACATCAACTGTAAGGTGCGGCCCTATGTCCCAAATCCTCTTCGCTGCTTTTGTTGCCAGTGGTACGAACATGGTTCGCGCACTTGCCGCGGTCGCGAGACATGCGCCAGGTGTAGGGGCACCGAGCACACTGCTGACGACTGCAACGCAGATTACAAATGTGCAATGGCAACCACCCAGCCTATTTCAGAACATGTGACCAATTTAAAAAGGAAAAAGAAATTCTCGCACTTAAGGTGAAAGAAAACATATCCTATTATGATGCAAAGCGTCGCCTCTCCGCGTTTAAGAGAGGCTCTTATGTTGAGGCAGTGTCCAGCAGGGGACCTGCACCGCCTAAGGCATCAGTGGCCACCCAGGTGTCCCTTGGGAACCCTGGGAAACCACTCCAGTCCTCGACGCCCAGGTTGAAGCTCTCTCTTCCTGGGCACTCCCTCACGGCTGCGACAGCAGCTAAGGCACCCAGTCATGCCAAAGACTCGGGTGCAACAGAGGCGATGGATGTAACTTCATCGCCCACTCCTCGCAGGTCGTCCTCCCAAGAGGAGCGAGCCCCCCGCTCCTCTTCTCAGAGGTGGACTTCCTCACCAAGGAAACGCCATGTTCAACGTGCACCTCCTTCAGCATCTGCAGAACCCGACCAGATGAACGGATCAGTGGTTCGGCCTAGCACGTCAACCGCTCGCCCTAAAGTGTTAGGCAAAGGCCGGGGTATGCCCCCCAAAAACACCAACTTTTCGAGGTCTTCTGACAGGCTTGCCGACAAGAAGACGTCGAATACAGAAGCAACGGCAGACGGTGAAGAACTTTCTGCCCCTGACACTGACCTCGAGGAGATGGAGGTTCAGACCCCAAAGCAAAAAATTAAAAAGCCGGTAACTCAACCCTCATAAAACCCTATAGGATCAAGGCTTTTCATACTCCTACACAACCACAACAACAATTTATGTGTGACTCCCCCATACAGCTAAGATAGCCAAGAGTCATTATTAGTTCGGCTAATCCGATGAGCATCATACAGTGGAATTGTCGAGGACTACTCTGTAACTACGATGATGTCTACAACTTGTTGAAGTAAGACAGCCCCATAACTCTTTGCCTTCAGGAGACGGCGGCGCGCCGCACGCCTGCGATTTCCGGCAGCCGGGGACGCGGTCGCCAGACATGCCAGGTGTGACAGGTATGGACCGTGTGGACTGGATGTTGGGCCGGAAGGGTGGCCGCCATTTTTTTTATGCTGCGGCGATGCGCAGGTGTCTGGCGGGGAGGCAGGATGGCAGCCTGCATGGACTGCAAATGCTGTCGGCGAGGTCCGGGGCCTGACCAAGAGGTTCGGTCAGAGCCGGGTGGAGAGCCCGACGTCGTCCAGGTATTCTAGGAGGACACTGTGTGCCCTCTCGACGGTCGAGCGCGGGCCAGGTGGGAAAAGCAGCACAGACTTCGTCGTCGCAGGTAGGCCTAGCTCGGCGTACCTTTGTGCCAGGACCGCCCGTGCAAGCGCGTACCGCTCGCACCTCAGGAGGAGGTGTCCCGCGCTGCCCTCGTCTCCGCAGTTGGGACATGCGGGGTTCAGATCTGGGTGGAGAACCGAGAGGACCAGCGGGCTGCTGGCGCTGTCCGTTCGGAGTCGGTGAAGGAGCGCCGAGTGACCCCGAGGCAGGCGCCGGGAGACGCGCACGGGGGGCCGGCCCGCCGCTGTGGCCGGGTCAGGGTGGGAGGACCGCTCCCGTCAGCGGACCAGCAGTCTCGCGTCGTTAAAACGGCTGGCCGTGGACGCAGGGAAGTCCGGGTTGTCGTGGACCAGGCCCGCCAGTCTGTCCACCTCCTCGTTCCCCGGGATCCCGCAGTGCGAGGGGACCCATTGGAAGGCGATCTCCCACCCGCGGTCCCGGAGCCGCAACGTGAGCGACACGACGGAGCGGGCGAGCGGTGGGGCGTCGTCAGTGCGGAGTAGGTGCCGAAGCGCCGTCCGGGAGTCCGATAGGACGACCGCCCTCCCAGGTGGCCATGGGAAGAGTTCGCGACGCCCAGTCTCGATTGCCGCCAGCTCCGCCGTCGTCGAGGAGGCGTGGAAGGTGAGGCGCTCGGCGAGCCGGCGCCCGATGTGGGGGATGAACACGGCGGCGGACGCCGTGCCTCTCACGGGGTCGACGGAGCCGTCCGTGTAGACGTGCAGCCAGTCCGCCCGGTCGCCGGCCAGGTGGTCGAGCGCCAGCTGCCTCGTGACGGTAGTGTCCTGCGCACTCTTGCAGATAAGGTTGGGGAGTTCCAGGGACACGTCGACCAGCCGGGGCCCGAGGAAGGAGGGGGGAAGCGACGCCGTCTGCCCAGCAGGACCGACAAGCTCCTCGTGCCTCCTCAGGAGCACCTCCATCCGGGTCCTGGGGCGTCGTCGGATCCTTTCCACAAGGGGAGCGGTGTCTGGCCGGCCGACAAGCCGTGTCAAATGGTTGAGTGCATGCCTCTCTCCGGTGTTGAGCACGGTGTTCCTTCCTGCCTCTATGAGAGTCTGGGCCGAGGAGGCATACCCTGGCACACCAAGACATACCCGGAGCGCCACGCGCTGCAGCGTCTCAAGCTCCTTCCTCTGCGTTCTTTTCAGAGACAGGAAGGGCAGCGCATAGTGCAGGTGCGAGAGGAGGAGGCCGGAGTACAGCTGCAGCATCATGGCAGTGGAGGTGCCCCAGCGGGAGTCCGCGACACAACGGAGGCAGTGGAGGTGGGAGCGGGCTCGTGCAATGGTATCGGTCACGGCTGGCCTCCAAGAGACCGCCTGGTCGATGAGGAGCCCCAGGTATGTCACTGTTGGGGCGGTCTCGACCTCATGTCCGTACAGTGTCAGCCGCCACGGCACCTCCACATGTCGTCGCCTCTGGGTGAGAGACACGGTCTTCCTGGTGGAGTTTCAGTCCAGCGAGGGAGGTGGCATAAGCAACATTGTCGATTGCCTTCTGGAGTGCCCTCCCCAGTGTGTGTAGTCTCCCCCTGTGGCCCAGAAGCCCACAGGGCGACGTCATCAGCATAGACACCTCTGTGGATGGGGAGATTGCGGGGTTGGTCGTGGTCTATGGCTGCCACGACCGCCACCATCGCGAGGTTAAAAAGGAGCGGGCTGATAACGCCGCCCTGCGGCACGCCCCTGGTCACCGGTCTTGGCGAGCTGAGCACGCCCCCGACGTCGGACCATAAGGGTGCGGTCCCGCAGGAAGTCCTCGATGAAGTTGAGAGTTCTTCCCGCGAGGCCCGCCTGTCTGGCGGCCCTGATGATGGTGTTGTGGGGAACCGCGTCGAAGGCCTGCTCAATGTCCAGCAGAACAAGCCCGGTGACCTGCTTGCGGCGGCGCGCGCACTCCAGCTCTGACACCAGGTCCATGAGGGGGTCTGCTGTGCAGCAGCGTCTGCGAAAGCCCGCCATCTCCACGGGGAAGTAGCCGGTTGATTCGAGGTAGTGATCCACTCGACGGAGAACCATTCCTCTCGAGGAGCTTGGCCATGCAGGATGTGAGGGAGATGGGCCGGAAAGCACTGGGGGAGGTCGACTTTTTTCCCTTCTTAAGGATGGGGCAGACTGTGGAGGTTTTCCATTGGGGAGGGATTTTTCCAGAACTCCAGATTTGGTTATAGATGGCCAGGATGGCAGGGAGGGTTTGACGGTCAATGTTTTTAAGGCCTGATTTGTGATTTTGTCTGGTCCTGGGGCTGACCTCTTTTTGGGGAGTCTACATATGGCATCCTGCAGCTCCTCGAGAATGAAGTCTCCCTGGTAGAGAGAGGCCTGGGAGGCGGTGGGGCTTGGGTCCGGTGGCCAATAGCTGGGTCGAGGGACGTTGGGCGGCTGTGCCGGGGGCGCCGCCAGGGCATCAGCCAGAATCTCCGCGGCGTCCCGCCGACTGAGACCCAGGTGGACGGCCAGCGACTCCGCGGGAGAGCTCTGCGTGGGGCGACCGTGGAGGGCGCGCATCATTGCCCACGCCAGTCGACCCCCACCCGTCAGGTGCAGGGAGGAACAGCGCTGCCTCCACTGACGGTGCGCCAGATGCTTGGTGTATCTTCTGAAGCGGGCATCGATGCGCTTGTACGCCTGGATGTCCTGCGTCTGCTCCGTACGGAATGCGCGCTTTTGGGCCCTCCTTCGCTGGGCCCGAAGCTCCAGGTAGCGCAGGTCGGGGTTGGGGCGCGTGACAGGGACGTCGACGAGCCTGGTGGCCGCCCCGAGAGCACGCTCAATGTCCTGGGGGCTGAGTGTGTCGTGTTGTGCAGCAAGTTCGTTTAGTGTGTTTCTGTATTTTTGCCAATCAACTACCTTACAGGTTTTTTTGGGGGGAAGTGCACACCTGCCGATCAAGATGGGCAGGTGATCACTTCCCCATGTGTCGGGTTGTGGGAGTGCACGGAGCTTGAGGTGGGGGCTGACGACTGTGAGGTCTGGTTTTGAGCAAAGGATTCCGGATCGAGCGAATGTGGGGGTGCCGAGTAGTATGTTTTTAAGGTTAAGTGCGTTAGGGCTTCGAGCAGCTGCCTTCCCCTAACTGTTGTGATGTTGTCCCCCCAAATTTCGTTATGTGCGTTAAAGTCTCCCGCTAGAATCAAGTGTCCCTGTGTGTGTGTTGCTACTGCAATAAGGTTATCTGCATTCCAGGGTTTGTTAGGCCGAATGTAAACTGATATTATATTGATGTCCCCTTCTGGTTTTCTTAACCTTAGCCCCGCGTACTCCTCAGTGTCTGTGGTGAAATCTGTGAGATCTAGGGGTGTGTGGGGGATGTTGTTGCGTATCATGATCATTGCCCCTGGTGTTTGTGCCCCACTACCGTATTGTATGTAACCTGACAGTCTGTATGTGTTTACAGTGCAGTGTGGTTCTTGTAGGGCGATGACGTCATAGTGGTTGTGGTTGTGGTTGGGGGAGAGGTGAGTTTTGAGGTCGTGTAGTCTTGCTGATAGGCCGCGGCAGTTCCATTGTAGTATTGATGGTGCTTTGTTGTTGGTTATTGTGCATAATGGTGGGGGATTAGCGGCCATGGAGGGTGTTGTGGAGGAGGCTGCGGATGGGGGAGTGTTGGGGCAGTAGGGACTCGCCGTGTGGGTGTTCGTGGAGGAGGGACAGGAGTGTGTGGAGTGTATGTTCTATATTCATCACGTGTGTCCTGATCTGTAGCTCGGTGGGGTGTGGGGGGCGGCTCTCGGGGCAGAACCCTGGGGCCGTCGGCGGGTGGGAGAGGCACGAAGGGGGGGAGCCATGGTGGAGGGCGGATCAGGCTCGGTGCGGTGCCTGCCGGCAGAGGTCGTCTTGCCTGCCGGGCACCTGTCGGCGCATAGGTGCGTCGGTACGGCAGAGCTGGTGGACGTAGTCTCTCCGGGGCCGAGGGGAGGTGCCCGCACGTGCTGGTGGTGGGGAGCTTCGTGTTCGGGCTCTTGGGCAGCGGCCGGGGTGCGCTGGGTCAGGGGCGCGGTTGAGTCAGGGTCCGTCCACGCAGGGACCGGGCAGGCGCGGGCAGGGTGCAATGGGGGGTCCGGGCGGGTATCCAAAGGCGGCCCCGCGAGACAGGGCAGGATTCGGTGGGGGGACCATGACGCTGGGGGGGGGGGGCGAGGAGTTCGGATGCACGCCCTGAGTCGCAGGTGGGGGGCACCTGCCATGCCCGTTGATGTTGGGCGCGATGGGGGCGGCCGGCGATGACCCCGCGAGCCTCCGCGCGGGGGATGCTCTGGCGGACCATCGCGGTGGCGATCTCCCTTTCCCGCTGGTAGGCGGGGCACTGACGGTCCAACGCGCTGTGATTGAGCCCGCAGTTGGGGCAGTGCGGGGGTGTCACTGAGCAGGCACTTTCCGGGCAGGTGGTTGCCTGTACAGGTGGGGCAGTCGGTGGGCCGGCCACAGGCCCGCGAGGTGTGTCCGAAGCGGCCGCAGCAGCCGCACTGCAGGGGCCGCGGCCGAGTCGGAATGATGCGGGACCGCACTCCCCAGAAGTACACGTGTCCGGGCACCTCCCCCTCTAAGCGGACAAGCAAGTCCCTTCCACGGTTGGTCCGGTGGGCCGTGATGACGCGGGAGGGAGACTCGACGTCCGCGAGGAAGGCGTCGACTCCGAGGTCCGGGTTCACGTCGATCACCAGCCCCGTGGGGCCCCTTTCATGGGTGGCGAGCAGCGTCTCCACCTCGATCTCTCCCAACTTCTTTATCGCGAGGAGACGGGCAGCCGTCTCCTCGTCGGTAGTGTCCACCGCGATGATGTTCCGCCTGAGGTTGATGCGGGTGGTGCAGGCCCTGCCCGCGATCAGACCGATGTCCCGCCCCACGCTAAAGCGGTTAGCTCTTTTCAGGGCCGCCCGCTCTCTGGGCCGGAGCAGGACGGTCTGGGGGGTCGGCTGTCCCGCGTCCCGGCGTGTCTCGGCGTGACTGCTGCCGCTCTGAAGGTGAGGGGACACGACTCCGTTGCCCGCTCCTCTGCGTCCTCCATCCAGCCTCCCTCTCCTGCCGACTCTCCTCCAGGGGGGATGGAGATCGTCGCCGCAGTCGTCGTCGCGAAGATCCTCGAAGATGTTCGCAGAGTGGAAACGGGGGTCGAGAGGGGCAGGCCTGGATCCCGATGCCGGCGCGGGCTCCGCCGGGACGGTAAGGGGGCGGGGGGCGATATCTCTCTCCCTCCCACCCCCCGGGCAGGAAGAAGATCTTGGGCGGGCACGGACGCCATCTTTGGCGCCCGGAGGGGGAGAGCCGGCCGGGAGGGACTCCCCATTGTCCCTCACCGCCGCCATTACTGGAGCCAAGGCCGTGGTGTCTCCGACCCGCCCGGTTTGGTCCGTCATATCGGCGGCGGAGGTCTGGTCCGTCATCTCGGCAGTGGTGGTCCCGATGGGCCGCGGGCCGTCAGTCACGGTGCCCCGGGTGGCCTTCGGGGGCTTTTCCGGGGGCACGCAGCCAGGGTCCAAGCCCCCGACTCCGTCGCAGTGGCACACGAGAAATTCGCACAGGTTCTCGTGGACCTCGATCTGGCTGAGGGTCCGGACCGGCACCGGGTCCCGGGGGGCAAGGGCCCGGTCGGGGACAGTGGTGTTTTGTTGCGTGGAGAACCCTTTTGTCTCCTTGCGAACGCGGGCCGCTACCAGCTGGCGAGCCCGAATTGCTGGCGAGATGTTCGGGTCGACGGGGTCCTCCTGCTCCCCGGGCATCGACGTGGGCCCTGGGTCCTGTCCACCGTGCGCCTCAAAAGTCCAACAGCACCTCCGTCGCTCTCTTCGAAAAAAAAAAAGGCACACAGTTTTTGTTTGATTGTCCAACTGATTATTGATTTAAGGAGTAGAGTAAATCACTTCCCCGGGAGTGCTGTGGATAAAGGCGGAAGAGCTCTTGCCGCATATAGTCCGATGTCACACCAACAACAACGTAAACATCTAACCACGGTCGGAATTGCGCGCCGCCCTGGAACGATCAACCGAGCCGCACCAGTGAGACGCCATCTTCAGGGAGACGCAATGGGGTTTACTTGGGGTTTATACAGACGATGATGATGATGACGCGCTGCACGCCCAGATTTCCGGCTTGCCAAGGATTGCATTCTAAAGTGGCTAGAGCCACTCGCAGCCAACGCTAGCCACCGCGGCATTACTTTGAGCGAACTTCGTGCTTCGCTGCGTGCCGCGCGTTGTTGGGCGTGCTAGTGGATCACATATAAAATTGATAACTGTACGGTCTGGAGCAAATCCGGGACATATAGCTGTCCCGACAGGGACGATCCGGGACTCGGGACGCTTTATGAAAAGTCGGGACAGTCCCGCAAAATCCGGGACTGTTGGTAACCCTACATCCATTTCTTATCCTTGGTGACCTAAATGCCCACAATCCCTTGTGGGGAAGTAACAGACGGGACACGCAGGGAGTAATAATAGAATGATTTCTGCTCTGTTTAGATTTATGCTTGATGAAAAAAAAAGAACCCACTCACTACAGCTTTTCGTCAAACACTTTTACATGTATTGACACTGTCATTAAGAGAACCACGGTGGAAGTTCGACAAAAGCTAATAGGCCATATGCGAAATCCTTGCCAGCTATCATCATCATGCCATTAGGAGCCGCCATTTTGGGGGTTTATCACATCTTCCAGATGTGGACGAGGCGCATCTGCATTTAACTCGGCTTTCATGACATTGGGGCAGTTTGTACACTCAATGGGTTGCTGGTTAGTTTCGGATCAAAGAAGAAAAGAAAGACTGCCGCCAAATTCAGGAAAAGGAATTGTCAGCAACGAGGTCGCAAGACTCGTCACTGAAGCAGTGAACTGGGCCATCCAGGTCAATGAACGGTATTTCTCGAAGACGTCCTGTGAAGGGTTCGTACTGGACTTGCAGCAGGTGATCATATTTTAGTTCTACGACTTACACTTTGCCGGGACTATTGTTTTTCGGGCGAAATCGTCGGTACGGGAACCCCTAATATGGAGGAAATCTGATCATTGATCATGAATACACTAGATGGCGCTTCTTTTTGCATATGGTCTATTGGGAAGGTTTTACCCAGTCCTCACTTCTAGCTTGCACATCACTTGACCAGCTCTCAATCGACAAGCTAAACGAACTACTCGCACAACATATCCTTGCCGCGGCCATGCAGAACATACGTGGGCGGTCTCATTTGGATTCAGGCAACGAGTGGCAGTCGTATTTTTTATTTTGCTTCAAATTTTTATATTTTATGGAACCCCGCAGGGGGCACCTGTGAAAGCAGGTGTTTGGAGAGTGGCGTCTCCACGGACCCCGAGCCATGCGGGTTCGCCCGCCCACGTCTGGCTGAGCGTGGCTTTCCCGTGTCCGGCGAAAAGGACATCCTGGTGGTTGAGTCGAGCCCGGGGTAGGTTTGGACCCTTCGGGGCCCCCCGGGCGAGGCAATACACCACTTCGGCCCCCGCTTCTCGTAGACGGGGGTCCTGGTAAGGCCCGGCCAGGATGATTCAGCCTAGTCGCCTTTTCTTCTACTATCCCCTCCAATCTTTCACCTTTACCTTTCCTGTTTCTTTTACTTCTCTCTTATTTCTCTTACTCCCCTTTCAACCCTCTTTGGCGGAAAGGGCTAACCTTGGGTGGCGATGGACCTCTGTCTTGACCCACACTTGGGTATAGTTTCCCGGCAGCATTGTTAGCGTAACGTCTCCAGCCAAGCCCTTCTTGTTATGGTGCGTTACCTAACCCCTTGTTGGGCTCGGTGGTGGGCGGTGCACCGCGGATTCTGAACACTCTTTGCCCTCTTATGGCGCCCCACCCCTCCAAACCCCGTTCAGGGCACGCCCTTAAAAGGCGCTGCCCTGAACAAAAAACCATCGACAAAGAATGTGAAGTAGAAACATTTACAAAGTTTTTCATCGTTCTTTCGCTGGATGAACAAAAACCTGTTTCAAAGATCTCACCTTTTATTGTAGCAAAGGTGCTAGAAAACCTTGTAGGGTTTTCCTACAAGGCTAAAAAAACAGCACACTGGAGACCTTCTCGTGGAAGTGAACACAGAACAACAAAGTGACGCACTCCTTAAACTGAGTACCATCGTTGACGTGAAGGTGTCGGTGAGCCCTCATCGCACGCTAAATACTGTCCGTGGAGTCCTCTCCGAGGACGACTTCTTGCACACTAGTGAGGAAGAACTCCTCGAGGGACTTCAAGGTGCCGGTGTCGTCGCCGTAAAGCGCGTTATGTTTAGGAAAGATGGCGAACAAATCCCTTCGAGACATGTTATACTGAGTTTTGAAAGGCATACTCTCCCTGAGACAATCAAGGCAGGATACTTGAACTGCCGCATCCGCCCTTTCGTCCCCAACCCCCAGGGGTGCTTCCGTTGCCTGCGTTTTGGTCATGGAACACGCAGCTGTCGAGGGAAGGAGACGTGTGCGAAGTGCGGTAGTCAAGATCACGTTTCTGATACTTGCGAGGCGGCTGTGGCCCACTGCGCGAATTGCGGTGGACCACATCCTGCTTATTATCGTGCATGTCCCTCTTGGAAACTAAAAAAGGACATCCTTAACATCAAAGTGAAGGAAAACATACCGTACCCAGAAGCCAAGAAGCAGTTCTCCTGTTTGTCTAAGGGAAGTTTTGCCGAGGTGGTGCGCAGGGGCCCTACACCACGCTCGGAGTCGAGGGCCACCCAGGTCTCTCCCGAGATCTTGGCGGCCGACTTCAGGGCCCCAGTTCCCCGACGGGCAGCAGCTGCTTCCTCCAGTCCCTGGTGGTAGCAAGCTTGCTGCTCCTCCTTCCAAGGACAGGCCGGCAGCAGCCGTGCCTGCCCCCTCTTCTAGGTCCCCTGGGGAGACGGAGCGAGCTTCTCGCTGTTGCTCGCTATAGAGGGGGCCCCCCTACTGAATGAGCAGCATGGTGCCCATGCAGCTCCAGTGAAAGGAGGGGACCAGACGAGCTCGGACGACCCGTCGCCCAGTTCGTCTGCAACCCCTCCAGCCGGTCGTGCTCGGGGTTTGCCCCCCCGCACACCTGGCCGGACTAGTGCTGTTCTAAAAGCAACGGATACCTCTCAGGAGGTGGAGATATCAACAGATGCTCTGAATCTGTCCACTCCTGGGTCCGACCAGGACAGTATGGAGTGGGAAACGCCCTCCGGTAGACATAAAAAGAATAAGAAACCTGTAGTCCCACCCAAATGATCATCCCAATGTCTTTCACCTAGTTTGTGTTGACTCTACAGTCTTACTTATTTTACTAGGTTTATTTTTCAGTTGCACATTTACATACTTTTTATAGATGACCAAGTTACATTTTATGCAATGGAACTGTCGCGGTATTTTAAGAAATATTGATGTCAATCATTTCATGGATCAGCTTCGGCCCATCGCTCTTGCCTTGCAAGAAACCCATTTTCATTCTAATTCTTTTAACATTTTAAAACATCATCAGGTTTTTAGAAAAGATCGCCCCTCTTCCACCCCTTCTGGTGGTGTTGCAGTGGTCATGCAGAGTGGAGTTGCTTGTTCTCAAGTCCCCCTCTGCACGCCACTGGAAGCTGTTGCAGTACGTCTCCTTCTGGACCGCCTTGTAACAATTGTTTCTTTATACTTGCCACCAAACGTTCCTTTAAATCTTCAAGAGCTGCAGGGACTTATAGGACAGCTCCCGCAACCTTTTTTTAATTTTGGGGGATTTTAACGCTCATCATCCCATGTGGGGTAGTACCCGTCAAGACTCCCGTGGCGGTGTGATTGAACGTCTTTTATTGTCTTCGGGGCTGTGCCTTCTTAACGGGAAAGAGCCAACTTTTTTTAGTGCGGCACACAACTCATTCACATCCATTGATCTTTCTATTGCTTCACCTTCATTACTTCCTTGCTTCTCCTGGAAGGTTCTTCACAACCCTTTTGGAAGTGATCATTATCCAGTTGTTTTAGAGAGTACCGTTTCATTGCCTAATCTTTTAAAGCGGGTCCCTAGGTGGAAGTTAGACAAGGCAGACTGGGCGCTTTTTAATCTTCACTCCACTTTAGATCCTGCGCTTCTTTCTTCTATGTCCCCTGAGAACGCTACACTTCATGTCACTGAGCAGATACTAAAGGCTGCTCAGCAGTCCATTCCACAAACATCTGGTAATATACCAAAAAAATGTAAACCTTAGTGGAATAAGGAGTGTGCCACAACCCGGGCGGACCAAAATAGGGCGTGGGGCAGATTTCGTCGATACGGCCCACTTCAAGCAACCTTGTTGAATTCAAGCGACGAAAAGCCAAGGCTCGTTGGACTAGGAAGCAGGCGAAGCGGAAGTCGTGGATGAAGTATCTTTCTTCTTTAACCAGCTTTGTCCCGGCCAAAGAGGCCTGGGACAGATATCGGAAAGTAAACGGAGATTATAGGTGCTTTGCTATTCCGTTTAACGCTCCTTCTTCATCACTAAGAGACATTGGTAATATACTCGGTGAACAATTTTATAATACATCGAGTTCGGCCAACTACAGTGTTACGTTTGTACACTTGAAAGCTCGTGCAGAGCGACAAAAGCTTGTCTTGTCGGGAGGAAATTCAGCATCCTATAACCAACCATTTACACGATGCGAGCTTGAGATGGCTCTTAATGTGACAAAGCTCTCTGCCCCTGGTCCTGATGGAATTCATTATGAAATGCTGCGCCGCCTTTCTCCAGAATCCCTTGAAAACCTTCTCCTGTTTTTTAATCTTTTATGGGAAAAGGCATGTTTCCCTCAGGCCTGGAAACACGCACATATCATCCCCCTTCTAAAGCCTAACAAAGACCCCTCACAACCATCAAGCTACCGCCCAATTACACTGACAAGCTGCCTTGGGAAAACATATGAAAGGCTTACAAATAGGCGACTGGTGTACATGTTAGAAAGCCAGAGGGTCTTTGATAACAATCAATGTGGATTCCGCCAAGGTCGATGAAAGGGCATACGACACAGCGTGGAGGTATGGGATTCTCCGAAATCTGTATGCCTGTAATATCCGTGGCCGCATGCTGCGAAGCATAAAGGAATATCTGACGGACAGGACTTTTCAAGTTCGTCTCGGCTCAGTCCTATCTGACACCTTTGTTCAAGAAAACGGAGTCCCTCAAGGGGGTGTTTTAAGTGTGACTTTGTTTTTGCTAACAATGAATTCACTCGCACAACTGCTGCCACCTTCTATTTCATATTCTTTTTATACTGATGATATACAGATTTCATCATCGTCTTGTAACCTTTCTAGTTGTGAGCGTCAGTTGCAGTTAGCCATAAACAAACTGTCCAAGTGGGCCGACGAAAACGGGTTCAAGTTCTCTGCTTCAAAAACAGTCTGTGTGCCTTTTTCTTTGCGCCGCGGGTTGTATTTGGATCCATCCCTGGAATTAAATGGAACCCCTATCCCTGTTAGAAAAGAGCACAGATTTCTTGGTGTAATATTTGATAGAAAGCTTAATTTCATTTCCCACCTTAAAGCGCTGAAGCAAAAATGCCTTCAGTCGACAAACCTTTTGAAAGTTTTATCTCGCAAGTCTTGGGGCTCTGATAGAAAATGTATCCTGCAGCTATACAACACTCTTATACGGTCCCGTCTTGACTACGGTGCAGTAGTGTATGGATCGGCTCGGCCCTCTGCCCTGAAGATGTTGGACCCAGTTCACCATCTCGGCTTGCGACTGGCAACAGGAGCTTTCCGGACGTCCCCCGTCCTCAGTTTGTATGCAGAATCTAATGAGCTGTCCCTGAACAAACGACGCACATATCTCAGTCTTACATATTCTTACAAGATTCTGGCCGACCCTCAGCATCCGACTTACTCTTCACTCACGAGGTCAAGGTTCTTTCGCCTTTTTGAAACTAAGCCAAGTATTGTAACACCGTTAAGCCTCCGCATGGAACATCTTCGCTGCACCTTTCTTTGGACCAGGTCGGCCTCGTTCGGAAAGTCAACGGTGTTCCACCTTGGAAAACACAGCGGGTTGAAGTCGACTGGTCTCTTGCGAAGTTCAGCAAGCACGGCATTTCCCATGCTGTTATTAAGCAAGAGTTTGGTGAACTGGAAAATAAGTATGATGGTTATCTTCATGTTTATACAGATGGTGCCAAGACTTCCTCTTTCGTCGGTTGCGCTGTATATTCTGAAAGCTTCTCCAAGGTTCAAAGACTTGATTGTATTGCCAGCATTTTTACTGCGGAGCTCTATGCGGTATCAATGGCGATTGAATACATTATCAATTGGAAAATACTGAGGGCGGTCCTGTTTGTTGACTCCCAAAGTGTGATTCTTGCAGTTTGCTCTCTTAAAGATACTAAAAATATGCTTGTACAACAAATTCAATACAAACTTAACTCTGCATTGCATGGGGGTCAAAATATAAAATTTTGTTGGGTACCCAGTCACATCGGCATACTAGGCAATGAAGAAGCCGACAAGCTTGCAGGATCTGCCGGTAACCTTCCACAATCGCTGTCTTGTTTACTCTATCAAGATATTAAGCCCTTGGTGAAGTCCTCGATTCTTCATTCCTGGCAACTGGAATGGGACATGGAGTCCAATAACGAGCTCCATGTTACCAAACCTGTTTTGGGATTTTGGGAAAGCTCTTCATGCAAGAGCCGACTTCATGAAACGTTGTGCCGTCTGAGAATTGGACACTCTTTTATAACTCATAGGTATCTGCTTTTGGGAGAAGACCCACCAGTGTGTGATCAGTGTGGTGACAGGCTCACTGTTTTGCATATCTTGTGGCTGTGTCCTGGCCTTGAGCCCAAGCGCCGCATTCATTTCCCTGAATTTTTTCAGCATCATATCCCATTTCATCCTGCTCTCCTTGTGGGAGAGAATCCTCTAGTCCCTTTTGCACGTGTGATAGAATTTCTTAGTAGTATTGGCCTTATTCACCGACTCTAGCCTTTTGGTTAACCTTCTGTGAAACCCGTCCTCTAGTACAATGATCCTTACAATTAGTTTGGCGCAGATGGCCTCGTAGCTTTTGCGCCATAAACCCTCAAAATAACTAACTAATTTTATGGAGCATGTTTTAAGGAGAACAATGCTTTTTATTTTAATGCCCTGACATGATTAGTTCCTGAGAAAAAAAATCTCAAAGAAGCGGGAAAGAACTACGAGGTTTTCACGATTGTCGTGTGTGGCGTCTTTGAATCACTCTCAATCTCATAGTATTCAAAAGAGAGCGTCTATATTTTTTTAGTGTGATATATATGCAAGTAGGTAAGACACAACTGCTGTTTATTATTCGTCGCTCAAAATTTGGTAAAAATCCCCAAACATGCCTCTGCGAACAACTGTGACCTAAATTGCGGATTTTATTTTGAGTCGACTATGTTTAGTATCGCTTTTAAAATAATACCACGTGTAGAATCTTTCATTGCCTTCCAAATTAAGCAAAGTTTTCGTTTTTATCATGTATGAGTACTGAGAAATAAATTATGAAACAGATGGTTTTCACTTTTCATTCAGCTTCAGCACGCTGTATAAAAAAAAAAAACATTTTTAATTTTTTTTTTCTTGCGTCGCGTTTTCTTCACACCCTTTCAGCCAGAGTACATTCCGTTAGAGGTATTCGCCTTGGTTTTGAGTTTTAAGCCTCTAAATATGCTAAAAAATAGCAAATGCCAATGGTGGGATTTGACGATTTTCGAGTGTGGCGTTTTTGAACCACTCTCAGTCTCAAACTATTCAAAAGAGAGTTTCAATATTTTTTTATTGTGATATATATGCAAGTCGGTAAAACGACATTCCAACTACTATTTATTATTCGTCGATCCAATCTTTGTAAAAATCCCCAAACATGCCTCCGCGAACAACTGTGACCTAAACTGCGGATTTGTTTTTTGAGTCGACTATGTTTAGTTTTGTTCTTAAAATAATATCACACATGGAACCTTTCATTGCCTTCGACATTATGTAAAGTTCGTGTCTTAATCATGTACGAGTTCTGAGAAATAAATTATGAAACAGAGAAGGTTTTCACTTTTTGTTCAATTTCAGCACGCTGCAAAAAAATAGAAAAAAAGCTTTTTTTTATTTTTTTGCGTCTCATTTTTTTACTTTTTTCTTTTAGCCAGAATACATTCTGTTAGAGGTGTATGCACTAGTTTTGAGTTTCAAGCCTCTAAATATGCTAAAAAAGAGTAAATGCTGATGGTGGGTTGATGGGTTATAGCTGTATGTTTTATTCTTTATTATAATAATCTAAGGGACGTTGAATAGATACTCATTAAAAATGAAAGCCGTTTACAACTCCCTGTAACGCCGAATTCGAGCGCAGCTCTTGAGGAAGAGGAGGGAAGGGTACGGGGGAGGGTGGTCGCGTGACCTGGGGGTCACGTGACGATGACGTCATCAGTGACGATGACGATGCGGCTGCCAATGACGCCATCAGTGACGTCACTGATGACGTCATCAGTGACGATGCGGATGCCGATGACGTCATCAGTGACGTCACTGATGATGACGATGACGATGCGGCTGCCGATGACGTCATCAGTGACGATGACGATGCGGATGCCGATGACGTCATCAGTGACGTCACGTGTCCCATAATGCACCGCGCGGTTACGCCGACGCCGACTAAGGCCCCTGTATACTCGGAAAGGTAGCGCCATTTCCTCTTTCCACCGCTCTTTCCTCCTCTCCGCGACTCGCTCCCTCTCTCATTCCGACGCTAGCGCCGCCAACGGTGTCCCTCCGGTGAGCGCCGCTGCAGGAGTCTGCTGGCAAATCCTTCCTATATCGTTGTTTTCCGTGCAATTTCGGCTCGCAGCTTTCGTGTTTTTGTTAGAGAATATTAGTTACTGATGTCCCCGACACGTTTGCAAGTAGGTATGTCTGTTCATTGATTCACGTTGGGAGCAGGGACGCGAGCTTTGTCGAGGCTTCGGCTGAGCCGAAGACTCGTCTGCTTGGATCATTCGGCTCGAGGTCCGTTGGAATATTCCTCTTTAAAAACATTCTTAATATTGAACTGGACTGTGAAACACATCGTCCTAATTCCAATGCCTTTTCAACACGCGGTTGTCAAATCGTTTATCGCGAAATAACACTTGTTTCTGTTATTGGAGCGAGTTAACAGTTTGTTCCTTTTTGTTTCTGCCTTCACACGCCGAAGTGATGAGGCTAAAAACGTTAATGAGCGTTATGTGGGCGCTCGCAAGTGATTTAGTAACGCAGGGCCAGCACTAAAATTCCATACGTTTGATCCAACTTCGTCCTAGAACTCTGTATGCTTGCAATAAAGTGGCTTGGCTCGTTTAGTCCGATGTTTTTTACGTTTTACGTGTTCCCGTGAAATTGATGAATGTGGCGATTTGCTCGCTTTGAACGCACTGCTGTTTCGCAAGGGTGACGATTTTCATTTTGATCTGGGAGGGTTTATGCGTACCAGAGGCCGAAGACCCGTTCTAATTGGCTTAATGAGTTCCAAATTAATAGTTGAAACAACACTCTTAGAAATGCAACCAGACAAAACATTGTATCGTTTCACGAGACCAGCTTTCTTGCGACCGGGTAATTTTTATTATTCAGCGCGTAGGCATTTTCAGTCAACTTAGAAATACACCCCTCCTGCCACACACACACACAAAATTCAACATAGCGCGAGCTCAACCTGTGTAAAAATCTAACCACTCTGATTCACGCTTTAGATGGGCAATTTATCCAGTGCAGTAAGACCGGTGACTGGTGGTCTTCGGCATGTAAAACACAGAAGTGACACGCAACCATATGCCTGTAGTCACACAAACA